>CAJQZP010000935.1:1560000-2132500 GCA_907164705.1 Parnassius apollo
CGCACAGAAATACAGACTATTCACCCACATATTAATACCATGGGTACTTGGGTGCAAGGTGACGGCAGTAGTTTCTTCAAAAAACTATTTCTCAATTCCTGCGTAGACCGACTACGCTCTTAAGTTTTAAAAGAAACAACGTTCAAATAATAATTTTTCTTGTTGAACAGAAAACGTGTACATGATAAATATTTTCATTTGAGAATAGTGTCGGTCGAAAAATGGGGATGACAGTATGCTGAACTGCGTTCCGTTTTAAACAGTAATCAGTATAGTAAACAAAGGAACAGCTTCACAGTATAATGAATAGATGTCACACCTTTCAGTGGTCATAGTTATCGGAACACACCCAATATTTTCACAAAAAAATAAAATAAAGATAGTAACCTATATTTTTCAACTATTTTAGTTCTGTTCTAAATATATTGTTTTTTTTTTAATTTGCTGAACATTACAAGATATTCAATTGTAGTAATTTTGGCGCATAGATCATTTTTATTTCTCGAAAGGAACAGTCGATCTTAAACAAACTCCGACTACGTTTTGTTTCAGTGTGTAGATCAGCGAGATCAAAACTATTAATTATGACTTATAAAGATGCTCCTGTATGCAAAGCTTCTTCTAGATGTGTAATTAACTTCGATTCCTTAAATCTAGTCAAGCAATTAATGTAAAGAAAGAAATTGCTAATTTATCATCACATCCTACTAAACACCTGTGGTGATAAATTAGCAATTTCTTTCTTTACATTAATTGCTTGACTAGATTTAAGGAATCGAAGTTAATTATACATCTAGAAGAAGCTTTGCATACAGGAGCATTTTTATAAGTCATAATTAATATTTTTGAGCTCATGTGTTTACAATTTTTTTCGCTTATGGGATAGTAATCAAAATTCTAACCATTCTAAGGTTAGCTCGACGAGAAAAGGACCACGCGGACATATTATTTATTTACCACCTCAAAATCGCATTTCAATGATGCTGTGTTTCGAATGGTGCTTGTAGCGAACCGGAGAAGCTATTTACTGATGATGAGGCATTTTATCTCAGTCCTCAGGGTGACAACGCATTTTGATACTTTTTATTCTTAATCGAGGATAGATGTAGGCGTCTATGGACCACAGCGTCGATTTATCTTTAGGTAGCCTGTGTGCTCGTTAGACACCCTTATTCTAAAGATAAATAAATTAAATAAATCCACCTGGTTGTTTACTATTGAAGCCTAACTAACACGAAATATAAAGCACGGTCCATAGCTATTTGCATCCATTGACTTTCTGCATCTCTTACCAGGTCACCACCACAGCCAGTGGGGAGCTACCCTATAGTTCGTTTACCGGTACGAGGTTGCCACACAAAACCCATCACTTAACTTATTACGCACGCACTTAAATTATTATCACTTAATTATTAAGCACGTGATAAATCACCACTTAAATTTGTGCCGGCAGGAATCGAACTCCAATTACTAGCGTTCTATGTACTTACCGGCGAGCGCTTGACTTCCGAACTAGTACGAAATATTTGTATGGTCTACAAATAATTATTTCGGTTCTGACTGTTTGTCGTTGCGAAATTTATTTATATAAAAGGCAATCATTGCATTCTAGAACTTCTTAGTGTAGGGGTAACATTCCAATTCGTAGATCTCGTAAAAGGAGACTATGTGAAGCCAAAAAATTTTCATTAACTTCGATAAGTGGCCGTATATGCAAATTAGCTAAATTCTTCTGACTATTGCATAGGCTTAAGGACCTAATTTGTTCATGGGTGTTTCCAGGCTGATGATTAAGAAAACGGATTGAAACTGTATGCATTATTACTGCGTTAAAGTTCTTCATTGTAAACATACTGGATTTGTTTATGCGTCAAATACCCTTGTTTGTCTATTGAGTTATTTAGAGATCGCAATATCCACTAGTGTAATAAATAAAATTAACTTACCGGGACGATGTTTCGAGGTCACTTGAATCTGATTCACAATTGCCCTTGTATAAAATCTGTGGGCATATATCCTCTGCGTCACAACCGACCTGTCCCGGTCGACGGTTACCGTGAACACTCCTTGTTTAGTGTCCAGACTGTAAACTGGGCTGTATGGATGGTGGGTTAAGGTTGAATTGAGTCTTATATTTGCCCAGGCGGGAATTCTAGCCCGACGACTTTTGCCCTTGTAGCCGTTGTATAAGCCGTTCATATAGACTGTGTCGCTGAATACGTTGGTTGCTATGTGACCATTCCCGACGGACGGCATGAACCGATTGTCTGACGGGAGGCTAAAACAATAATAATTTCTTAAATTTACGCGAACACTACACATTGAATAAAACTATTTATATGGATTTGATCGCGTTTAATTAACTTATTTTTAATTCCACAGGTTTCAGGTGCTTAGCAGCACCCAGGTGACGGAGGAGTCTGAGATGTTTGACATCCTAATGTCATAGTTTTTCGGGCTACCTACAGTTTTTGAATATTATTTTTTTGTCCAATCTACGCAGAACGAGCTTACAGTATCCAGAAGTCTTGCAGTGGTGTGCTTGGGTTTGGATTTAATTTTGTTAATTATAGGATCCCAAGCAGATGGCAGCACCTATATATCCTCTCTATTGAAATAAGGATGTTTTCAATGATTAATTGATGATTTCAATAGCCTAGGTAGGAATCGATGTTCTTTAGCGAGGATTTGTGGTTTGTCAAATCTGATGTAATGGTCGGGACGATCTTGAACATGTTCACAGACTGCAGACTTCGAAACGTCGGGAGTTACAAATAAGTTAAATAAACGCGATAAAATTCGCATAAGTAGTTTTATGCAAGGCTAAAATAATGTTTAAATGAAAGCTCTGTTATATAAAGTTAAAAAGAATCGTTCTCTAGATATGAGTACGTCTGAGTAAGTAGCATGCTCTTAGATATTTCTGTCGGCCAACAGCAGTACGTGTACTGCTGTGTTCTGGTGTAAAGTTCTCTGTTGAGTTCTCTGGTAGAGAGAGCCAATATAATCACAAGCTGTGAGGCATTTCATTTTAACCCTCAGAGGTGACAACATATCTGTTCCTTCTTCGTCTCAAATTTTTCCATATTCTTTTGAAATTGACTGCAGGCATCCATGAACTGCAGTAGTCATTTACTATCAGATGGGCTGTATATTTGGTTGTTACTCCAGAATTTATTTTCTATATAATTAGGGTGACAAACGAGCACACAGTCCACCTGATGGTAAGTGGATGCTGTGGCCTATAGACATCTACATTTATCCTCGGATAAGAATCATAACGCGGATGCGTAGTAACCCCTGAGGATTATAATAGAATGCCATGTTTCCAGTAAAAAAGGGTCTCCGGATCTCCACAGTTACCATACGAAACACCGCAGGTATTCTGTCAGAGCGTGGTCCTTCCCCGTTCGAGCGGACCCATTCGTGCTACAAAAATAATATACCTGCAGCGTGGCTCTGCCACGTACTAATATCTTAAAATAATTAATTTTACATTTTGTATTTTGTTTGAGAAATCATTAAATAGATCAAAATAAAAGTGATTGATTGTTCTGTTATCGTTCGGTTGTTTATAGATATATCTAAGTTTATCGTATTATTTATTATATTGCGAATGAGTAAACATGTCTTAAATGAAATTATTTCTTAATCTCACACTATTAAACGAACATTCCTTGTTTATTTATTGAACATTACGAAACAATATAGGATCAAAAGGCGATGCCAATTAGACCCAATGCTAAAAACATTCTCTGTCAGTCAATCTGAGGGCATTGACGACACTAAAAACGCGGTTACAGAAAACATAAAATTGATTACAAAAGAACCAACTCTTGTCTGTGAATTTATAATCTATGGCCTCGTGGCTTTGTCTGTTTAGTACTTCGTCACTGATCCTGAGCTTAAAACTTCTTGTTTAGAATAATTTTTATGGCGCTGTCGCTGAATCTTAGCATTTCATCAGCATACCACCACACTGTAGCACCGGTCCTGCACTTACTCCTAACTGGTCCATACACTCAACATTTCCTGAGGTTAACCCTACTAATAAAATGTTGCAACTAAAAAATCATCGTTTGTGAATGCGCGGACAAAAATATGTATATGACAACTATATTAGTAATACTGTGGAACAATAGCAATTTCTAGAACTGGCACAAAATAATATGTTACTATACTGTATACTATGCTATATACGTATGTTTTAAAGAGCTTTAATTGACTACCAATACACATTGGTTACAGAGAAGTCGAAAATTTTTTTTTCAACCTCACTGTACTAATACAACTGCGTAGTGTAATTACATCAAATAACAAATCAAATCAATTAAAACAATCGTCTTAGTGAAATATTTTCTTGTTTGTGATGGACAGGTTCAGAAACAGATTCAGAGTTGGTTCAGTAAGTGTTCGGTTTCATCATCATGAAGATCATTAAAAAGGCAAGTTTGACACATTTTTGTGTAACAATGTATCAGGAAGAAGGACCAAGCTCGATAGTTGTTAATGATGCGTCAAGTTCTAATTCAGTATATCCAGTCATGCGATAAAAGCATGCAGATAATAAATGAGTCATTTTATGTAAATACAACTATGGAGAATATAACGTTAAAATCACAATGCGCTATACCTATGCTGGGGTTATGTTGTGTTTGCAGCACGAATAGGTTCGACTTGTGCAGGGAAGGACATCACTTTCACGGAATACAAGTATTAAATACCAGTTAAATACTGCTGTGTTTCGGATGGTGAGTGTAGAAAACCGGATACCCTTCTTACTAGTAATGAAGAATTTTATCTTAGTCGTCAGGGATGATATCGCATCTACATTTGATTCTTAATCTAGGGTAGATGGTGTGTATGGAAAACGAAGTGCTCGTTGGTACCCTTATTTTATAGAAATAAAGTTTATTTATATATCTTTGTTCCATATACAACACGAATAAATTTGTAAGATAAAGATATATTTTTTTATACATTTTAAAGGCTGATTGCAGTCGTAGCGTCAATTCGAATTTAGTCTGCACATAGCTTATTATTTATACTTTCATGGGAAGAACGTCAACAACAGCTCCATAGCCCATGATTTGTTCGATTTCATATATGACAGAAATTTGAATAGACTTTACGTATGTAAATACATAAATAGAACGTTCTAAATAGAACGTTCTGAAAAAGTAAAATACAATCTTCATATAAGTGTCAATCAATGAATTTATAACGCCCTTGACCTTGAAGCGGTTGTAGGTATACATTTTAGATAGATTAATTTAATGAAAGCCAATGAAAAAAAAATTAAAAAATATTTACTCCATAGGATTTTACTTCGTTCATCTAATACAGCATTTTTTTTTCTCACGGTAAAAAGTCAGCCTTCATATACGTAGAATGCAGCATTAACAATATAATGACTGCATTTTTGATATGGACGGTAACAGAGCAGAAAATAAATGTGACAAGTGGACGCACACATCACAGTGACTTCTCGTTAAATCTACACGTGCCTATTTTTATTAATACTTGTTCATAAAGATAGAATATCGGTGACAGAATAGAGTTTAGTGTTTAGGAACCAGGGACAACCAAATCCAAACAACTAACTGCTGCCTGGAATTACAACTCAGAATCAAGATGAAGCAGCCAGGCACTCTTGTTATAAGGCCCGACGGCGTGGTCTAGGCCACAGCTACATGAGTGGGACGAGTGCTGAGTTAAGCGATAAGCCCTGAAGATTTGAGGACTTATTATGCAACAACTACTAGACCCTCTTATCTGTTACTGCCACATGCCACATCAGTGCTTGCACTGCCGTTTTCCGGTCCAATATAACATAATAACCAATATAATTACAGATTGTGAGGAATTTCATCTTAGTCGTTGAAGCTAACAACATAACTGTAGCCTTCTTTGTTTTAAAATGGCTGCAGGTGTCCATCGACAGCAATACCTAACAACTAACGGTCAAGTGGACTGAAAGTTCGTTGATCACTTCAGGTTTGAAAAAAAACAAACGCGAAAAAAAATAATTTGCACCAATGTTACATTTACGATATAGCAGCCGTTCACCTATTTTGATTTGTTTTTGATTTGATATTTACTTACGATCGTAATCTAAGTAACATTTTATATTTATTTATAAATATATAAAAGGTATAGTTTAAACGCGTATTGCACTTAACTCACCTATATGCAGAAAATAAATGTGGGTCATTGCTGATGTCATCTGTTTCCGTGGACAAGTTTTCTACTCTGGCGATACTGGCGCCCTTTGTCGCTAGAACGACAACAACAAACGCCGCCACCGCCAACAATCCCAACATTACAGCCGCCTGCTTGTTTCGCGCCAAAAAGTGCCACATCCATGCGATTAGAATGCAAACTCCTTGGTCGAAATAATAATAATTAATTAGTCAAGAGAGAAGTACAACACTGGCCACTAGTAAGAACTATATTATTTTTTTTCATTTAAAATGATCGAATATAAGAAGATCGGGAAAGCGCGGGCTGTAGATCGAAACAATCGTGTCCGAGTGTCTCTTGCAGTATGTCGTTGGGTAATACGCGACCCACGGTGACATGAGCGTGTCAACTATTATTCCATTAACGATGAACCTAGGGTCATCACATTGTTTTAAATATCCGCTATAAAATTTAACAGATGTTTGTTTAAAATGTGCTTAGTTGAAACAATACATTTTTAATCTTGATTCTCAACAAAACTGGGTGCGTCTGTTTTTGTTAAATCCTATCTGCCTATATAACTTTTTGTTTATTTGATATTAACAAAGAAGACATCCCTAAACAATGGACATAAGCCGACTAATTCAATTGCCACTTCCTTGTTGTATTTTCTCTAGACTTGGGAGTGTATTATACTTGGAGGCAAGATGCAGCTCCTAGGTTGAGAGATCAAATGAAGTAATCAATTTAACCTGTGAGTTCATCGACCTTCTAATAACTAATTTAATGTTGTCCACTGTAATAGTGGAGACGAACTGTCCACTATTAACAGACTCCGAGTGGTTTTCTTTAAGGTGGAGAAATGAAACTACTGTTTATGTTTATGAATGTACTGTCGAATGGGATTCGGAATGGAATATCTTTTGCATCAACCTTGCCTATATTTATATGGCTGGCTCACTATTGATTTGCCAATGGTAACAATTAATATTTTGCCTAGCCAATTATATTGCTTATTTTATGACCAATGAAAACTATTTAAAATATACAATTATCTACGTTTCGTTTCCCGGCGTGAGACTTGTTTGTTGTTCACGAAGCTACGTCGCTGGACCGGGCTATATAAGACATGCAGATCGGTGCGCACGCGTAGTCGGCGGGCGGCGGCGGTGTGGAATACAGCTCCGGAACAGCAAGAGGAAACGAACTGCGGCGTTGAAGAAACGGCTCACCATTGGTCGACGGATACGTGACGATAGCGGCGTGTGAAGTCGGTGTGGCGCTGAATGATATTTGCGGCTGCTTCTTGTTTCTTTATAAGAACGTCAAATTATCTATATACAGTCCGCAGTATCTCAGTAGCCAAGAATAATTAGGAAATAAAATGTTTTTTTTATTTATTTTCGCCTTCCGCGTTATGGTAGCAGCGGAGTATATATTATTTATTCCCGTTTAGGTTTGATTACGTGCTTCGGCGGTAACACTGAGATATTTGCTCCGGTGTCGATAAGGAAAGTGAGCTTGCTTTTTTTATCGGTGACGAAAAGACGGTAGGACTTTGCTGTTACGCTGGATCCCGTCGCATCGAGCGTACTAGTTAGTTTTCCGTATTCGTATTTTCATTTTTGAATGTACACGGTGCTGTGCATTTTCTTGCCTCGACCCCGAAACGTCGATGATAGTAGCAGTAAGGGGATCTTGATGTTGAGCTTATTCGACTTCTACTTGCAGAGCGGTTGCGACGAAAAGGTGATCTTCGGTGTTGCTGATTGCGCTGGTTGTACTGTTGCTGGTAAAAGGTATGATGCTGGGAAGCTTTGAGCGCGGCGACTTCGAATGATAGCTTCCGAATTTCTTCGAGAAGAAACTGGGTATCATTGGCCTTTGTTGAAGTGCCTTCGATGATCGATATGTGTGAGCTACTGCTGTTTTCGATCATCTTGTCCGCCAGGAGTGCCAGTTCGTCGAGCTTCGTCTGCGTGCTGAATGTTTCGCTGACTGCTATTACCGATCGAATATGTGGTGGTAGGTGGTTTACCCACATTAGCCGTAGTGTTGAATCCGGAACTTTATCTCGCGCCAAAGTACGCATTTTGCGTAGGAGTTGTGTGGGTTTCTGGTCTCCAAGTTCTATTTCTGATAGAAGTTTTTGTAGCTGTCGACTGTCGGATTCTTCGTATGCGGAGATCAGACGATCCTTCAGTGAATTATACTGGTCGACTGCTGGTGGGTTGTACAACAGGTCCGCAATTTGTTCGATGTCTTGTTTCTCAAGTTGGGCTATCACCATCTGTGCTAATTGCGCTTGGCTCTTCTTTAAACCATTCGTTGCGGCTTCAAAACTGACGAACCAAAGTCGTGGTTTGTCTCTCCAAAACGGTGGTATTCTTAACGATAGAGATATACCGGCGATTTCTGGTTCCTTTACCGGGTTTGATGTATATGTGTTTGCCTCCTGCTCCATAATGACGGCTTGATTACCTGATTTTATATAAACTGAAGTCTTCCTTCTCGGTGTTCGTACGGGTTTCCTTCGCGGTGTTCGTGCAATAGTAGTGGTACGTCGCAGGGTGTTCCTTCTTGGTGTTCGTACCGGATCTTCCCCCCTCGGTGTTCGTACGGGGTCACCACTGTAATAGTGGAGACGAACTGTCCACTATTAACAGACTCCGAGTGGTTTTCTTTAAGGTGGAGAAATGAAACTACTGTTTATGTTTATGAATGTACTGTCGAATGGGATTCGGAATGGAATATCTTTTGCATCAACCTTGCCTATATTTATATGGCTGGCTCACTATTGATTTGCCAATGGTAACAATTAATATTTTGCCTAGCCAATTATATTGCTTATTTTATGACCAATGAAAACTATTTAAAATATACAATTATCTACGTTTCGTTTCCCGGCGTGAGACTTGTTTGTTGTTCACGAAGCTACGTCGCTGGACCGGGCTATATAAGACATGCAGATCGGTGCGCACGCGTAGTCGGCGGGCGGCGGCGGTGTGGAATACAGCTCCGGAACAGCAAGAGGAAACGAACTGCGGCGTTGAAGAAACGGCTCACCATTGGTCGACGGATACGTGACGATAGCGGCGTGTGAAGTCGGTGTGGCGCTGAATGATATTTGCGGCTGCTTCTTGTTTCTTTATAAGAACGTCAAATTATCTATATACAGTCCGCAGTATCTCAGTAGCCAAGAATAATTAGGAAATAAAATGTTTTTTTTTATTTATTCTCGCCTTCCGCGTTATGGTAGCAGCGGAGTATATATTATTTATTCCCGTTTAGGTTTGATTAATCTGGCTGCTACACCACCGTCCCACTTTCGACCAAGGCGACAACTTCTAATTATGTTATATTAAATACGTAATAAATAAATATACAAATACTAACCATAGCCTCGGCTTCGCCTGGGTAAGATCTATTAATACAGTATTTAAATTTGAAGGAAACATAGATTTTATAAAT
This sequence comes from Parnassius apollo, assembly GCA_907164705.1. Taxonomy (NCBI): domain Eukaryota; kingdom Metazoa; phylum Arthropoda; class Insecta; order Lepidoptera; family Papilionidae; genus Parnassius; species Parnassius apollo. Next base: position 1,569,655 of record CAJQZP010000935.1, read on the forward strand.
ACTTCCTTTTTTTAAAACACCCAAATTTTGGGATAAAATGTAGCCTTGATTACTCCTGGCATTGCTCTCTATCTGTTCGTGAAGTTTCATTACAATCAGGTCAGTCATTCCGAAGATTAGCCCAAATAGACAGACAGACGAAGAGATATTTTATTTAAATGGTTATTTTCGACTCAAGAGCATGTAAGTAAACCCCTCATCTCAATATAAGACTATTTCGTTATTACAGAGTATAGATTATAATATATGTAAAAATACGCACTAACAAAGGCACTGTTTTAACAGTTATTTTAAACCGGTGCTAGACTAGGACTGCAGTTTACGAGGACTACACTGAAAGTCTTTAGAACTGGCCACTTGTAAACGATATAATAAAAAATAAGTTCAAATTTCGAAAATGGAACTCTTTGCCAATATATGTATTTTATTAATTTGTCATTTGTTTATGATTTGGCGGCAAATTAAAAGTTGTGTCTGTCACATCGGCATGAATATAAAATTTTCGTACAATGATTTTTTATGACTTGCGATGTCATTTAAGTCAACAAGAAAGTGAATAGACATCGATTCGAGATCAATCAAAATGATAGACATCGATTGGCCTTTCACGATGATGCCCCATCTCGTGCCACTGTTTACAACTGGTTTAATGAGTTTAAACATAGTCGCACTAATCTCACCGATGATCTGTGTGAGGGACGGCCTTCTATGGCGACGACTAAAGATAACATCAGTGTTGTGACTCGTATGAGAGACTGACAAAAGAGTGACTTATCAGCAGATTCGGACAAGCTTAGACATCGATATGAGTCAAGTGCACAAAATCCTACATGAACATTTAGCGCTTTGTACCCAGGCTACGCTAGCGAAGCTTTGTACCCGGTGGATACCTCATAATTTGACAGAGGCCTAAAAACTCCGTCTTGTTGATTGATGTCGTGAAATGATTCAAAGATTCAACGGAGGTGACTCAAATGCTGTGTTCGACACACTTACGGGTGACAAAAGCTGGATTTATTGTTATGATCCTGAAACTTAGAGACGGTCTGCTGTCTGGGTGTTTCCTTCCGAGGAGTTGCCAACTAAGGTGAAGAGAACGTGGGAAAAAAGATGGTGGCCCTATTCTTCGGAAGGGCAGGTCATTACGCAACAATTGTTTTAGAGGATCGAAAAACAATTACTGCAGAGTTATACACTAACAATTGTTTAACACTTGTCATGGAAAAAGATCGGGAGAAACGACCTCGCAGTAGGATCCTCCTTCACCATGAGAACACATCTTCGCACACCTCCAACCAAACAATCAACTAATGGCGACGTCTGACGTGGAATTACTAGTTCACCCATATCTGACCCGATATCGCACCTTGCGATTTTTATTTCTTTCCGAAAATAAAAGAAAAACTTCGAGGAAAATGTTTTATGGACGCCAAGGAAGCAGTGGCTGCGTTTCAAAATGCCGTTGAAGAGACCCCTAAGGAGGAGTGGGCAAAGTGTTTTTCTCATAGGTTCCATCGGATGCAGCGATGTATTGATGTAAATGGACACTATTTTGTTATGATATAATAAAACTAATAACTTGCTAGTTTGTTCAGTTTTTGATTTTCAAAGAACTTTCAGTTTCACCCTCGTATGAAGTGTGTAGACTATCCCACCTGATGGTAAGTGGTGATGTAGCCGAAAATGGTAAAGCGCACGAGCTTAGTTTAACTAAAGTCAAATATACTCTTGTATTGAAGACACCCACATTGTAAGCGGATAGAAACACAGATGTTGTCAAATTATTCTACTCCATTGCTGTACGTGTAACCCCGGCAATACATGTTAGCCAAACCTCAGCCAACGCAAGCGTAGGCAAATTTATACAAGGCGAGTGCTACACTCTACACGTTGGTCAAGTTCGAAAGAGACCAATTTCAAGGCCAATGTTCACGAGTTTTTGTAGAGCTGTCTACATGTTGACGTAAAATTTATTGCAGCTTCTGATATTTTTTTTTCATAATTCATAATTATTTATTTGCATAGAATGTAGGTAGATATTACAAGAGTATTATTAAAACATGAAAGTTCCTATACATTCTGCCTTGTCGAGGCGTGCAAATTTTGACTAATTAGATATAACAATTTTTTTTTGATGAATTTAACTTATTTACAAATATCAAAATGTTCATATGTAAAAACAGTAAAATTAACTAACTAATAAATATTCTATAACTATCGAAGTCCTTTATAAATTCACAGCAAAAAAAATTCAAGCATTTTTGGATACAAATTTTTAAATATGTAATTTAAAAATCTGTATCTGTATGATTTTTGTGATCAAGATACTCATTAACAGTATTAAAAGCCATTCATGAAGTTGGTTTTTTAACTTTGTCATTGGAAAATTTTTAAACTCCATTTTTAATCGCTATTATATATGATTTTTTTTAAATAAGTGCATATAATTATTACGTCAGTGTACTCCGCAGTAAAGTTAAAAAACCTTAAGATGTCCTCGTTATAGTGAAATTATTTTAAAGTTAAAGTAACTTAAATTAAATCAATATCGCACCGCGACGGACACCAACTGACATGGACGACTTACATGTGGACGCGACTTGCCGAGTGCAGGCGAGCGCCTTTGATTTGTGCAGAAAAACCGACACCGTTCCGAAGTGGACAAATCGTAGCGAGCGATCCCGAGTGGCGTCAAGGCACGCCAAACGGACCGTATACACGTTGGCGTTCGCCTGCACTCGGCCAGCTAGGCGAGCATCGACGAGCAATGGCGAGGCTGGACAAATGGACCGTCTATACGTTGGTGCTCGCCTTCGCTCGGCCAACATGTATAGCCGGCATCGAGTACGAACGACGAAGGAAACCGTTCGGTTCGAGTGAGGAGTATGTCAACAAAGAAGACGTGGAGACTATCCGAGGGTCAGGTTATCCGGTAGTGGAATGGAGAAAAAAGGTAAAAGTATTTGTATATCTCGCAAATAACTGTTCCACGTCTAGATTTCTTATCATCATCATCGTGACCATAATCACAGCCTAACTAAAGTCCACTTCTGAACACAGTCCTCCCCATGAAGAGGTTGCAATCATGGGGGGATTTTGGTGGCCAAGGCAGCCACGCTTGACTTTTTAATTATATTCGGTTATTATTAGTAAGATGCTGTGGTCCTTCTCCTGCTGCAGTTTCCCTGTCGTCTTTTACGAAGCCCACAGGATGGTATGGTGCAGCAGATATTCATACGCAGCCACTACACAGCGGTCTAGATATGAGTCTGTGCAATTTCAGGTCACACGCCCCACAATACTGGAGAAATGCGTAGTGTAGTTGTAACATCTTAAAAACAGTTTCAACTGCAATTTTACCACATTAATGCCGAATTAATAATAGTGGTATTATATTCCTGTACTATTTCGAACTTAATTAAAGTTTTAACTTCTTCATGAAACTATAAATTGTATACAATGTGATGGCGCGAGTTTTTTTTCTTTTTTTATAATAAGAAACACTCATTGTGTAAATAGAAGTTGAGATTGAGTCTATGGCCGATAAAAGGTTTCTCTTTCTATTCAGCTCTTATAAGGTTACTTTTTTATAGTATAAGGTGACAAACGAGAACACATGCCAGCTAATTGTAACTGGATACTGTGGCACATAGATATTTATTATAACTAGTATTAAATATTTTTATTATTAAATACTAGCTGGTACCCGGCTCATTACTACCGCATAAGAAATAATAACGGAAATATCGTTTTAAATTTGGAAGACTTACATTGAGTAATAAACTCTTTGTAGTTGAATGACATAACTTTAAAATAAATTTGTCGGTACGATACGGGCACCACCTAGTATAAGTTAATTTGTTGTTTTATGCCTATAAACTTCGCGCAACTGCAAGCAATAAGTTGACAAAGTTTTAATGTAATCTGGTGAACGGTGTAGCAGCGCATAAAACACGAACAAACAAACATTATTTTTTATATATTATTCTAACAATCTGACCCGACTTCGCACAGGTGATATCTGGATTCCACAATAGCGCCACCTACCGAGTCCAACTATGCCTTTATCAATTAAATTAAAACAAACATCAATCATATATTTTAGATAAAATAACAACTTATTAAATAATAAAAATATTTCACTATATCAAACTATAAAGTGTAAAATTTTTATTATTATGTTATAGATGCTCCGGTTAGACCGGTGGATTGTTTCAAATCACAGTAATCAATTTGGTGGAGCTCGGAGGCATTAGACCGTGCGCTGCATGTTCCGCTCTGCTGGCCAGTTGTTTGCCGCTGTTTCGACACTTTATTTTACTTTTAGGTGGAATCTATTTAGCTTGACAGGTTTGAAACTAGACTAAAATTAAAAATCCTGTCTAACTCGAACGATTGCATAGCAGGAAAATTACGAAAATATTATTTAGGTTTTCCAGTCTATTTCCCACGCTAATTTTTATATACTTACTTATTAATGTAAAAAATAAATTACAACATAAACAAAATAAAAATTCATCCATTAGAGTCTATAAAGTCCAATACTGAACATCGCCTGTTTTCTATTCCCCATAGATTGCCATTTTAGCCATAGTTGCCACGTTTGGCATGCAGGTTGGCAACCGGAGTTTTTCAATTATTTTGAGTTGTTATCAGGAAGCTGCTGCACCCCATCTCCAAAATCAATTACTTACTTTTTAGTCAGAGTTTATTTGATAGACGACTTATATCCGATGATTGAAAATTAGACCTAAAATCATAAAAATAATCTATCGTATATCTATGACGACTCGGTACCGGCAAACAAGTAATTTCATACATTAAAAAATGATATAACACTGTGTAATAAGGTCACCGGATACATCGTCCGTTAACTATGTGAATTAAAAGCATAAAAATAATATTTTATGTAATATGAGAGTTGTAATAGTAATTATTTTAAGTATATCGTTTCATGATTATAAAGGAACTGCTAGAAGTAGGAGTCAAATAAGGTGTGCTTTTACGTTGGCCGATAAATGACCGTCGGACAAGTAATTTCATACAATTTAAATGTATACCACACTGTATGTTTATACCGACATGTATTTGACTACCTTTATTAGTATCGGGTTGGTGTTTATCGATAAACGTCAAAACGCCCAAATGGTGGTGGAAAAATAGAAAATAATGCTGGAGAATATTGTCCGAAGTGTGGAAACCAGTTTGTACTGGCAAACTGGCATTAAGATTGTCAGTCCGGTTGCTAATATTATGAGGATGTCGTGAACAGGATTATATCCAGCATTGAACAGATGGATATTCAATAGGACGACATAATATGTATAGGTGTGGTGGCCGTGTAAGAGGATCCAGTACGAGTTGACGACGAAGAACATAACAACAGCCAACATAAGCTAAAACGTCTACCGTGTGGCCGAATGGTCTGAGCCCATGCGCTTGGGCACAATAATCATATCCTGCGCCGATAGGTAATGTCGTTGAGGCCAAAATTCGGTCTAGATCGGGCATTATAATATGGAATTAAAAACAAATTTTCAGTTTTTGCGTCTGATTGTTGTGATTACCCCTAACACGGTATCCTGAATCACCGAATTATTATGTATCTATCGGCTCAGAATAAATAATAGTACTACGTACTATCGGTCTAAACTTTTTCTGTAATTTAAGACAGCCCCTCGATACGTGGTTGCATCGTACAGTTACATACTGACATTGATACAGGGTCATATCGCTTAGTAGACTTCAGTCTTAGTACAAAATGGTTCGATATTATAAGTTCCTGCAATAAGGATCAGATGGCGTCACTACCAATGTTTAGCTGACATTTCTATTTGCGTGTAATATATAACTCTAGCTGGTATCCGGCGCGTTGTTGCCGCAGAAGAAATTATTGTGGAAATATCGTTTTAAATTTGGAACATTGCTTAATTAGTAGTGGTAATTTATTGAAGGCTTAACGTGGGCCCCAATTCCCTTGAGGTGAGCGATAGACTCACGATACGCTCTATGGCTAGAAGCCGTGCTGATCTTGCAGATGCCTTACACTTACATCACGTCAGCAGGAGCGGCGGTCTGGCAGGTGGTGGCGCTGACGGATGACTTTTTATGGCCATTTATTCGACATGTTGTCTAAACCGTGTGACTTAATTCACTGTGGCTGGATTTGATCGTATTCTGTATGTCGCTTACACGCAGACTGTAAGCGCCCCACCAACTGTAAGTTATTCGCACTATTCCTATAACCTTCGCGTAAGTGCAAGCAATATGTTGACAAAGTTTTATCGCAACTGATGAACGGTATGGCAGCGCTTTAAATAAAAACAAAAAAATATTTTTTTATATATTAGATGTACTCTGTGGATTGATATATTATAGCACATTGTGTTGTGTGGCCGGCCGCTGCGACAGCGAGTGACCTTGCTCTAACTATAGACGTTGTACTATATGTAAATACAAGTACAGACACGGCTCGGTATCGTAGTTCGTAGCGGCGCTTGGTTGCGGCATTGCGGGGCGCGGGTTCGAATCTCATACGGAACAAGTGTTGTACAGCCTACAAACTACGAATAATTCAGAGTCTGAAAATTCAGCCATGTGCAATTTATGTGTCAAAATCCTAGTGAGGGGTAAGGGGGTAACGTTTAATTCTAAACATGAAAATAAATAAATAATAAAATCTTTTCTAGCATTGAGTATCAGTTAATTTGTAATAGCTATTTGTTTCGTAACGTTTTATCCGGTAATCTTACGCTACTTATGAAATGTGATATTCAGAGATGAAGCCGAGATAGTTCGGTTAGGAATAAGAAGGCCGCTGATGCTTGGGAATGTAGATTTTATCCCACACAATATAAATTTCTGTAGGTACTTCTTAAGTGATGAAATATGGATTGCTTTAATTTCAGACATTAAATTCTTTAAAAGTAAAATTATAGTCCGAATTTAAGCTCATTCAGAAGAGTTAAAGCCTTTGCTCTCCATTTTTATCTCCTGAAGTAATTGGCCATGTTTGGCAATTTTAATCACTGTTGTTTATCCATTTTTAAGCGTAGTTTTGGGCCTGCCTCATATCATTCAGATAGATTCAGATAGTGGTATATTTGATCCAGAATTCACGGGAAATCTGGTAAAAGTGACTGCCCAATCTATATTTATAGACAATATATTCATAGTTTTTCTGTAGTTTTTAGGAAAAATTCGGATGGAGAGACTGACTGCCAGTGTTTTGAAGTAAAGAAATAATTCATGTAGGCTCGATAATTTCTGATTACTCTGAAGTCTAAACTACTCTATTGCACGCTGAGCGACCTTGGGCTTACTATCTGACTTCTAACAATTATGCAGTCAACTTAAAACACGAAGAATTGTCCCGTCTCAGGACAAAGATGGAATGTTTCACATCTAGATTACTACTGGCTTTGTATACACTTAAGACCGGAGCATAGCATACAGAAATAGGTAAGAGGGTGGTACCAACTCAGACCAACATCTAGACAGAAACGTATCCTCTACCTATTTATATACTCCTATCTTATATTAAAAGAATACACGCTAATAAATTGCACAAAATTATACAATCATCATAGTGTGACGGCCCAATATTATTATTAATAATTAAATTCAATATAAAGGGGCGTCAAAAATAGTCTTAAAAGATATATATTAAGCAATTAAGTTAAATTAATAAACATAAAGTTAATATATTTCAGACATTATCCCAATAACATAGTAAATTAAAGGCAAAATTATTGTTTTTCGTAATAAATAAATTTATTTAAAAACTTGAAAAAATATTTAAAATAAGATAAATAATAGAAATACAAGTCAAAAAATATTATAAAATTAAGTTAAATAACGTTTATAAGATAATTAGAAAATTTGTTAAAAATTGTTTGTCATGGGAGGTGTTCGTGTATAAAAGAAAATTTTTCTAAGTTGTGGAAGGAGTTCACGTATAGATGAAATTTCCTAAGTTGTTGAAGGAGTTCATGTATTAAAGAAAATTTTCCTAAGTTATGGAAGGTGTTCACGTATAGATGTCTTGTATGGAGGAAGCTGTCGGAGGTACATACCTGCAGTTGTACATATATATGGGGTGGTCGGGAGCCCGACTGCCTGAATTACTGTAGCACAATGACTAGTCCTATATTAGGGACTTATGATATTAAACTCAATGATACAAAAGCAATACTAAAGAAGGTCTCCATGATGAATTTGCATTACAGTAGTAGGGTCGTGGGTTCGAACCCTATATATTAATGACTTATGAAAGTAAGGTCTATGATCCAAAAGCAATACTATAGAAGGTCTCTATGAATAATATGCATTACAATAGTAGGGTCGTGGGTTCGAATCCTATATATGAATGACTTATGAAAGTAAGGTCTATGATACAAAAGCAATACTATAGAAGGTCTCTATGAATAATATGCATTACAATAGTAGGGTCGTGGGTTCGAACCCTATATATTAATGACTTATGAAAGTAAGGTCTATGATCCAAAAGCAATATTATAGAAGGTCTCTATGAATAATATGCATTACAATAGTAGGGTCGTGGGTTCGAATCCTATTATGAATGACTTATGAAAGTAAGGTCTATGATACAAAAACAATACTATAGAAGGTCTCTATGATTAATATGCATTACAATAGTAGGGTTGTGGGTTCGAATCCTATATATACATGACTTATGAAAGTAAGGTCTATGATACAAAAGCAATATTATAGGAGGTCTCCCTGATGCATAAGCATTGTATGGGGTGGTCGGGTGACTGATTGCTCCTAGTACTGTAGCAAAATGACTAGTCCTTATTAGGGACTTGAAAAGGAATATTATGGTGGCGTGTGTGCTGCTTCACGAGCAATTGGTCCGAGGTAAACTTGGACTCGCTAACCGATGTGTCCTAGACATATCATCTTAGTGCCGGTGGTAAGCGGGTTTGTTGTAGCAATACGGCTTTCCCGTGGACATCGCACACCCATACCGGTTGTGGGCGGCGTCGTAGCGCATAGCGATGCGTCGTCTATCTTTCGGATTGGGATGATGAGTGTGTTTGGTAGCACTTTTAAGTGTAACAGGCATACTCAACTTCATGTCTTAGTGCATTAGCGCTATGATACGTGGAGTTTTGTTCATTGGCGTCTTAGTAGTATGCTACTATGATACGTTGGTGATATTTTTTATATAACAACAATAAAAACTTTGTTATCAAAATCGATAGGAGTCATGTGGGTGTGTTGTGAGGGGCGCCACCCGTATGATAGTTGCGTTGATGCTTACTGCTACTTGCGGTATTGCGTCTTGTGATGGATCTGCGGGTGTGCTGCGCCTGATTCGACGCTCTCTTGTGGTTCTGGTCGATGGAGGTATACGGGTGGTGATGTCTGCTGGGATGTATGGGGGATCTTGGAATGGTGTAAGCCCGACGATAGTCGTATTGATGCTTGTTGCGTTCTGCAGCATTGCGTCTCTGCGATGGTTGTTTGGTGGGACACTATTCTCAATGGCGCTCTCTGCGTCTTGGTTTGACTCACACCTAAGTAGCTTTGCCCAAGTCAGGTCCCTTCATTGCGGGGCTGCAGACTGTCTGCCCTCCACGATGTTTTATATAACAACATAATATTATATCTCTGTAATTTTCCCACCTTTGAATGATTGAAGGCAACTTGTTGGTTGGTGAGACAAACATGATCGAAAATGCATTTACTCAACGTCAGTGACACAAACCCTTTCTGATGGCGAATTATTACTCTTATCTTATAACTGCCTTTTGGCTTTATCTGCCGTTGTATTGGTTGGTGGAGCATATGTGTCGACCTCATGCGGGTGGTAGCTGGCGGGAGGATCTGAGGAGACTCTCAAGGCTGCGGCCGAAAGCCGCACAACGTGGGACCCCATTCCCTTGAGGGGAGCGGTAGACTCATGACACGCTCTGCGGCTAGTAGCCGTGCTGATCATGCAATTGGTGGTGATGCCATACACTTACATCACGTCTGCAGGAGCGGCGGTCTGGCAGGTGGTGGCGCTCACGGAGGGTTTACGGCCAGTGTGCCTATTTGCCTAAACCGTGTGACGTACATTCACTGTGGCTGGATTCGTTCGTATTCTGTATGGCGTTTACACGCATTGACATGCGCGACTTCGGTCGATGTTTGTGCTTACGCACTAACAAGGGGCCAAGCCTCTTTTACTGGTTCGCCAGTTATTTTGCTGTGGACTACGGTCCAGTTCCCGAATTAGCAGTCCCTTCGGGGGGAGTGCATCAAAATGGTTGGCACTCACCGTGCACGGCGTGTGTGGGGCCGTGTACCTCCCCCTACATTTTTTAAATAAATGTAGGAGAGCGAAGCCCTTGTATCGGGTATTTTATATAAATATATTTTGAGCCTTTTCCGAGCGGGAAGGGATAATTAATAATGTAAACCTGATGCAAGTGGAACAGGGACGTTTTATGTTCTTAACCTTTTTTCGAGCCCTGTCTTCGTGAATGGGGTTCACTTAGCTTATAAGGTACTACCAACAGCTTTCAATTGCTCTAGTGAATATTCATTCTTCCAAAAGACACCTAAAAGAACTAAGTTACTAAACAAACACAACGTAAATAAGGGTCCTAACTAAGACGATCACGCCAAAATATTAAAACCGGCCTATTAATAAACCTTTTGAAAGATCATTTAGGAAGATCAAAACATATTTTATTTATCCCGGTCACATATATATAATTTTTATCGAAAAGGGGTAAATTAATTATATCTAATATAATTATTATTATATGAGAGAGAGGGGGGAAGCGTTACAATAGCAAGGAGAATTTAAAAAAAAAAAATTATACCATTGTATGTATGAGCGCGACCATGTATCCCATTGGATACATGGTCGCGCTCATTTCTGTAAGTCGTTGCCGTGCAGCTCAAATGCGCGTTGGCAAACTTCACAGGTACTCGAAATATTTTCTACAGATGCACAGATTTTTTCACAATGTTTTCCTTCCCCGCCGAGCAAATTCGGTGGTGACGAAGGAGTTGAACTAGGGTTATTCATTAACTTATTATTAACTTAACTTTATTATTAACTTCCATTTAATGGCGGATTTATTAACTCATAGAATGTATGGAGCATACAAAGAACAGAGCAAATACATGACAACTAATAAAGCTTATAAATTGAAAGTAGCTTCCAGTTTTCCTCCGCTTTTCTGTTTACAATTCTTTCTTACTACCCATTTCATGCCTCTATCGTATACTGTATCTATTGACTTTATACATCATTATATTTTTTCATATATTCGGCCATATTTTTTAATTCGACACAATATTCAAATTAATTTTGGGAAATCAAGTATTTCTTCAATGTAATTGTATTTGGATATTTCTTAAATAGCAACACTGGATAGTAACAGTTGGGTTTTGCTTGCAAAGAAAATTTTATATTTACCTAAATTTTATAGCAAAACACCAAAAAAGAAAAAAAAAACATTTATTGACCACAATGTAAAAGGAAGAAAGATGAAAGTTACTTAAGAAAGTAAATTAGAGTTAATGTACGCGAAATAGTGTGTTCATTATTTTTATTATTTAAAGAATAATTCAAGCAAAACACGAGCTCAGTAATTTAATAATAAAATGTATTGTAAACTATTATATGTGTTGTAAATGTCAGGATAAATATTTGTTATTATTAAACACACAAACACATTGTAGTAAGATCTCAGTCAGAGTCAGATATTTGGTGACAGATACAAAATTTAAAAAATACTTGGACTGGAACGAACTTCTTTTTTAATAACTATGATGAAAACGAGCGCAAAGTCGAAACAAACTGAAGAATGCAGTTTCACTTTCTCCCTAAACGATAAAAATGTAATGTCTCGTCACCAGAAAGGTCTTCCGTTCTTATCACTTATCCAATAAAGTACAGCAGCATTAAATTAGTATTTTATGGTGGTATTCTGTACCAGCGTGTTCCCACGCTGGTCGAAAAGGCACATTTGTGCTGAAGTTATTGTATGACTTAATTGCTCTTAATTCCATCATCGGACCACCAGACGCTAGGCTGGTCTCTACCACTTTTTTGTTAACATACCACGCATTCGAACTAAATGGTTTGCTTCGTCGCTTATAATGCATATAGCAAAGAAGTGAAAAGAAATTGCCAGCATCTGTCTTTCAGTCCGATTGTAATATGAGTGTCTTCAAAGCAAGGGTGAATAGGTTTAGGTTTAAAGACATTTATTCTCATAAAGACATTTTATACGCCACTTACATGAGAACATAAATAAAAGTAAATCTAAATAACAAAATTCGTTGTCGTACCTATGTTGTTGAAAAATAAACAACATCAAAAACAGCTATCGATGGGAAAAATCTATACAAATAAATGAAAAGTTAAATTCTGGTATTCACTATCACTGGAATAGGCTTTTGTTAAGGTAAGTCAGCGCCTTTTACCATTTGCCTTCATCAACAATTACCATCAGGTGGAGTAGTAATCAAGCGCTGGGTTATTAATATTTAAAAAAAATAATGTAGCTGCAACGAGGCTCTACCACATATATCACTAAGTAACCTAGTACCTCGTATTAAAACAAGCAGGTGAAAAACAAGTGAGATATGATTTGTAAGGTAGCGTCATTATCCGGCAGCGTAGCCGGCGGAGCGTTTCGCCCTCCTCCGTTCCGCACGGCGTCCCGGTCAGCCACCTTCAGATGCCTCCAGGTACAAGCGGTGGACTCGTTCGGACGTTAGCTTTCGATCTAAAGATTTAATGAAATTAAATGAGAACTCTTTATTTTCCGAATAAGATAATGAAATTGCATTGTTCAAACGTCAACCCGTTATAATATACAACCGTTTCATAATACGGTATAATGTATTCTCATTTTTATCATTTTTCCTTAAACCGATAATATTCTTAATCAAAATTGAAAAGGAATAGACCAACAAAAACAAAACAAAAAAGAAAAATAATAAAATTAAATGTTATATAGGGTAGTTATTTAAACTTTCCTGCGTTAGATAAGACTTTTCTGGCTTTGGGTACTCGTCCATATGCATATTTTGCATGTTCTTCGTTCGTTCTCTGCGATTCAGACGAAAATTATAATCGAGTAATTTTCAAAATGAGACTGTAAATTGAAACTAATAGTTTGATGGATTTATAAAAACAAAATTACGAATTAAGAATAATATGAATTTCAAAAATACCAAATCTCCCCTTTTGATTGTTATTTGTTATATCTTATGTGTCTTCTGGTTCTAGGTTTAGATCCTTTAGACTTCAGACTCATATTCAGACTCATTAATATCGTACTTAAAAAAAAATCTGAGTCTAGATCGTTCATTTTAAATTTAATTATAATTAGATATTACTATAAAATGGTTTAGAATAATAACTAGTTCAACACACATAATTAAATCAACCTTTTTTGGCGTTAAGTTCTTAGTGTGAACTGTGATCTATTTTACCGGTATTTGAATTCATTGGTCTGTGTTAATTATCGGACCATTAACTTCCTGAAGATATTTAATTTATACATATGAATATAATTTATACATATGAATATAATTTATACATTGAATATAATTTATACATATGAATATAATTTTAGTGTCCGTCTGTAATATTAAAATAACAGGCTACATTAACAGATTATATCCAGGCGAAACCGGAGCGGCACGCTAGTACCAAATATTATTCTTATAAAGTAAAAACTAAGACTATATATATATTGTGTAAATAGTATTAGCTATATGGTAGTGACGTAGAAGAACTCTTCACTCCATTTCATAATGTGGATGTTTCTAATGGGCAATATATTGTTACGCGCTCAAGTCGACGATACACTAGCGCCATCTAGTGTCAGGAACGAGAGCGAGGGGAGCATTGAGAAAATGACATCACAAATCACTCAACCGACAGCGCCTAGTCGAAACTCGAACGCTCGGTACCTTGCGCGTGTTTACTTGAACATTCTGGATATTTCTTTGCTAATTTATATAAATAGGCGCTGCAAGATGCGATCGGGGTAGTGTTGATTTGGCGACACAAGCGAAGCTTCGGAGCGGAATAAAGTGAATTAGTGTGTTTAATTATTAGTGTTTTTAACTTTAATTTGTGTAAAGTAAATTAAAGTGTTAATTTAGGTAATTTTATCGGCAATTTTTATTGTCACGAACCTCAAGCTCGTAACAATTGGTGTCAGAAGTCGGATAAAATCATGCCGATTTTACCTAAGGACGAGATGGAGGGTGTCCGTACCCAAAGTCAACGCCAGCAAGAGACGGACCAGAGGAGATTTGGTGGTGCAACGCCGCAGATGTCTGAGGGGCCAGCCGCCGGCCACGGAAGCCGGCCCGTCAGCAGCTTCTACGTCTGTGGCACCTGACTTAGGTGCTCTGATGGTGATGCTGCAGCAGCTGCGGGGCGGACAGGAGGAACAGGCCCGTCGTTTAGAAGAGCAACTCCAACGCGATAAGGAAGAGCAGATGCTCCTCATGAAGGACCTTCACGCTATCTTTGGAAAAGAGATACGGGAGGTGAAGGATAAGGTTGCTCAACATGACAACCGCCTGTCGGAGGCCGAAACCCGAATCGACCAAGTAAACAATGGGGTTGACAACGTAATGGCTGACGTGAAGAAAACGCTGGACGACCTCAAACTTGGGGATGGTACAACAGCTCCCGTAGTAGCTACAACACCTTCGCTACGTGGATTCAAAGTGCCGCCGTTCGACGGGACCTCTTCCTGGTCGGCCTACAAAATCCAGTTCGAGGCCGTCATGGAGGCGAACGGCTGGAATAAAAGCCAAGCCATGACTGCACTCACCCTAGGCCTGCGCGACCAAGCCTTAACTGTGTTGGAAGCTCTCGGTAAGAAAGTGACCTACGAGCAGCTTCTTGAGGCCTTGGAGACGAGATATGGCAACGCTCACCTGGAACACGTCTTTCGCGCGCGGCTTAAAGATCGCGTACAGCGCAGCAACGAAAACCTGCAGCAGTGGGCTCTAGAAGTGGAGAAGCTGGTGCGAAAAGCATACCGGTCTGTACCTGGGCTCATTGAAGGGAACCTGGTGCAGACATTCATCGACGGCATCCGCGACCAGGAAGTCAGAGCTGCTGTGAGGCTCGGGCACCATGAGACGCTTAAGAACGCCTTGGCCCATGCACTGGAGGTGGAAGCCGTGCGGCAGGATCACCGTTCCCATCGCGTCAGGGAGGTTGCAGCAGCTACAGTCCGTGACCGCAGCAAAGGATACAGCCCTAGGTGCTATGGCTGTGGGGAAAAGGGCCATCTTCGATCCAGCTGCCCTAAACGAACCGTGGAAAGGAGAGTTGATCGATCTCGAGACGGTAGTACAGCTAACGGCACTGCCTGGCGGCGACAGGATCATCGTTCACCTCACGCTAGGGAGGTTACAGCAGTTACGGTTCGCGACCACAATAAAAGATACAGCCCTAGGTGCTATGGCTGTGGGGAAAGGGGCCATCTTCGGTCCAGCTGCCCTAAGCACACCCTAGGAAGGGAAGGTGAACGGTCTCAGAAAGGAAGTGCGGCTAACAGCACCGCCCAGCAGCAGCAGGAATACGACTTTACTATCAGACACTGCAGCGGGAAATCTCACGGCAACGCAGATGCATAGACAAGTAGACCTTGTCCTGAAGATTGCAACCATTGTTGGTAAGAGAGTAAGGAAGTGGTATCCGTGAGGATGCTCAGGACAGACCACCTCAGCAACGGGTGGAAGGACAGCCTACGACATGCACAGCAGGAAGATCCGGACATCAAGCTGATTCTGGGATGGATGAAGGCCCGTGCTACCAAGCCTAAGTGGAGGGACGTCTCAGCGATGAGTTCAACCACGAAAAGCTATTGGGCCCAATGGAACAGCTTGCTGATTCAGGATGGAGTCCTGTGCCGTAAATGGGACAATGGTCGAAGAGACAGCTGTCGTTTGCAAATGGTTGTCCCTAAAGCTAAAGTGCCGAATGTTCTACAGCTGTGCCATAATGGTCGTTCAAGAGTCCATCTGGGAGTTAAACGAACTCTACTGAAGGTCCGAGAACAGTTTTACTGGGTCCATTATCGTGACGATGTCGAGGATTGGTGTCGTACATGTACAAGTTGTGCGGCCGTGCGGGGACCTCAGACACGTAGTAGAGGAGCACCGAAATTGTACAATGTTGGTGCACCACGGGATAGGACAGCCCTTGACATTGCGGAGCCGTTACAGAAAGGCGCAAGAGGGACTCATAAGATCGTCCATGTGGATCGTTTGGCGCGTTATATGGGGCCGATAACGCTCGGGACGAGCATGTCTTAGGAGGGGGCAGTGTTACGCGCTCAAGTCGACGATACACTAGCGCCATCTAGTGTCAGGAACGAGAGCGAGGGGAGCATTGAGAAAATGACGTCACAAATCACTCAACCGACAGCGCCTAGTCGAAACTCGAACGCTCGGTACCTTGCGCGTGTTTACTTGAAAATTCTGGATATTTCTTTGCTAATTTATATAAATAGGCGCTGCAAGATGCGATCGGGGTAGTGTTGATTTGGCGAGACAAGCGAAGCTTCGGAGCGGAATAAAGTGAATTAGTGTGTTTAATTATTAGTGTTTTTAACTTTAATTTGTGTAAAGTAAATTAAAGTGTTAATTTAGGTAATTTTATCGGCAATTTTTATTGTCACGAACCTCAAGCTCGTAACAATATTATGGTTGTAGCACGAATAGATCGGCTCGAAGGACCACGCTCTTACAGAATATCATCGCTAAAATACAGTTCAATGCAGTGTTTTTTTTTTTTGGTGAGTGTAGAGAATCGGACGCCCGTTTTACTGAACGATTCCTAAGGGTTGACAACGATCTGCATTCTTTTTTTTTTTTTTTTTATAGGATAGGGTGACAAACGAGCGCACAGTCCACCTGATGGTAAGTGGTTGCTGTGGCCCATAGACATCTACACCTATCCTCGATTACGAATCAAAATGCAGATGCGTTGTCACCCGTGAGGACTAAGATGGAATGCCTCGTTTCCAGTAAAAAGGGTCTCCGGTTCTCTACACTCACCATACGAAATACAGCAGCATCAAGCAACTATTTCACGCTGGTATTCTGTGAGAGCGTGGTCCTTCCCCGGTCGAGCCAACCCATTCGTGCTACAACTATACTACTAATATAACTGCAGCATGGCTCTACCACGTAAAAAATTGCATTGTAATCCTTATCGAGGATAGATGTAAATGCCTATGGGCCACATCATCAACTTGCCAGTAGGTGGACTGTGTGCTCGTTTGTCAACCTTATTCTATAGAAAAAGATCTCACGGCTTCCGATGCCGCCGACGGGCAACAGAGTCAAAGGTGCGATATGTCTGGTGCTGCGATCGCCAATCCACCTGCTACGAGTGGCGAATAGGCTAATTATCCCAACGGAAGAATTAGCCTATTCGCTACATATATAAGGACTATATCGTCGGCAAATGGAAGGTGAGTGATATACTCGCCATTGATGTTAATACCGTATCCTTTCCAGTCCAGTAGCTTGAAAACGTCTTCCAATGCAGCGGTGAAGAGTTTCGGGCATAATAACGTCACCCTGTCTTACACCTCTCTGCAGTTGGATAGGTTTCGTACTCTGGTTCTGTACTCTGTACTCAGATAGCCATCGTAGCTTTACTGTACAAACACTTCAGCACTTCGATATACCGACAGTCAACTTGGCACCGCTGAAGAGACTGTAGCACCGCCCAAATTTCGACGGAATCAAAGGCTTTCTCATAGTCCACATACGCCAGGAAAAGTGGCAGATTGTACTCTTCGGACTTCTGTACAATTTGCCGAGGGGTATGTATGTGGTCTATGGTACTAAAGACTTTTCGGAAACCGGCTTGTTCGGGAGGCTGGAAGTCGTCGAGTCTGCGTGCGAGACGATTCGTAATGACTCTCAAAAACAGCACGTAGACGCGGCTCAGAAGGGAAATCGGTCTGTAGTTCTTCAAGAGGGCGTTGTCACCTTTCTTGAAGAACAAGACCACCGCACGTCTGCTCCACTCTTCCGGACTAGTGCCACCATGGAGGTCGGAATTAAAGAGCCTCTGAAGGACTTCAAGTACCGGTTTTCCACCCGCTTTCAGAAGCTCCGCTGTGATTCCGTCCTCGCCCGGGGACTTGCCGTTTTTAAGGTGCGGTGGGGAGTCATTCTAATCTCGCTCAGACTGACGTCCGGGATATCATCGGAATAGTGTCGGATAAGACTTGCTCTTGGATCGTTACTCACACTTGCGTGTGGCTCCAACGATGATGTGTACAGCTGCCCATAGAACCTCTCAATCTCACTCAGAATCTCAGGTGCCACACTCAGTCTTCAGCTTTGACAGTTGGCTCTTACTGGCAGACAGATCTCTGGCAAAGACTTTGGAGCCCTAGTTCCGCTCGATCGCTTCTTCAATACGAGCAGTATTGAAGTTGCGCAAGTCTCGCCGCATGAATTTGGAGATCTGTCTGATTACAAGGTCTCTCTATTACCAAATTTAAATATTTAATTAAACAGAAACTGTTGATGGAAATGAGGTGGTCGCTTCCACGCTGTTTCTAAAATATTTTTTTAAATATTATGTGATCATTGACATTACATAATTATTTTTTTTTGAAGTCCCGCTAGGTTTCTTGCTGGTTCTTCCCAGGACAGAGGCTTTTTGCGAACCAGTGGTAAAGTAAAAAATGACTTTCAATAAGAATTGCAACATGTAATCTATATTGAATAAAAAATTATTCTATTCTATTCTACTGGTGTAAAATAGCAGCTAAAGGCAGTTGTGTTTCGTACGGCGGGTGTAAAGAACCGGAGACCCTTTTTTACTGGAAACGAGGCATTTCATCTTAGTCCTCAGGGGTGACGACACATCTGCATATTGGATTCTTAATCGAGGATAAATGTAGATGTATATGGGTCACAGCTTCCACTTACCGTCAAGTGGACGGTGTGCTCGTTTGTCACCCTTATTGTATAAAAAAAACAAGCAGTTGACTTTAATGGGCTAATAATGAAGAAGGCTGACGAGAGGTTAAATAACAATAGAAGATTTTTTTCTCTTTATTTTGGCATAAACAGCCATTAACAAAAAAAAATTAAATAAACTTAGCATTACCAAAAATATTTAATTCTAATCTTAGGTACACTATTAAACCTAAAAGTAAGACATTTACTTGTTATGCTGTATATACCTAGGTATATTATTTGCGAGAAAATTTATTAGTATCTGTACTCGTCCCGTGCATGCCGTAACACCAAGAAGCGGTGTAACGGTCTCGCATTTATACTAAAAATTCCTAGACCGGTGAATAAAATAACGCCTAATCATAATAATCATCATCATTCATTAGTAGGCTCTACCACCTCTTACGATATCCAAGGGGCATAATATCAGGTAGTGTATTATAGATGTGTCATTCATTCATTTCTAGTGACCTGATTATTCAAGTATTGATTCATCTTACGAACCGGGTCATTCCAATTGATCATTAAAAAGGATCATTTCGAGTATTCAGTACCCTGTGATGTGTGAGTTCCGCTCGATATTGTCGGTCTTTGGACATGACTATACTATTTTGTCGTAAGTCCTGTTAATAATTTGATCCGGAACGTTAAGTTAAATGTAATTGCAATCATCAATACTCTGATGCGACCCCGATCAAATGAAGAAATCACTCACGATTGGCACAAGCCTGGTGTATACTCTTACGCTGCTACTATACGGCAGTATTTCTAAATTGTCAGCATTTGATAGCTACTTTTTCTTCCAGAACCGGAACAATAATTTAAAGGCCGTACAAATACTTGTCCTGTATAGGATTCGAACCTGCGGCTGCAAATCAATGCAAAATCATTTTGTAAAGAAATTATTTGCAGTAGTCGATTTTAATGATTACTAGTGACTAAAACATCAATTTACCAGTACAAACGTATAGTCTGTAACTCTTAAATCAAAACGCCAATAATATTTTAATTTGAACGAGCAAGAACAAACAGAAACCGCTAAGTTAATTTAAATGCCATAAAGCAATAAGCGATGGCGTAAAATACAACGCGGACGAAGTGATTATTCTTAAATATGAGCTATTATTCACTTGATTCCGACTATTGGACCCTTTAGGCGAAGTTAGAGCTTCCATTAGCGCTTCGGAATTTTCGGGACACTGTATAAGAATGTTTAAGTAGGCAAATAAATTGTTGACAGTCGAGTACGTGTAGTCGGTGTCGGTACCGTGTGGTAGTTGTACAATGAGATCAACCCATAGCGAGTACCCGTAAAAGTTTTTTACTAGCTTTTAGTGGATCTTTTCCAGAAGGTATTCTAGAAGATCATCCGGAAAGAAACAAAAACAGTCTCTTAACTTTTTCTATGAAATTTTGCACCAATTAGCTCATGTGAACTATCACTTTGAGTGCGGAACTATCACTGTGAGTCGTTGGTGCCCTATCTAGTGATAGTTGTACTTCGATTGGAAGAGTATAGAGAGTATTATTTAAGGCTACGTGGTATTTTTTACACAGGTTGCAGTATACGCATATCATGATTTGGACTGTACTGACATTAAAATAGAATAGTAGTTGCGGAAAGTTGCCTAATAACACAAAATAGATAATAGTACAAGTATAAACTATCCACAGATTAAGTATAAACTGACTTTAGAATAGATTGGCAATGCAAAAGAGAAAAAGCATAGTGTATGCGTAAGATGGGCTAGACCATTCACGTACACGCTATCGGCCTGGCGTCATTCACGTACAAAACAAATCCCGCTTGTATTTGCAAAATCTAAGGTTTTAAAGTGAAAATTAGTATTTGACAGACGTAATTATTTATGACTAGTTGTGTAGTACCTAATATAACTCACGTGAGAAAGAAATCCTACATTATTATACATTTAACCCGTACGTACGATAAATGCTATGTTTAGAACATGTACAAACAATTTGTACTTAAATGGATATGAAAAATTATCATATTTTATAATAATAATTATCAGAATGCAAAGCAATTAAATTTAAAATAATAACAAATACGTGAGATTCTGCTAATTTTAATTACACTTTTGTAGAATATCTCATCGAATTATCCTTTACATGCAAAGGTACGCCTAGCATGCAGTCTTAATCAACTTAGTAACATTTTTTTGTAACTTTAAGATTCCGTAGCTTAATATTCTAATCTTATGAAAAAAATATTTTTTTTAATAAACAAACGAGCACATAGTCCACCTGAATTCCTAGTTCCACCAAAATGGTTAAAAGTAAGAATTAGAGAAGAATGGGTTCCCAAAAGAAAATTTTCAAATATGTACGAGTATATGCAACACGTACTTTGAAGAAAAATGTTTTTCTCATAGAGGTGTAGTTAGAAATGAAAGAATGAAAAAAGAATGGAGGCTCTGTAAGAATATCCATCATCCCTTGGGTAGCGTAAGAGGCGACAGAGGGATACAAGTTAGGAGATGTGCAGCAGCGGATTCCTAATCGCGACGAAAAAACTGCGGTTAAAAACCCGCTTGCCAAGCGTGGCAACTATGGCAAATATCCCCCCGATGATGCAATCTACGGAGGTTGCCTACGGTCAGCAGTGGACTATAATGGGCTGCAACAGTAACATAGAAGTGCATTAGGAGAAAAACTACGACACATCCATCCGTAAACACTTATTTATATTTAATATTTTTTTAGTTTTTTATCTCGTTTCTTATATAATCAGAGTGATCACATTTTAAACCGTAGTAAATTAAAATAATGACATTCAACAAACGAAATGTGAATACCTTACATCAGAAAACTAAAAAGGCAAAGTCATAATTATATCTCAATTATTTAAAGATGAACACAATAATGGGAAGAGCTTCGAAATAAATCGGGCCGTAAATCGTTAATGAACGGAAACTTCGCTCACTGTTCTTTGAAGCAACTAACACAAAATCAATATTAAGAATCATTGTAAATTACGAACGTAAGAGCCAACAGAGGGAAACAAGTGAGGAGATGGGTGGCGACGTCTTCTTAAAAATGACTAAAAATAAAAAAAACAACAACAACCGTAGTTGCCGACCCGATTTCTGAGGAAATCCATGGAGAGGGTGTCATCAGTTATATATGTTCAGCAGAGGACTTTAATAGGCTGTAACCACAGAAATCGTAATAATAAGACAACAGAAGTCTCATAGACGCGTGACCTTGTCGCCGCTTATATGGGTTGACGAACATGATTCACCATTTTGTGATTTAGTACTGCGGGGAACGTCGTACGTGAATCTTTGTTATAATTTATAATGGTGCACTGCAGCATAATCAATTGTAAAAACTAATCAATGACGAGTAATTAAACTATTAAAGGCATAATATTTCATCAGTAAGTTGATTATTTACTAATTATCATTGTTATAATTAATTTACATCTAGATGAATACTTTACTATGACATTTACCTTTGCCAACTCATTTCTTTTCATATTGTACAATTACCATTGCTACTTTCGTTCTACCGTAATACGCGACACACGCAACGTTGACAAACTCGCCAAGCAATGTAATGTGAAACATTAGATATCATTGTGCATTGCGTATGTTTATAATACGGTAACATGTGGCGACATCGGTTTTGGAAGTAATCGAGCGCTAATTCATTTATATTGTCTTATTATTACGATTTCTGAGGCTGTAACGATAACGGTTAATTGCAATAAATCGATTGACACATTTTGTGTTTAGTTGCTTTTAGAAAGCTTTAACTAAATTTTTAGTAGCTGTCTCAGAGACGACTATGGAAAAGGCCAGAAAGATCTCATGGTCTCTGGTAGATGGCTGTATTTCATAAAAAATACTATGCCCAAAGACAGAGGGTCAAAATGTGAGATGAAGCGATTACGTACAATTGGAAAGACCAGGATCCAGGACCGACCATTCTTTAAAAAGGAGAAAAGGGGGAAGAAAAATTTAGGTCAAAAATATTTGCAAAGTAGAATTGAAAGAAGTTGTGTAAATTATTGTTCTACATCTCGTCTGCATAGAACCTAACCACACGCTGCCAGAAAATTTGGGCCTTTTACATCATTATAATAATCTAATGCTTGACTATAAACTGGGTTGAAATCTGTGCAACCCATCCATCCATTCGAATAAAGGCCTCCCTCATAGACTGCCTCATGGTGAAACTTTTCCATAGTAAGTTGGCAACCGCAGTTATTTTGTTATTTTGAGTGATTATCAGGAGGATGCTGCTGCCCATCTCCTGTTTCAACCCAGGTTGGATATAATATTACATTCAGCATATCCGAGTTCCCCTCTCTTTCTGATACGATGAGAACTCTGATAATTGAACTCTGCCATAAAGACACCACTGGGCGTTCATGCAATTTTTTTCCGGGCTTGCCCTATGTTGTAACCCTAGCAATAATTTGGTGTCTATACATAGCTGACCACTATACAAAGCAATTCACATGCAGCTGTCCATAGTGGGTCTGTCGTTTTTATTTTATTACGAGCCGATTCGCTTAGGAGCGAGCCCTAGCTTTAAATTTTATATTACTACAATCTAAGTCTCTTATCTTCAAATCAAAACAAGATTGTACAACCAGTGCGGGTTGCCAGTGATGACTTATGTAATTGAGACGTGATCCTTCACTGCCTGCCGTATGAGGGCGGTCAAAGTCGCTCAGCGAGCTGTGGAGAGGGCTATGCTCGGAGTTTCTCTACATGATAAACTTAGAAATGAGAATATTCGCAGTAGAACCAGAGAGACCGACAAAGCCCAAGGGATTAGTAAGTTGAAGTGGCAATGGGCCGCCCTTTTTTCCCTTTAGCTGACAACCGATGGGGAAAAAGGTTCTCGAGTGGCAGCCTCGTACCGGTAAGCGAAGTGTAGGGCGACCCCCAACTAGATAGACTGACGACCTGGTAGGACATGCAGGAAGTCGATGGACGCAGGTGGCTCAGGACTATACTTTGTGGCATTCCTTGGGGGAGGCCTATGTTCAGCAGTGGACTTGTGAGGGGCTGTAATGATGATGATGATGATGAAGTCAATATTAGGAGCCGACGCTACTGAAATCGTTATTTTAATTTTAAAGGCTGATTTACCAAGTGTTTGGCGGTGACGTCAGATATTGCGATAAAGAGTGTTATCCAGTGCTCAGAGAAGTATCTATAAGATTGACATTCTTTGTAATGGTACTGACAGACGTGCTCAAAAAATGCATGCTCATAAGCTTGCTTAAAATTAGCGTGCTCTGCAACTGTTCACATTTGCCAGCAATAAGCATGCTTTAAGCAGACTTTAGACAGACGTGCTATTTATCTCCAGGCTCTCGACCAAAATGAATGTACAAAGATATAGTGACAGTGCCATCCGTACAGAACTCGATAAAATAATCATATTGAAAATAATCGTAAGCAAACCTGTTCAGCCGCGCTCGAAACACGACCCCTTTTACCCGCGCCTCGAAAATCAAAGCGTCGGTTGATTTCGAGATTGTCGAGCACGCTCAAAATAAGCATGCTCATTACTAGCAAAGAGTGTACACACGTGCTACTAATGAGCACTTGCTCAACAAAAGCATGCTCTCGTGCTAGTACTTAGTACTAGTTACCTAGTACAGCACGCCTGTCCGTACCAAATAGTAAGTCGATTAAGTTATTACTTTGCAAAACTGATAATGTTGACAGGTAATGGAATAAACATTTTGTAATTTTTAATCGGCATGTAATATTAGCGTATGTTTCATTCTATGTATTACCTCAGACGAGCCAGCAGTTTTTTTAGTAGGTTTTATAAAATATAAATACTAATGGGGACTAATCCACAACTTTTTCTGCCACCAGGGCGCCACTAAAAAATAAGGTATATTGACAGATTTCGTGCGGAGAAGTTAATTATTTCGATAAATGTAAAGGTTAATGTTTCTTTATGTATTATTAGTTATACTTTAACTTAAGTAGATTAAAAATAAGAAACCAAACCACCGATATTCATAAATGTAGAAAATTAAAAAAGAGAGTTAAAAATATGCAATAATTTAAAAGGCAAACCACTGAAGCATTGTTTTATGTATTAATATAATACTCTAGAATCTGAAGAACTATTCTTTGAAACTAACTTCTCAAATAACATTGTGTAACAAAAAACTTCACCTCAGTGTAAACTAGGGAGACATTTGGTGAGCGGTTTTAAATATATCTATGAATAAAAAAGTATCATCATCATCATCATCATTACAGTCCTTCACAAGTCCACTGCTGAACATAGGCCTCCCCCAAGTAATGCCACAAAGCACGGTCCTGAGCCACCTGCATCCATCGACTTCCTGCATGTCTTACCAGGTCGTCACTCCATCTAGTGGGGGTCGCCCTACACTACGCCTACCGGTACGAGGCTGCCACTCGAGAACCTTTCTTCCCCATCGGTTATCGGTTCTTTGAGCTATATGGCCGGCCCATTGCCACTTCAGCTTACTAATCCGTTGGGCTATGTCGGTCACTCTGGTTTTACTGCGGATATCCTCATTTTTGAGTCTATCACGCAGAGAAAATCCGAGCATAGCCCTCTCCATAGCTCGCTGAGCGACCTCGAGCATCCTCATACGGCAAGCAGTGAAGGACCACGTCTCAGATCCGTAAGTTATCACTGGCAACACGCACTGGTTATACACTTTAGTTTTCAGAGATTGAGGTATACCTGACGAGATGTGTCGTAATTTCCCGAACGCTGCCCAGCCGAGTTGAATCCGTCGATTGACCTCTCGGTCGAAGTTGGACTTACCTAGTCGGACTATTTGTCCCAGGTAAATGTACTCGTCAACAACTTCGAGCATAGTGCTCCCAACAACTACCGGCATAGGTGTGACATGGACATTAAACATGATCTTTGTTTTGTCCATGTTCATCTTAAGACCTATCCGTTGGGAGACACCATTGAGGTCATTGAGCATAGTGCTAAGGTCCTCCAGCGATTCTGCCATAAGGACTATATCATCGGCAAATCGAAGGTGAGTGATGTACTCGCCATTGATGTTAATACCGTATCCTTTCCAGTCCAGTAGCTTGAAAACGTCTTCTAATGCAGCGGTGAAGAGTTTCGGTGATATAAAATCACCCTGTCTTACAACTCTCTGCAGTTGGATAGGTTTCGAACTCTGGTTCTGTACTCGGAACACCATCGTATCCCTACTGTACAAACACTTCAGCACTTCGATATACCGACAGTCAACTTGGCACCGCTGAAGAGACTGTAGCACCGCCAAATTTCGACGGAATCAAAGGCTTTCTCATAATCCACATATGCCAGGCAAAGTGGCAGATTGTACTCTTCGGTCTTCTGTACAATCTGCCGCAGGGTATGTATGTGGTCTATGGTACTGAAGCCTTTTCGGAAACCGGCTTGTTCGGGAGGCTGGAAGTCGTCGAGTCTGCGTGCGAGACGATTCGTAATGACTCTCGAAAACAGCACGTAGACGCGGCTCAGAAGGAAAATTGGTCTGTAGTTCTTCAAGAGAGCGTTGTCGCCTTTCTTAAAGAACAAGACCACGCCTTCTGCTCCATGCCTCCGGAGTAGTGCCACCATGCAGGACGGAATTGAAGAGCTTCTGAAGGACTACAAGTACCGGTGTTCCACCCGCTTTCAGAAGCTCCGCTGTAACTCCATCCTCACCCGGGGCCTTGCCGTTTTTAAGGTGGTAGAGAGCCATTCTAATCTCGCTCAGACTGACGTCCGGGATATCATCGGAATAGTGTCGGATAAGAATTGCTCTTGGATCATTACTCACACTTGCGTGTGGCTCCAATGATGATGTGTACAGCTTCCCATAGAACCTCTCAATCTCACTCAGTATCTCATGTGTCCCGGAAACGATGTTGCCACACTCAGTCTTCAGCTTTGACAGTTGGCTCTTTCTGGCAGACAGATCTCTGGCAAAGACTTTGGAGCCCTGGTTCCGCTCGATCGCTTCTTTGATACGAGCAGTATTAAAGTTGCGTAGGTCTCGCTGCATGCATTTGGAGATCTGTCTGTTCATTTGCCTGTATGCTGTCAAAAAATTAAATAACTAAAATATAAAACTTATTATATCGTAAAATTTGTATTTACATAATTGTTATATCGTAAATTATCCATTGTTATTTTGACCAACAGTTTAGTCAAACATTTTTTTTCCTTTTAAATTTATAACCTTCCATAGTTTTTATTTTTCTCTGTTTAATCTATTAAGTTTGAATTCTATTAAGATTGAACAACAGAGAATGCCTTTTCTTGCCTAAAACTGGCCGAAAATTTATATCACATAAAAATAAAAAAACACTATTTCATCTTCGAATGTCCAGTGGATTTTAATGGATTGTTCGGTCGCGGCTGGCTGATGCGAATGTCGCGCTTGGCGGACCGTGGCGCTCTTAGTCAGGTGCGATACTTGGTATAGGTATGTGATGCTAGTGCTGCGAGTCTTGTCCGACGGATCCGGTTAGCCACGAAGTAGTGCTGTCATACTGGCTTAAATTCAATTTAGTGCACTCAGATGAATTTAGTGCATAATAGTTTTCAAGAAAAATATATTTGATCCCCAAAAAGACAGGTAGTTTTATTGTACAATGTTTTATCTTTAAATTACCACTTCATTTAACTAAAAGTTTAGTAATTGTTACATGAATTGGTTTATATGCCACAACATTTATTTAACCACAGGTTGTTAAGATGGGATTGCTTATTTGAAGTCAAATTATTATATAATAAAATAGTTTTTAATAAGTTAAGATCATGCTTTAATTTTACTGTATTATGTGATATGTATTTGCGTGTGTGCGTTTAGTCAGTGCACTAACGTGTTAGTGAAATTACGCGCGTGCCTGAGTGCCCGGCGCGTGTGTGTGTGTGTGTGTGTGTGTGTGTGTGTGTGTGTGCGCGTGTGTGTGTGGCGTGTGCGCATGTATGTGTGCGCGCGCGCGCGCGGTGTGTGTGTGTGTGTGTGTGTGTGTGTGTGTGTGTGTGTATGTATGTGGGTGTTTTAATATTATGATTGTGTGGGTATTTAAACGTGCGTTCGTGATAATATATTGACATGATTAATTGAATCCAGCTGTTCAGTATAAAAAGTAAAGTAGAGAGATGATATAAATAGTTGGTTCAGAGTGTTTATAAGCTGCAGTAGCCATTTACCAGCAGGACTACCTGCTAGCTCGCTTGCCTTTCTGATATCCATTTATTTATAATAATTTTATTTTATTTATGAATTTATTCTTCGTTACTGGCACCCTATAAGTAAGGTTTACAATGAGCGGACTTTAATGACTATTCTTTATCTGTAAATCCTAGAAATATGATATTAAAAATAAAAAAATACTTATTTTATTTTTGGTGATCTTAATCAAAGTGTAGTGTAGTGAAGGTAGATGTTAGATGGTTTTTGAAGGGTCATCGAGCTCAGGAATCGATTGTCCGATTGGATATTTGGTATTGATTTGTTAAATACTTACTGAACAGCAGCTTAATTTCTTAACAAGTATGAGGTGTAAATAAGATAATGGTTTATATTCTATTGTTGTTAGGTCCGTGTTTTTTATGTATGTGTTTTACACAAATAAATAAATACAATAATTTATGGTATAAAATTATATATGAGTGTTGACGAGCATTCACGTGGAGTAGCGACCTAAAACTACTTGTCAATAAATTGGAACTCCTGACAGTAGATATTTGCAATACCAATTATACCAGATCTCAACAAGCTGTAACAAATAATGCCGTCATGAGTCCAGCAACACAAGCAGCTTCTTTTGACTCAATTGCCGTAGATAAGAATCATGGTTTGGTCTCCCCTGTCACCAGTGGGTACCCTCATTGTAATAAACTTTAATACTTTTCAACGTGGTAGACCCATGCTTCAGCCATATTATGATCGTATCACGAATGGGTTGGCTCGATCGGAAAAGGGCCACGCTTTCACAGAATAACAGCGTAAAATAGCAAGCTAATGCTGCTGTGTTTCATTAGGTGAGTGTAGAGAACCAGCGATACTCTATACTGGAAACTAGACATTCCATCTAAGTTCTCAGGGGTGACAACGCGTCCGCATTTTGATTCTTAATCGGTGATAAATTTTGATGTATATAGGCCACAACATCCACTTACGATTTGGTGGATTGTGTGCTCGTTTGTTACCCTTAGCTAAGCACATATCAAAACATCTAACTGACAGCAGTAACATGCCCCGTTAAGAGAATTTCTTACTATATCTTATACCTCAAGCAACATTTTAATTTTAACGTTAATTGCTGACGTGTGAACCGCGTGCTCGGCCACGTAACGTGATCCGGCGAGTGAAGGCGATCTAACTAGGACAATAAGTAATGAGGTGACGCATCGGCCGATTGACTCAACTATTATATACGTAATTGCATGGTGTAATAATGGGGTAATTCTAAAATTATTTGACATATTTCATCCATCGATCTATTACAGCCTATATAGTCCAATGCCGAACAGAGGCTTCCCCTATAGATCAAAAGCGGCATTGAGTTATACAAAACTATATAAATCAATGAAAAGCGGCATCAAAAAAGAGGATTATGCGATAGTTGTCACGCTTGACAATCGCATATTTATTATTTATCATTTTGTTTCATCAAGATACTGTTGAGCAATCACCTCTTACAGCACCCACAGGACCTTAAGGGTAGTGTATATTCTCACACCACCATTACACTTATGAATTACCATCTGTTCATGAATTTTATTGTCTTTGAGTTGGCTGTTTGGAAGAAATTAATGTTTAGCAAAAAGATCATTGTTTGTTTTTGTATTGTATTGGCTAATCTAAAGTCGGACATGCTCTCCTATTGTTTTTTATATATAATAAATAATAATTATAATTTTACTGCTGTGCAATACTATTTATTAAAAATAGAATCAAAGGTAAATAGAATTAAAGGAACGTTTGGTTGGAGATATTCTTTTTTTACTGCTCCCTGTAGCTAGTTTGAATATTTCAGACTAGCAGACTAGCAGCATAGAGGTGATTATTATCACGCCATCTGTCGGCCCCTTTTATCTATCTCCTCATCGCCTTTTACAAAAAACAAGGGAACTAGAAATGGTGAAACGTTGATCAATGAATATAGTTATAGAAATTTAGCATTTCAGGATAGAGATATGCATCGCGCACTGTCTATTTGATTCTTTCATGGCATTTTGTAAGTCTAAGTTGACTGTTTTAACTGATAATAGTAGTCTAAAAAATGCCATCCGATGTTGAATCAGTCTCAACGAAGGCCAGCCATCAGCGCCGAGTAAGATTATAATGTACGTGTGTGTGCGCAAACACAAGTGCGTTTTCTATACCTTCACCCTAAAGATCCGATCACCACGACCGGAGAAAGATCAAACGCAGGATTGACGTCTTTTTGTAGTTTCTGAGGGGGGAACTTCTTCACAGGGATGAAACACCGACACTGTACGACTCTGGGCAGCTTCTGAGAATTTCTTGACAAACCCAATAAATGATCTGGCCCGACCAGGAAGTTGAACCCGTGACCTAACGACCAGCAGTTGTGTTTATAACCACTAAACTAACAAGGCAGTCGATAGCTCTGATAAAAGCCACTTATGCTTATAAAATGCCTATTCTTGCTTGGCAGTCAAATATTGCAGTGTTGTGGAAAAACTTATGCAGTAATAATTTCTTATTATAGCAGCAGTATGGACAAAACAGCACGACAACAAAGTAAGAAGAAAACTCCAGTGCAAGTAGATTCCTTCGATAGTAAAATATGGATGGACTTTTGGAAATTTAACATCCGAAATAATGATAGAAGCTTTAGATTTAGATCGAATTGTTAGTTGATTTTTGATTATGCATCTTAGCAAAAAAGATATAGATAGTCTATATAGATATTCTCTTTTTTTACTGACCCCAATAGTACATGGTACACGCTTAATTTGTGATTATGCACATTATACTCTGTTTTATACATGTTTGCGATTCCTTGTCATCCGCTTATGGAAATCTCTGTGGGCGAAGTTATTTCTAACAATTCCCAAGTCATTTCATGCAATGTAAAAATAAAGATGGTAGTGTGTTACTCATCAACAGGTATGATAAACAAAACCGTTACACCTACTTGGCGGTTATGATCGCACTAAGTGGCATACAATTGTGAACTGTAACATGAACTCCAAGATTAAATAATTGTGTGATGACGATGGCAAGAGACCCGACGGTATGACTTTGGACCCATGGGAGAGAGGTAAAGCCCTAGTGTTATTACCTATGAAATTGCAATTTGTTATAAAATAAGTTAAAGTAATTTTTTTCTTCCTTTTTTATTTCTATAAATCAACAAATGCCTCTTTACTTTTTTTAACTTTAAGTAATCGCCCATGCAATCGACGCATCTTTGCCAAAGCTGGTAGTGGCAGTTTATTGATGCCCCTCTTGAAGAAATCAGCTGGACGGGAAGCAACGAATTCTTTGATGGTATTTTGTATTGCTTTTCGGGTATTGATTTTTTTCTCCCCATAGAGTTATCCAAATTCTGGAAAAAGTGGAAGTCTGTAAGCGCAAGGTCTGGTGAGTACAGGGGATGACGGAGAGCTTCCACCCCAACTCTTGTATCTTGGGCTTGGAGCGTCTGTTGTGCAGTATGACGTCGCGCATTGTCGTGCAGGAGCAGCGTTGAGGAGCGATTGACCAAAGCTGGTTGGGTACATGCCAGCTTCTCCGTCATTGTGTTTAGTTCTTCACAAGTAAACAATTCCACGGAGAAGTTGTACGAGGAAGAAAGCTCCTAGTGAAACCCACAGTGGACGACCGCCAAGGACGGTATCGCGAATTTTGACGCAATGTGCCTTCGTGAAATTTGGCACCTGTAATTAATCTGAACAATTTCTCAGAGCACTCCCTGTGGTAGATGCGATGGAAAATGCAAAGGGATGCAACATCCCTACGCAGCGCCAGTGAATCGAGCCGATCAGAAAGAACTCGGTCGTTGACGATTCAAACCGCTCTGCGCTGGATGCGATCAAGTTGAAGGAGCTGGTATTGGGGTGCCCCGGCCCAGAGATGAGAACAGTATTCCATGTGAGGCCGAACTTGCGCTTTTTAAAGTTTCAAGCGATGTGCCGGCATGAAATACTGTAACGCTCTGTTGGGCACGCCAAGCTATTTAGAGGCCAATTTGGCCTTCCCTTCCAAGTGACTACAAAACTGCACACTATTCGATATGTCGACACCGAGGATTCCGATGCCAGCTGAGACAGCAAGGGGAGTGCCTTGAAACTGAGGATATACGACAAAGGGGTTCTACTAAGCGGTATACGTGCAAACTTGTGGACTAGATTTAGTCGCCTCCAATCCGAGACTTTGTTCAGTAAAGGATCGACTCAAACACAAGATTTTCCGGTGACGTTTTCCCGAGAAATATTAGCACTACCGGTGTACAAGGCATCACCAGTGCTGTTGTCTGCATAGCAATGAATGTTACCAGTTTGCGACATATCATTGATATGCAGAAGAAACAGCGTTAATAATAGCACCCACCCTTGTTGAACACCAGCGTTAATAGGCTTATAATCAAAGCATGCGCCGTCTACTACGACCTTGATGCTCCAATCACCAAGGAAGGAAACTTCGAAAGAACCGCTTTGTGCTAGGCTCGATCGAAGGCCTACGGTATGACCAAACTAGAAGCCAATGTCTCCCACTTGGACTCTACTACTTCACCAGAAGACCACCAGCTGATCGACCTCGACGAAAGCTGTACTGGCGGTCATTAATTTGCTGGTGATTCTCAAGGTACCTTATGAGCTGGCAGGTTAAAACGAAGCAGCATGATGTTCTTTTATAGAATAAGGATAACGCACGAGCACACAGTCCACCTGATGGTAAGTAGATGCTAGACCCCTGACATCTACATTTATACTCGATTAGGAATCAAAATGTAGATGCGCTGTCACCTCTGAGAACTAAGATGGAGTGCCTTCTTTGCAATAAAAATGGTCTCCGGTTTTCTATACTCACCACAACAAACACAACAGCGTAAAGCTGTCGTACTAACAGCGTAAAGCTCTCACAGAATACGTACGCTAGTATTCTGTGAGAGCGTTGTCCTTCCCCGGGCAAGCTGACCCATTCGTGATACAACTACAATATAACCGTAAAATATATATTCGTATATATGTCTCTATTCAGTTTTACAATCCTCTCAGAATTGGCGATTGCAGCCCAGGAGCACCTGCAGCAAACTTCAAACAAAGAAGAAAGACTTCTCAGCAAAGGTGATGTAACTAGGTAGTTACATTTTGTACCTACTTATTGAGTAGTTACATTACTTGAGTAGGTTATTTAATATGTGATTTGTTAGCGGCTAGATTACTATGCGCACTTAAATATAGGTACCCTTTTATGACAATATAGTGGAGGGAATCATGGTGTGCTGCTGTGACCAATAGAACTCTACATCTGTATTCCACCCTTGAGGACTAAGGTGCCTCGTCACTAGTAAGCACGATTACCACACTTCTCATCTTTTAACACCATTATACTGCTATTTTAGCATTATGCTGCTATTTTAGCTAGTATTCTGTGACGTGGTTCGTTTCTAGTTTAGCCGACCTTTTTTGTAGTGCTATCATATTAGACCTTCATTGTCCATAAACTACATCGACATGAGGATCTAATGGTTATTTTTGAGCAACACATTGGTTGTAAGATTTTCACTACGAACTATTGTAAAAATAATCTACCATTAAAGAAATATCAATGTAGGCTAACTAAAAATGCTAGGTAAATGCTTAGGTTGTAATTCGTTAGACTTTTTTTCAACCGACTTCAAAAAAGAGAGGGGGTTTTCAATTCGACTGTATTTTTTAAGTGTGTTATCTCGATCGTTACTCTCGTTGATAATTCTTTTTTATTTGAAAGCTGGTAAATGGTGAAAGGTGATTCTCATATGGTTCCATATAAATTTGATCAAGATCTCACCAGTAGTTTTTTAATTATCCTTAATAATGTGTATTTAATTGACTTCAACTAAATTGATGATGTTCTCATTTTATTTATATTGAATTCGGTTGTACAAAATTTTTAATTTTAACACTTGTTCACATCATATTATGTAGGTTCCCATCAGGTATGCCGTAGGTTTGTAGAATTATTATTATCATTACACACAATAGGAACTGCATTCTGCAATATTATTGTGTGTAATGAAAAGCAACTTGAACTCGACTTGTTTTACAAGTTTGCTAGAGTTCCGTTAGATGGCGCTGACACACATAATTTACATAAAAGGATATATTTTCTTAGTTGTTAATTATTAAAAGACAATTTATCTAATTATTTTAGTGGTAAGATTTGTTTATCAGAGATAAGTTCATATTTTCGTGTTTCATGGCGCTAAAAATACCGTTTCCAACACATCGACAAGCCGAATGCGCCGGATAGAATCCCCTTGTTGTGCTGAGGAAATATACTCCGGAGTAAACATAGGTTATACACGTCTTTTCGGGTACTTCTACTTTTTGGGCATCGTCTCAAACTTCTGAATGTTTTAAACTTCTAAAACTTTTTCTTATTTACGAACCTTAAAAGAGACGACTTATATGGAGATATTTGGGTCAGGCACCCCAATTTCAGGCCTTTCTACTTGAACGAACCTATCAAATAGCAGCTTCAATCTGGGGTTGTTCCTGATATTCATATTCGTAGGCAATTTTTAACATTCTTATAGAGGAGAGTAACTAAATATGAGCTACCATTTTGTTTTGAGGTCAAAAATTTAAAACCATTTAAAATCAACTTTATATTAATGTTATAATATTCAGACATATATTTTTAAAGAGCAAAATAACAGTCTTATGTTTTTATTCATATACTATACTATCATTAAGCATTAAATAAAATTGCAAAACTGGCACTAAATATGGAACAGGTACTCAACTTAATTATCTTTTAAGAAAATTATAAGCATAAATGTTTATCTACTAAGAGATCAATAATTAACAGAGTAAGAAATGAATTATTTTACTTCCAAATGTCTCATATCCTACTATCAAATTCCGGCCTAGTACAGTCATTATGTGCCCAGAGCCCACACATCAAGAATTTAATCCAGTCTCCTGAATTTTCTGCAGAAAATACATTATGCATCTGCAGAATCAGGAGCTTCTTTGCCGATTATGATATCTGGTTCAGAGTCCGAACCAAACTAGATGCTTCTGTTTGAGTGTCACATCTGGATGTTAAGGTTGAAGATACAAATTGAGATTTATTTTCTATTTCAGATCTAGAACCTTGAGCATGATGCTTCGGCAAACATCAAACTGTCTTCATTAAGAATTTTAGTCAAAGATTTGAAGGGGCAATCTAGAATATTTATTCTGTGGTTTTTCATAAGTGGATGATGATTTTGTTGTCTTCTCGGGAACCACTTTTATGGCTTTCACCATTTGTTTTTCATCCCAATTTTTACTTGGTTCTTTTGATTGCGTCGACGTAATTTAGAAAAAAATAAGTAAAAAACCTTTAGAGACTAATTTCTAACCACCCAAGTACTAGTACTGGGCCAGCCCATATTTAGGACCATAGTCATAGCCCATATTCAAAATTTTTGAACGAAATAATGTTGAACTTGTACTTCACAAGTCATACATTAGGTACTAACAATTAAACAACCGGTAGACATAAAATTAAACTTATATTCTACAAATAAAAGATATAGTTACATTATTTAGACCTGAATATCATCGATAAAATAACATATTTCTACTCATCTTACGAAATTTTTTGAGAGCGGTGAAGCAACAACGTCTTAGCTTATTACCTATCACCTTTCGCAGAACACACAAGATGGAGTGATCGCGGTGTTGGGGCTAATGAATGCAATAGAAGATATTCGTTATCATTTGCAGCGCCTTTTAATTATTTGTTTTCGAGAGTTTTTACTAGCCCATACTAAAGCACTAGCCCACATTTAGTTACTTTCCTCTAAGCTTAGGTATATTGAGCGCTTAAACATTTTTGAAAGGCCCGTAATTTTTTTGAAAGGTGTTTCACGAGACTGAAGGTATTGATCAAGTGGAATGTCAACTATAATATTCGAAGGAACAAGATTAGTAGATGGGATTCCACTAGCCCATGTTATCCCGTTGGTGTCTTCATCTTAAGAGGTAATACAGGAAAACAGAAACATGAGATATGGGCAACAGAACCAAGTGAAACAAAGGTAAAGTTGAGTGATCGAGAAGCGCCGTAAAGATTTGGATCACTAGATCTTTTTTGATGGGGTGTCTGATGGCAATTTTTTTACAAAATCAAAGTAGCATGAATGCTGACGCATTCGTTTCGTCAAAATTTTTGGTAGTACCATTGTACTACCAAAAATTTTGCGACACGTGTTCGCTGCTGTGAGCTAGAAGCCATTGAACACGGGGCTATGTGGGTTACTACTTCACCATGACAGCGCGCCCGCGCACTACTCAACGCTCAAAACAAAGGTCTTCCTTGATAGTACACTGGTTAAGTTTTCGGGTCAGCCTACTTGTAGCCCTGATTTGACACTGTATGACTATTTTTTATTCCCTAAAATAAGAAATCATCTCAAATTGAATACGGATTTCATCTGGGGATTACCGGGATTAGTAGCGTTAGAACAGGTCGTAAGTAGTAGTTCAAAAACTACGGAAAGACCATATGCGACCGTAACTTCGCAATTGTTTAGCCATTGTGATACCTATCAAACAAGTATTAGAGATTTTAATTTATTCAACTGTAGTTATAGATTTAAGAGTCGTAAAATTTTTTTAATTTTATTTTATCCGCCATTTTAAAGTGATTTCATATCTTTGGGCGATAAATATTTTGAGTATTGAATAAATTTGATCCAACAAACTCAGACCGCTATTCACTGGTAAATGGTAGATATTTAAAGTGGAATGAAAAAACTGTTTCGAAAATGGCTTCAGACGAATGAAACTTGTATAGATGCTGGTGGAGAATTCTTTGAAAGGATTTAATAATAAAAACTTGCAGTATGTATAAAACTTTAACTAAGTATAACCTTGTTTTTAAGTTTCGCAATACTTTCTGAGTGACCTCACGTATTTGTTAATTAATAATGATAAATTTATAACCTATATACGTCCCACTGCAGGGCACAGACTCCTTTCATTTCTGAGAGGGTTTTAGGGCAAGGAAAAGTCCGCCGCGCTGACCCAATGCGTGTTGGGCGAACTTCACATGCCTTCTAATTATATTTTTTCTTATTTCTCAGACATGTAGGTTTCCTTACGATGTTTTTCTTTTCCACCGCCGAGTAGGTACTAGGCAAATCAACACTTAAAACTGCAATTAGCAATTTCATTGGTGCCGGCGGGGATCAAACCCGGGTTGATCGCCAACTGTGAAATTTAAAGCGAGCGCTTACTACCACGGCTCTGTTAATTAATGGGAAAGACTATATCTAACTTACCATCAGGTGGACTGTATGATCACTTGTAACTCTTATTCTTTAAAATCTATAACAATCTTTCAAGTTCACCGCTAAACATAGCCCCCCCCCCCCTCATAGATTGCCTCATAAGATGGACTTTTGCTCGACTTGCCACGCTTGTCAAGCCTGTTCGTAACCGCAGCTTTTTATCATAAATGAGAAGTTATACCTTCCTGTTATACTCGTAACTATTATTAATCAGTTTTCAGGATGATGCTGCTAATCTATTTCCTACTTAATTTCCCATTTGTCGCCTCTTACGAAACCCACGGGATGATTTGAGGTAGTCGATAATCTACCACCACCACCACACGATTAGTAATCCAATTAATTTCATTTTTTTAATATAACCCAATAGAATATATTGATCGAATGTAGGTTATAATGTCAAAGACCGTTCACCATGTATTTAGAGACAAATACCGATAGCATTTATGATTACAGTAATGTTGGATCAGTTAGAAATAAAACGCAAGACCCACAACTTTATAATCAAAATATTCAGCGACTCTAAGTCTGTCGTTGTGTTCAATGCAGGAAACGGGTAGTTCACATTGCGCTATCAAGGTAAAACGTAATAAATAAATTATGTTTCACCAATCAATAATTTTCAAATGTGCATCCCAGCTAGGGTTGCCCGATTATAAAACTAATAAGATTGGGTTGTTGATAGGTGAAATCATTTTTGTAACATTTTTTTTATTTTCAAAATAACAACCTACTGAATACATTAACATTATTTAATCCTTAAAATTTTAAGATGATCTAAACTCCTAATTACTTGATTAGTAAATTAATAAGCACTATAATATTTAAAATGCTATCACTATGCCCAATTTAAATCCTTGTGGAATATTACAAAAATATTTTAAATATAGATATTATATAGTTCGCACTCTTAAGATGCCCGCCGCGTTGTTCTTTACGTAAAATTTTGCGAAAACTTTAAAAGATGTAAGTTGGGAGATTTCGTTTTACGTCGACAGTAAGACAGTAAGAATATCATGTGAAATTATTTTTATTTATTTTTTACACAAATAAAATGGCTACTATCAATAGATATCTGCTACCAACTTCTTATAAAAAGCTACTATTTTCATTGTCACTTCTAAGGACTAAAATGGAATGCCTCACAGTCCATAAGAGGCAGAGGATCAACCACAACCTTATACTGGCTCTCTAGCAGTGCAAGCATCGCTATTTTAGCGAGCATGGATATTTCCAGACGAACTCTACTTCATAGTCGATCCTACTGAATCTTTGGTATTAAACCAAATAACACCTTGATATTATTTATCCATATGATACTTACAATCAAATAAAAACATATGCGGACTATGGTGATTTGTCTATCGATAAAAAATATCGACATAGTCCACGCCCTACGTTGCTTACGCATTTGGACAGCGGCAACAGTGTATCGACACGTGTACAATTTGATGGTATGCGTAAATGCAATGAACACAAACACAAATGCTGTAGTGTGCGTTTATAGTAACGCGATTTAATTTTTCATTTGTAGTTAAGTATACAGTTGTGTGTTTCTCTTGCGCCCCCCCTGATGTTGACAGATTTTTTGTTTAGGAATGAACGCGCATGGCCTCTCCAGTTGGTTTAATACTCAAAGTACTGAACACAACTGAATCCTGTCGATCTGGCAACCCTAATTTGGAAGTTAATATATGAAGGCACGTGCGCTCAGTCCAACGTGCTCGTTAGAGCGGGCGTAATGAGGCAGCGATGTTTACGGCCCCCACTAATACTTGTTTCGAATCCTGGCCGCTTACACAGTTGTAAATTACAGCGTATGAAATTATATATTGCAGGTAGTAGACGCAGTATACATTATATACGGCGGCTAAAGTAACCGCCTCAGTATCGGTATGAAACGGTTTGATTTGCGCAATCTCGTTGATGACATAAAATGATATGACTCATCAGTCAACCAGGTCGAGCTTGAGTAATTAAGTATTTACTAGTCAGCCAATTTTATCAAATACTAGCAAGACTTATTTTACTGGAAACGAGGCATTCCATCTTAGTCCTCACGGGTGACAACGGGGGAGTAATCGAGGAAAGATGTAGATGACTATGGGCCGCTCCAACCACTTACCATCTGGAATGTGTGCTCGTTTGTCACCCTATCCTATAAAAAAACTCTTATATAAAAATTAAACGCTAAAACGGATCGACCGATTCTGATTTTTTTTTGTGTGTGTTCAAATGGGTCCCTGGATGGCTTATATTCACATTTGGACATACATAAATAAAAAGAAAAGAGTTAAGCATAATAAGTACGAAAGAGAAAAGTTCAAGAAAAGAGACTATTCCTTTTTAAAAGGCCGGCAACGCATCTGCAATTCCTCTAGTGTTGCAGTTGATCATGGGCGGCGGTAGTCACTTACCATCAGGTGAGCCGCATGCCCGTTCGCCCCCTCTTCTATAAAATACATAATTTAATAAAATAAATATAATAGATTAATATGTATTGGTATAGTACTGAGTATTTCAGCAGGTGAACTTCCAGTCAGGAAAGCAAAATAAGCCTTGTAACCTAGCAAAAAAGCGCGATGTAATGGATTATGCGTTTTGTACATTGAAGAGCCACGATGAAGCTATATTATGGTTGAAGCACGAACAGGTCGGCTCAACCGGGAAAGGACTACGCTCCCACAAAAAAACAGCAGCTTAATGCTGCTGTTTCGTATGGTGAGTGTAGAGAACCGGAGACCCTCTTTACTGTAAATGAGGCATTCCATCATAGTGCTCAGGGTGACAACGCATTAGCATTTTTATTTTTAATTGAGTATGAATATGTCTATGGGCCACAGCATCCACTTACCATCAGGTGG
Organism: Parnassius apollo; assembly: GCA_907164705.1. Taxonomy (NCBI): domain Eukaryota; kingdom Metazoa; phylum Arthropoda; class Insecta; order Lepidoptera; family Papilionidae; genus Parnassius; species Parnassius apollo. Next base: position 1,610,024 of record CAJQZP010000935.1, read on the forward strand.
ACTGTGTGCTCGTTTGTCACTCTTATCAAAACAAAATTCTCCGAATTTCTCTGCGGTCCAAAATCCGTAACAAGGATATCCACGTTGGAACAAGAGTAATTGACATAGCCCAGCGAATCAGTAAGCATCATGAGGAAAGGTTCTCTAGTGACAGAAACAGAAACTTTTTTATTAAATGTAGATTAGAACAATACTTATTGAAAGTCACTTTTTTCATTCTGCTTCTCAAAAAAAAACCTCTGTCCTGGGAAGAACCAGCAAGAAACCCAGCGGGACAATTTTTTTTCCAATAATAGCTTACAATCATGTTTACAATTAATAACACAAGACAAATTAGAAATAGCTTGGTAGCGATCACCCTTCCCAGGGGTTATTATCATCCATAAATTCCTTAATATTATAATAACTCTTTTTATACAAACTTAGTTTAATAACATTTTTGAACTACTGACAGCCTAGTAATAACAAGCGTATTGTCGGGCGATCCCCCACAAGGTGGAGGGACGACCTGATAAAACACTCTGGCAGTCGATGAATGAAAGTGGTTCAGGACCTTACTTTATGCAAATCTATGAGGAAAAATAGGGCATGTTCAGCTGTGGACTTGTGATTAGCCGTAGTGACAGTGAACTTAGTGAACATAGAACATAATAAATTAACTTAGTTCTTATGATTAATGACGTATAGCTTCATTATTCACTGTAGACCAAGTCACAGACGTATAGCTTCATTATTCACTGTAGACCAAGTCACAGACGTATAGCTTCATTATTCACTGTAGACCAAGTCACAGACGTATAGCTTCATTATTCACTGTAGACCAAGTCACAGACGTATAGCTTCATTATTCACTGTAGACCAAGTCACAGACGTATAGCTTCATTATTCACTGTAGACCAAGTCACAGACGTATAGCTTCATTATTCACTGTAGACCAAGTCACAGACGTATAGCTTCATTATTCACTGTAGACCAAGTCACAGACGTATAGCTTCATTATTCACTGTAGACCAAGTCACAGACGTATAGCTTCATTATTCACTGTAGACCAAGTCACAGACGTATAGCTTCATTATTCACTGTAGACCAAGTCACAGACGTATAGCTTCATTATTCACGGTAGACCAAGTCACAGACGTATAGCTTCATTATTCACTGTAGACCAAGTCACAGACGTATAGCTTCATTATTCACTGTAGACCAAGTCACAGACGTATAGCTTCATTATTCACGGTAGACCAAGTCACAGACGTATAGCTTCATTATTCACTGTAGACCAAGTCACAGACGTATAGCTTCATTATTCACTGTAGACCAAGTCACAGACGTATAGCTTCATTATTCACTGTAGACCAAGTCACAGACGTATAGCTTCATTATTCACTGTAGACCAAGTCACAGACGTATAGCTTCATTATTCACTGTAGACCAAGTCACAGACGTATAGCTTCATTATTCACTGTAGACCAAGTCACAGACGTATAGCTTCATTATTCACTGTAGACCAAGTCACAGACGTATAGCTTCATTATTCACTGTAGACCAAGTCACAGACGTATAGCTTCATTATTCACTGTAGACCAAGTCACAGACGTATAGCTTCATTATTCACGGTAGACCAAGTCACAGACGTATAGCTTCATTATTCACTGTAGACCAAGTCACAGACGTATAGCTTCATTATTCACTGTAGACCAAGTCACAGACGTATAGCTTCATTATTCACTGTAGACCAAGTCACAGACGTATAGCTTCATTATTCACTGTAGACCAAGTCACAGACGTATAGCTTCATTATTCACTGTAGACCAAGTCACAGACGTATAGCTTCATTATTCACTGTAGACCAAGTCACAGACGTATAGCTTCATTATTCACGGTAGACCAAGTCACAGACGTATAGCTTCATTATTCACTGTAGACCAAGTCACAGACGTGAACGCAGCCACTAGCCACGCGCATCTGATTGTGAATGCAACATTTATTACTCTTTCATTAAAACACTTCCAATACATATGAAATAAGACACCTGTTATTTACGAAGCAACAAGCATAGGTATAATTATAAATATTATATTAGGGAACTGCAACATATTTGGAATATCAGTATGTTTTTTGGGAATAAATAGAAAAGTAAACGTTTCGCCAAGTAAAAATGCATTAAATTATTGGAAAATTATTTAACTTTAATAATATAAACAATCAAACAAAAAACTAGGTATGTCAAACTGAAAATCCCCAAAAGCGTGATATTACTTAGGGTGCGGGTAATTTGGAATATAGTATATACATATTGTATTCGCCTTTTTTCTATTGACAATTGCTTAAAATTTTCTTAGAAACTAATAAATCTTTTGTCGTTCTACAGTTTTCATGTATCAAAGTATCAATCTTTTGTTATCTGAAATGTATAAATATTTTTTAACAAAATAGTCCACAATAGTTATTAGTTTCTAATCAGTCATAATTACAGATCGGTGTTTAGTTTTACTTATTAGTACTTAGTTAGCTACGAATTGCAGTCATCCGCATATTGTTGTGCCCATTCTTCATCTCCTTTATTTTGTGAGTGTTTTTCGTTACAGAAAAACACTCAGCATCTTTCTCAATGACGAGTCTGTGCTATTTCTATTCCAACAGATATCAACAGGATTCAAATCTGACGATTCACTCTCTGTCATATTTGTCCTGTTTCTTTTTTTGCTATTTTGTTCTTCACTTTTCCCTTTATTGTTTTATTCTGTGCTCTGTTCTCTTTCTTGTACTTTTTAAGAGTATTCTTCAACCTCCTTTTAAAATAATAGCTGGCTTACGGCCTCAATTGCTAGTTATTTTTTTACTGTTGGTACGGGAGAAATATGAAACGGAGTGACAAGGTAGTAAATTTCTATCCTAGTAGCTGACGATCTTTTCTCAGTTTCATCAAAATTCTCTAGTCGCTGAGTAGTATCCACTACGGGTGAGGCGGGCAACATTGGAATAGTTTGAGGGTTTTGTTCATGTTCTTCAAAATATGTAGCAGCTGCTGCTATGTAATCGGCTCCCTGTTTTTATTATTAGGTGACTTCGTCATATGTCATGTGACGTTATGTTTGTGGAAAAAAACCCAGAAGGCGTTTACGTTAATAGAGATATCCGAGTATTCCAAATTATTATTTCTTCTGCACTTTTGTAGTAGTAAATGCGGAAACATGGATACTCACACAAACAGCCCTGAGTCAGATGAATCTATAAAAGCAAAAAGGCTAACAGCGTGAACATTATGGAGTCATTCAGAATACCTAGCAAGTCGTTTCATGTAATGTCTTTCAAATGTAGATCAAATTCATCAATTTTACAAAAAAGAAAGATGGAGTTCGGGATGAAATCTTCTGTGTATCTGAATAACCTTCCTCCGGCCTTTTCGTATAAACGTTACGCGGGTAATATTATCTCTAAAATATAAATATTAACTTAACACCATCGCATCGGTGAGAAATAGTGAAACTGTTTTTAAAAATTAATAATGAAACTAGTACCTAGTGTAGTACTTATATTTTACACGTGTGTATGTACCTACTCTGTGCGAATTATTTATCACAGTTATACATTTCTCTGTATAGATCCATACACCGTAACTTAACGCTCGATATCTCTAAGACCATTTCACCAACTATTTTCATATCTCTAACGTGCGGACTCGTATTTCTAGCGAAAATTACAAATAATAATGCTGTGCTCATAGCGCCCACGTAGCCGGGCGCGATTTTATGTACTCCAATATTGCCCCATGTTTTCTTGTATCCCAGATAGCTGGAGTCCGATAAATAGACCTCCAAGGGAGAAACGTCTTTAGGAATTCTATTTAATTTTAAAACTCATTAACATTCTACAACATCCGGAAATAATTTATGCAATACTGTAAGCTATAAAATCGTGTAAGAAAATGTTTGTGTAAATGGATTGCCAGTGACAAAATTTAAATTTTAGTTATTTAAATTTTCAATGTAGTGGAAAATTTTAAAATAAAGAAAATAAATTAAAAAGAGGTCCAAAAATATTTAGTAGTTTAAGTATAAAGATCTGATTAAAGTATAAATTATACAAAACTAAATTTTGATTCGCATTTTTCTTCCAAATTCATCAGCTAGTACATCTCACTAGTAATAATAATCGTCTATAAAATTAGGGAGAATTTGACGTAATCACTACACTCTCTGTCTCACCCCTCACACCCTTTCATCTCAGGTTTAAATCATTCAATTGAATTTTTACTTATAGTTTTAAAGATACCCAGAGGTTCATTATTGTTGATAGAATACAATAATTAAATTGATCTTTGTCTTAAGTTTAAAGATATCATAATAGTCAAGAAACACTGCCGTTAAGTACTCAGGGGGTCTCCCCTAGCATACTTCACCTTTGTCACTAAGCTGAGTAGGCGGGTTTTTGGGCACAGAACTAATATCTTTGCCGGTGAGAATATAATATTACACCTGTCATACATTTAAGAGGATAAATAAGAATTATATTGAATATTATTAATTAAATCTAATAACAATATATACTAATATTGAATTATTATATTAGATGACGAATATGCGCACAAATTAGAATGTCAATCAAACTATGCATGTCAGAAACTAATTTGTAGTTGTACGTTACTATAAATGTAAACGTAATAGCGAAATATTCCTAATTACTAAAGTCAGAGTTTTTATAACTTAAAAATGACATAACTTTTAACTTTTTTATATCAATAAGTGTTAGTGTCATAAGAGGATCCACGTCTCCATATTATCCCATGGGTATCGTAAGAGGTGAAAGTGAAACTGACAAAGAAGATGGACAGCAGCATCTTCCTTCCTTCGAGCTGTTTCTGCAGCACTGGTGCCACGGTAGAACTTGTATTAGTAAATATACCGATATTTCATGTTTCCCATTGTGTGGTAATAAGCGACGCTAAAGAAAAAAATAACTTGGAAAAAACAAATGAATGACTGTTTTCAAAACTCAAACGTACCAGCTAAATGAATTTATAAATTTGAATTCGGAATTCTTAACCAAAGAGGAGATACTCGTATCTCAGATCAAAGTCGTCAGTACGATAAAACGCTAATTTCATATGTAAAGACCCAATATTTTGTACTATAATTAATATTGTAATTTCATTGAATTCTATATTACATTGCTAACATATATACTATGTCCGATATCTATATTATACTTCGCCCATACAGGTTGATATATACCGCCACTTATGCTACGATACGATACGCCATCCGGTACCTATAGTCCATATCATCATATCTTAGGACTGTGAAGGTAGTATACAAAGGTTGAGTTTAATTTGTGATTAATAAAACATAATAAAAAGTCCAGTAAAAGTCCAACATAAGCTGAACATAGGCCTCCCCCGTAGATTGCTTCGTAGGGGGGATTTACCATATTTACCACGTTTGGCAGGCGAGTTGGCAACCGCAGAATTTCGTTATTTTGAGTTGTTATCAGGAAAATGCCCATTACTCTCAGTATCCCTCTTTCGCCTCTTACGTCGTCTGGGAGAATCGACTAAGGAATTATACGGTGCGTACGTCACTGCTCAGATCACAGAGGTCTTCACTCGTTTTGTTGACTAAGAGCTACAGGACGATAAGCACTTCGGCACTTCCGGTATTAGCCGGCATCCTTCCGGCTGACTTGAAGGTGACACGTGCTGGTAGGATTGATGTTGCGCGTGCGGAAGCTGAAAATGGGGAGTAGAGCAAGGATAAGCGCGAGATTTGGGAGGTTTTCTTGAATGTATGGTAAGAAAGATGGAAGAAGGAGACGAATGTAAGGGAGTTATTCTGTTTCTTCCCGGACGTGTCGGCGCGACTTAACGCAAATTGGGTCGTGCCGGATTATCAAGTCGCGCAGATATTCAGTGGGCATGGATATTTTCGAAAGAGACTGTATGACATGAAATTGGTTGAATCGGGTATGTGCGATTGCGGTGCTGCCATTGGAGGACAGGCATCACGTACTATGGGAGTGCGCGTTGTACGATGACTTGAGATGTAAGATGATGTGCGGTACGCAGAAGGGTGGATCCGGTTTATTACCCGGACCTCTTGGACGGTAAAGACAGCTTTGGCCGGTTGCAGAAGTTTGCGCATGCAAAACTGTTATTTACTGCTTACAGATGGCCACTTTATCAACTATTCTACTATGGGAGTTGATACTCCTTACTTCTACACTCCATAATTTCAACATTTTCAACATTGCACCTTTTTCGTAATAACAGCAACCGTGGCTCATGGTGTGGCTGGGTGGCCCTTTAGCCACCCTAAAACCGCATATAGTTATGTAACATATAACATATCGCATAATTAGGCACAGACTAGTGACATTACGTGACGTGGTCACTTTATTAATTTTATTCAACGAGATGGCGTCATTTAGTAAAAGACTAGGCCTTTAACTGGAAAGCTAATTAAGCTAATTGGCTGCGACGTATACATACTATTGCTGTTTAGTTATTTTACCACTAATTTGTGAAAGTGTGTTATTGAAAAATAAATGTAGTTTTTTTTTAAAAATAATTTGCGGCAAATTCGAACAAACGAATCACGCATTCGATTCGTCTTGGTTTAGTTAAAATTTTAAACGCATTCATAAGCCGGCGAATCCTTATTAACGGTCACGGTACGAGGCGTTAAATAATTTAATAATTGGTTGCTCCGAGTTCGCGTCAATTAGTCACGCACCATCCACATTCTTGTGAAATCCAGGTGTCCAAATAATTGGCAAATATAAAGTTATTTTAATTAAAGTAAAACCCAAATCGTACATTTAATGTCACAGCTCGCAGCGAAATGAATCACAAATTACGACGTTATTAAATGATAATTTTTTTGACGTCAATTTGCTTTATGTCTTTTAGTGTTATTTAACTGATTTTTAACAGTTTTAAATGGAAACTACTAGATGAGTATATTTACATTCACTTTTAATATTGTTGATACAAGATGAAAAATGCTACAACTCCGACAATTTCTGGATTTTATAAATTGGTTTTTATGTAAGATTTGTAGGTACCCTACATCATTAAAATATTTAAAAAAATATATCATTAAACTATATAATATGCTTAATGAAACGGTATTCAAACATCAGCTTTGCTTTTATTTCTAAGGGGTTTTTAGGCAGGTTTACCCAAAACACAACGAGATCCGTGGGTATCTTAGAGATAGACATACGCCTTAAAACGCTTAAAATCGTTTGTCCTTTTGTCTAATCCATCATGTACTGGGTAGGAAAGTGTGCTATCATGCGTGCGCGCACCTACGTATTAAGAAAAGAGTTAAAAAAATTCAAGGGCAGTAACTTGTCTGGAAGTGACAACTACAACTACTCTACAAAAAAATATCACAGAAATAAATGTTATATTTTTCAGAATAATTACAAAGAAAATATTTTCAAGCAGTAGGACATTTAATATGTACCACGGCGACTTTACCTTTTTTTAAAGTCGTAAGTTTTATGATTGCTTTTTGTATAGTAACGGTACTTGAAATGCGAATGAATATTTGAGTTGCTTAGAAAAATGTACCCGTATACAAATCATGTAAGCCACGTGTAAATTGATAATAATATGATGTAAACACAGCGCCCGTGGCGTCGCCCATTCAACTCGGCACAGACTATAAATCAGAGGGCACGTCGCGGCGCGACAGCGGACCGGCGCCTCTCTGTCTTGCGTGGTCCATTGCGCGTGCGCACGCTATGATAATGTCGTCTACTATATGTCGTACAGGGCTGCCAGATATATCATTAAATATATCCCAAAAAAGAGAAATTATTACATATTTTATTAAATATTGTTATAGAAATATATTTTCGAATCATTTTCCTATTACACATGCGAGTAAATAGGAGTAGGTGCCATACTCTCCCTCTTTCATTTTTACGCTTAAAAGAAGTTCATCCACTTGTCATGTGATTTGAAAGCTATCGGGAACCACAAGAACAGGCTATATTTATTTCTTTTATAGGATGGGGTGACAAACGAGCACACAGTCCACCTGATGGTAAGTAGTTGCTGTGGACCATAGACATCTACATCTATCCTCGATTACGAATCAAAATGCAGATGCGTTGTCACCCGTGAGGACTAGGATAGAATGCCTCATTTCCATTAAAAAGGGTCTCCGGTTCTCTACACTCACCAAACGACACAGCAGCATTAAGCTACTATTTGACGCCGGTATTCTGTGAGAGCGTGGTCCTTCCCCGGTCGAGCCGACCCATTCGTGCTGCAACTGTACTACTAATATAACTGCAGCATGGCTCTCCCACGATTCTTTTTTATTTTATAAAATTGATTGTGATATTTTCTGTGTTAGTCCTCGGAGGTGACAATGCATTCGTTACCTCTTTTGTCAAATAATTGTTATAAGTTAATTTTTACACTTTAAACACTTACTTACACGTTTATATACTTTAAATTTATTTATTTTCTTCCTCACTAGCCTGCATAATTGCATCAGCGGATTTGAGTTTTGAATTACTTATGGATTATTTCATTATTTTGGTGCGTAGTGGCGTTAAGCTAAGTTCACAGCCCGTCTGATAATCCAAACCGTAAACATTTACAACATAAACCTTTATAATCTTTGAAATTCAAATAAAATTTTAGCATTTTTTTAACTTTTTTTACAGAGTCACCAGTATGTAAGCAGTCCTACGATGGACACACACTACATAATTAGTAGGATATTCCATAATCTTCCCCCTACTTCACCCGTTACATTACGTAGCTGGCTTTGGTGTTTAAATCTAGCGTACACGAGAAAATATACCACCTTCTGTTGGAGATCTTCTTGCCTGTCATAATATGTAATGTAAATTTGTGAGAGCGAATAAAGTACGCATTATTATTGTTATTATTACCTATTATATATCTTTTACTATACTCATGGGGCTAAATGGTACTATGATTCATCATATAAGAAAATAGCCATTGTCTAGTAGTGGGATGCTATTAAAGGTCGCTGTATACGTAACGTGTTTTATTCCGGATGGAGCGGGACGTGAAATTTTGGAAATATCGTTTCATAGAAAATGTAAGTGATAAAAAAACGCGGCCGTTCACCTTCTTGTTCTTTTTTCTGCCACGTAGGACGTGCAAAAAAATCCTTTTACTTTTGACGGTAGTAGCTTCTGTAACAATTAAAGCAATAGCAATTAATGCCAATTCTTCAAATGGAAAATCCATCTTTCCCAACACTAATACGTTAGTTTCGAATCACTGTCACGGTGCGTATGCATTTAACTCCCGTCCGTGTTGACATACAACTACGTTCCGTCTCTATGGTCTCTATGGTCCGTCACGTGGTCATTCCGTCCTGTATGCAGCGCCCTTTACTCCTAGGGAAAAGTTGTTTATGTACCACCACATTAAAAAACGATTATGTCATTTATTAGTATTAAATTATTGTAAAAATATATTTTTAAGGATAAAGCTTTCAAAGTTTCATTTTTTCAAGTTCGGACAGCCCTACTTAAACATGCGGTAGATGACGAACGCAGAGAAAATTCGTTGTTTGCGATTTTGAATTTATGTTTTGATCGTTGATTATTATGTTAAGCTATGGTAAAACATTCGGAGTGCGGAGGGATTTATGATCGTTTGCTTCGAATTCTCACTGTTATTATAAAAGGATGTTGACTTCTGATTATGTCACTTCTTCATCAGCACGTAAAAGTAGACTGTTGTGACTACCGCCGCCCACTAATACAACTCCAGGGGAATTACTGGTCCGTAGACGATCTTTCTGATAGTACTTAATGTAACAAAATCACAAACTTGACAATGACTTATTTGAATTAATGGAGTATCAAAGTCATGAAAAGAGAGTTGCACAGCAGCAACAGAAGAAATATATTTTTATTTAATTTTCCTTTACAATTATGTTGTTTCAATAAGTCCTTACCGCGGCAGACTTTGTTGTGAAGAAGCGGCAAGAAAGTGTTTGCATGTCGAAATAATTCGTGTTATAATATACACATATAAATAAAATTGAAGTAATGATGATGATGATGATGATGATGATGAAGATATAAATTACCATTTTCAAAATGCTTGTCTGTATGTCTATCTGCCTGTCTGTTTATCCGGGCTAAGCTTCGGAAAGGTAATTAAACTTCACGAACAGCTAAAGAGCAATGGCCGTAGTAATAAAGGCTATTTTATTCCCAAAGTTAGGAGATCTTTTTTTAAAAACGAAAAATTTATATACTCTAATTAATCCTACCGAAGCGAAGCCACGGCGAGTTGCTAGTTTATAATAACACCAGACAACTACCACGCCCGCAGCTGGCACTGAACACTAGGATGAAATGATGCTGTTGCATAACCGGATAACCTTTTTACTAATGAAGAAGTATTACATGTTAGTTCTCAAGGGTAGCATCACTCTACCACGTAAAAATAAAATACATTATTAAATATTAAAATGCGTTTACTAAATATTAAAAGCCGTGTAGTGGCGGTTAAGAATATCCACTACACCAAGTCTTCCTGTGGGTGTCGTAAAAGGCGACAGAGGGAGACAGGCAGGAGATGGGCAGCAGCATCTTCCTGATAACAGCAACTGTACGACAAAAAAAAACTGCGGTTGCCAACCCGCTCGCCAAGCGTGGCAACTATGGCAATATACCCCCCATGAACAATTACATAAATAGACGGCCCCCAGTCCCCGGCGGCCCCGCTATTCCTGGCTACGGTGGCGACCATGGTAACGGCGAGGCAGGTGGTGCTAAGAATCTCCGGTGGAGGTTCGGTTGCCACCTACGACGACTCGACCCGGCAACATTTAACGCACGCACCCTGAGAACTGACGAGAAGATCCTGGAGCTGGAAGAAGAGATAGACAAGTTGCGCTGGAATATTATAGGATTATCCGAAGAGAGGGGGAGAACACGGTGATTCTCGAATCCGGCAACATGTTCTATCACCGGGAGGGCGACCATCTGTCCCAAGGAGGTGTCGGATTTATCGTTCACAAGTCTCTCGTCTACAACGTTGTAAAGATTGGGAGTGTGTCGACGAGGGTCGCGTACCTGATACTCAGAATCACCAAACGGTATTCGCTGAAGGTCATACAGGTTTACGCACCAACCTCGGCACATCCCGATGAGGAGGTGGAGGAAATGTATGAGGATGTTTCCAAAGCCATGCATTCCTCCAAAACCCACTACACGATTTTGATGGGAGACTTCAACGCAAAACTAGGCACAAGAGAAAACGGTGAGCTGAAGTTAGGAAAATTTGGATTAGGCCAACGGAACCGAAGGGGCCAGCAGCTGGCCGACTTTATGGAGAAAGAGGGACTCTTTATGATGAACTCTTTCTTCCAGAAGCGGCCCCACAGGAAGTGGACCTGGTCGAGCCCCGACGGTTCGACAAAAAATGAGATTGACTTCATTATGACGACCAGACGCCAGCTGTTCAGTGATGTCTCAGTGATCGCAAGGGTGAAAACTGGCAGCGATCACCGAATGGTTGGAGCCACACTGAACCTAAACGTTAAGTTGGAGAGGTCTCGTCTAATGAAGTCAACGCTCCGTCCCCCCTCGTGCTCTAATCCAGAATCCCGAAAACTTTCAGCTCGAGTTACGTAACCGCATTCAGTGCCTACAAGATTGCAATGCAGTGGACGATATAAATGACAAGCTCGTGGAAACTGTCCATGCGGTCGGAGCTAAGTTCTGCAAGACCCGCCGCAGAAGAACACAAAAACTCTCCGAGCATACTCTTAATCTCATGGCTGTTAGACGGGAGATGACGCTGCAATCGTCAACAGATTTGACAGCATACAGGCAACTGACAACAGACAGATCTCCAAATGCATGCGGCGAGACTTACGCAACTTTAATACTGCTCCTATTAAAGAAGCGATCGAGCGGAACCAGGGCTCCAAAGTCTTTGCCAGAGATCTATCTGCCAATAAGAGCCAACTGTCAAAGCTGAAGACTGAGTGTGGCAGCATCGTTTCCGGGACACCTGAGATTTTGAGTGAGAATGAGAGGTTCTATGGGCAGCTGTACATCATCGTTGGATCCACACGAAAGTGTGAGTAAAGATCCAAGAGCAATCATCAGCATCTTATCCGATACTATTCCGATGATATCCCGGACGTCAGTCTAAGCGAGATTAGAATGGCTCTCCAGCACCTTAAAAACGGCAGGGCCCTGGGCAGGGATGGAATTACAGCGGAGCTTCTGAAAGCGGGTGGAACACTACCGGTGTGACCTTGAAGTCCTTGAATTTCGTCCTCCATGGTGGCACTACTCCAGAGGCGTGGAGCAGAAGTGCGGTGGTCTTGTTCTTTAAGAAAGGCGACAACGCTCTCTTGAAGAACTACAGACCGATTTCCCTTCTGCACCGCGTCTACGTGCTGTTTCGAGTTTCCGAAAAGGCTTCAGTACCATAGACCACATACATACCCTGCGGCAGATTGTACAGAAGACTGAAGAGTACAATCTGCCACTTTGCCTGGCGTATGTGGACTATGAGAAAGCCTTTGATTCCGTCGAAATTTGGGCAGTGCTACAGTCCCTTCAGCGGTGCCAATTTGACTGTCGGTATATCGAAGTGCTGAAGTGTTTGTATAGTAGGGCTACGATGGCTATCCGAGTACAGAACCAGAGCTCGAAACCTATCCAACTGCAGAGAGGTGTAAGACATGGTGACGTTACATCCCCGAAACTCTTCACCGCTGCATTGGAAGACGTTTTCAAGCTACTAGACTGGAAAGGATACGGTATTAACATCAATGGCGAGTACATCACACTCACCTTCGATTTGCCGATGATATAGTCCTTATGGCAGAATCGCTTGAGGACTTAAGCACTATGCTCAATGACCTCAATAGTGCCTCCCAACGAATAGGACTTAAGATGAACATGGACAAAACAAAGATCATGTTTAACGTCCATGTCACACCTATGCCGGTAGTTGTTGGGAGCACTATTCTCGAAGTTGTTGACGAGTACGTTTACCTGGGACAAATAGTCCGACTAGGTAAGTCCAACTTCGATCGAGAGGTCAATCGACGGATTCAACTCGGCTGGGCAGCGTTCGGGAAATTACGACATATCTTCTCGTCAGGTATACCTCAATCTCTAAAAACTAGATTGCACAATCAGTGCGTGTTGCCAGTGATGACTTACCCCAGCTGGCCATATGAGGACGCTCAAGGTCGCTCAGCGAGCTATGGAGAGGGCTATGCTCGGAGTTTCTCTGCGTGATAGACTCAGAAATGAGGATATCCGCAGTAAAACCGGATTGACCGACATAGCCCAACGGATTAGTAAGCTGAAGTGGCAATGGGCCGGCCATATAGCTCGAAGAACCGATAACCTATGGGAAAAAAAGGTTGTCGAGTGGCAGCCTCATACCGGTAGGCGTAGTGTAGGGCGACCCCCCACTAGATGGAGTGACGACCTGGTAAGATATGCAGGAAGTCGATGGATGCAGGTGGCTCAGGACCGTGCTTTGTGACATTACTTGGGGGAGGCTTATGTTCAGCAGTGGACTTGTGAAGGGCTGTAATGATGATGATGATGATGAATATTAAAATAAAATCGAACCAAATAAAATAACCGTCATGAATAATTATTTTAATCTTTGTAGTCTTCTTTTATTATTTTACTATGTACTGATTTTATTTATATTACTTTTTAACATTATTTGTTTAGACTATAAAAAATGGAGTATTTTTATTTCGTTATCAGTTTGTTTGTGTGTCGTGATGTTTAATACAAAATTATGTTAGTGTTGTAAAACATTTCTCATGTAAGCGAATTCTAATTCTTTTGAGAAATAAATATCTTAAACCACATAATGGAATATCGACTAAGTTTTGAGATAGATTATTTTAATTTTATTAATGTGCTATTGTGGTGCTAAATAATCAGTTTTCGCTTTGGATGCATTCATTATCTTCGTGTTACATTATCTCTGAACAGCATCCGAACCTTTCTCCGTTACAACGGCTTAGGTACAATTATAACCATGTAAAATTCCCAGCATAAAATTTAAGTGCCGAAGTAAATTTATGTACATAATTTTTTATTATATATTAAATATAGATACCTACTTCTTATTTGTAAGTTTACCTAGTATGTGCACTGTTGTTTTACTGTTTAAAAAGTGAGGTGAGAGAGTCAGTTTAATTATTTTAGCACCTAGTTATAAGGGCTGATACTTTGATGTCGCTCCAGGTATCTGTGGGCCGCAGTAACCACTGACAAGGTAGAGCAGACGTCTCCGGTCGTTTCTGTGATTTAAAAAGTCTTAGTTTCAGATCACTATCTACTTTTGTAGTGTACTACTTGTGTGGTTTGAGCAAATTAGAATTCGAAATAACATAATATGCACTAAACTCCAGGTGGAATTTGACGTTGCACAGTATATTCAGTTAATTTACCAAGTGTGATAAGATGTCTACACACGGCTGTTTTTCAAAAATAAAATGGAATGAAATTAAATTAAATTAAATGAATGATTTTTATTCAATATTATATAATACTTATTGAACGCCATTTTTTTATTTAGCACTAGTTCGCAAAAAACCTCTCTCCTGGGAAGAATCAGCAAGAAACCCAGCGGGACTTTTTTCTAAATGGCTGGTCTCCGTTGAAATCTGGTCGCCATGACCGAATTTTGATCAAAAGGACATTATAATTATAATATTTTCTGCCTTTTTTTCTATAATAACCTTTCCTAATTCACTTTTGAATAAATAATATTTTCTAAAGATTCGTCAACTACCAAACATAAGTCGAAACATTTGCTTATACTCATACTGACTGATACCCTTACGGTTTAAAAAACGCATATGGGACCCTTAGGAAATGAAGAAATATTGAAATAGGTTCAGCCGTTTGCGGGAAATTGGTAAATATATTATATAAAAAATATACCCATATATACAGTTCACTATTTGAAGGATTTCGCGTTCGTTATAAAACAGGAAACACTATGTGTAAGTTACGTTTATAGGTGCGTACTTGTCAAGTTCTTATTTCTTATTTAAAAGAAAGATAAAATATATTTTTAGAATTAGAATAAGAATATATTTAACCTAAGAAAGTGGGCACAAGTTCACATAAAAATTTAGGATCATAAAATCGAGAAAAATAAAATGTCTCAATTGAAACTCTTTAAAATACAACTTGGTAAAAAATACAACATATTGACAACAATAACATTTCGATGTAATTTGTTCACGACATTCCCGAAAACAAAGTTAGCAGCTTGACACTTTACACTGATTTCCAATACCAGGCTCGACCCGTAAGTTAAAGAAAGAAATCTTTAAAAAAACACCATAAAACAAATAAATTCTAGCAGGTGACTAGTAAAAACAAAAAAAAAAACTTTAAAGCTACATAATGCACCAATGCTCTCTACATGGAACCTCTGTACTGTAGAGGACTCATTTACTTGACTTTATTTCATTTTGCACATATAAAATCCATGGCATTATGTTAAGCCGTTTTTGTAGAATAATCAAATTAATAACTTTTTTTATAAAATAATAGTGACAATCGAGCACACAGTCTATAAGGTGGTAAATGAATATAGTCTACGGACATCTACATCTATTCAAAATGAAAATGGTGTTATTTACACCCCTGAATACTAAGAAAGGATGCCTAATTACCATTATAAGTGGTATTCAGTACTTTTCACTCATCACAAGAAACACAGCACTATTAAGCTGATATTCTGTGAGTCTGTCAACTCATTTGTACTGTAACCATAACCTATACTACCTGCAGTGTGGGTCGGCCACCCAAAAATAACACAATAGAAACAACATTATAATCTTATAAATAAAAATATCTACAACATACTGATTCCTAACGTGGCCTTCAGGACTTTCCACCATTACTTTTTACAACACTGTATTATCTAATTATTATTGTTTGTATTAATTCTATATAAAAAAGTATTTCTTAGTGACGACCCGATGAAACATGCAGGTAACGGCTGCACAATCAGGACCGTAATTTGTGGCAATCAATGGAGGAGGCCTATGTTCAGCAGTAGATTTGTGATGGGCTTTTAATAGTGATGATGGTTGCTGCCATATTAATTATAGTTTCAATCTTGCAATTATAATAGATTACTCGTATCCGTATTTCAAAAGTCCTGGTTCACGCCACTAAAACTCGCGATTTACTCACTCTCGTTTTTCTTAAATTTAAGTACTTACTCGTGTCTGACCAACAATAGGCCACTGCGTTACATTATCCGTAAGCCAAGCTTAATGGTGGCTTTATAAAGCTACGTGTTAACAAGCCTCGTGAAAGCACGCGAGGCAGCGGGAACACAAATCATTACCGTGGAACGGTTGTGTTAGATTCAGAGCAAGCCAAGGAAGGAAGCGTTAGTAAGGAAAGTTTGTAAGTGCCTATTATTTGGTGGTTGATAGACCGTTAATTTAATCGCTGTACACAGACTATGTAATATCAGAGACTCGTTCTGGGTAAATGGATGCAAAGTAGAGACCACTAAGTATTAACTACTCGGTTTAATAATTTCATGACGTTTTCGTAAGCGTTTGGTAGCGACGTTACGGAGCCCTGGGTTTGGATCCAACATGGAACAACCATTTGAAGCCTACAAATAGTTATACCAGGTCTAGCTGTTTGGCCATGTTTAATTTAAGTTTGTGAAACGCCCTTTTTCTCTTATTATATATCGTTTAAAAAAACGTGTAAATGATAACATCGCGAGGAAATTCATACGTACAAGTAAGAAGAAAACTATTTCGTAATCAAAGATGTTTTATAGGTCAATGTTCATTTATTCCCACCATGTTCCCAAGATCCATGCTTTGAATTTTTATTAAAAGTTAATGTTTTACCCTTTTGAGTAGATTTTTAGTAGACGTATGGTAGTGGAAGTTAGGTGTGACAGAAGAAGCACGCGAGTAGAATAAACGCAGCAGAAATGCGGTTAGTTAGGAGTATGTTAAGTCTGAATCTGAATGACAGAGTGAGAAATTGTGCGATAAGAGAAGAGTGTGGTTTACAAGATGATGTTGATTGATGATGATGTTTGATCATGTGAAAATAATGAATGAGGAAAGAGTGACAATAAAAATTAAGTTGCAGAAGTGAACGGCAGAGTAGGAAAGGGATGTCACGGCCAAATTAGAAGTACCCTTAAGCGATGAGGATGTATGCGTAGCTATATGGATGTGAAGGAGGAGAGAGAGGTGTGTCAGGATCGTGCCAAATGAAAGTCTGTAGTCTCCGCCTACCCCTCTGGTTGACAGGCGTGGGTGTTTATGTATTATGTTATATATTTTGAGTAGACTAAGGAATATCACATCTTCTGCGTCATCTAAATAGTAACATGAAAAACTTCATCCCCTATTTTGGCATCCTTAGGAGTGGAATATTTTCTCCAAATTCATATAGAATCACCTTTGAAGTATAATCTATTTCGTGAAATAAAACATCACACAAAGTTCACAGTTGACGGCGAAATCGCTTGTATACGCACAAAAGAAATCGCGTGTATAGGTACATACAGCTGAATTTTCATTCGCCTCATTATTTTACTCTTTTCATTTTCTTTTTTATTCTTTAAATGAATAAAATTAACCATATTAAATAATATTATCTTAATATACCACTAATCCATTCATATCAATCCACGATTTCATAACCATCTATTTTACATACCACCTTGAGAGTCAATAAATTTTGTTCAATAAAATGACTTTACCTATGTTATACAAGTACACGAGAGTATGTGTATATTGGGTCTTTACATATGAAATTAACGTTTTGTCGTACTAGTACTGACTATTTTGTTCTGAAATATCTCCTCTTTGGTTAAGAATTCCAAATTCAAATTTATTAATTCATTTAGCTGGTACATTTGAGTTTTGAAAACAATCATTCATTTGTTTTTTCCTCACTATTTTTTTTCTTTGGCGTCGCTTATTGCCGTGCAACGGAAGACAGGAAATATCTGTATATTTACGAGTACGAATTCTACCGTGGTACCAGTGCTGCAGAAACAGCTCCACGGATTAATGATGTCTACGGCGCTGAAGTCGCAAAAGAAAGCGCGGTACGTTTTTGGTTTCAACGTTTTCGTTCTGGAAATTTCAACCTTCAGAACTAACCCCGTGGACGGCCGGAGACCAAAGTGGAATATGAAGAATTGAAGGATATTGTGGAAGCGGATCCATCACAAAGCACTTCAAGATAGCTTCAGGCTTCGGGGTAAGTGATAAAATTGTATTAATTCACTTGAAATAAATCGGGAAAGTAAAAAAAAAAACTTGAACGTTGGGACCTTCCCTGGTTTTACCGACTATATAAAGTTGCAGCGTGGCTCTGCCACGTATAAATCTCGACTTTTTGCTCATGTATAGTTTTGAGTTTTGCGATACGAAGCAGTTTCGACTCATACACAAAATAATGCAATTTCGTGTAAAAATTGAAATATTGCGTCCAAAAAATTAAACTGTATTATCTAGATATTAGACAATAATAAACGCCTATAAATAATCTGTAAATAAACTTTTTTTTTAAGCTCAAAATTAAATTAATTGAAACTAACTGTACGGATTTTATCGCCTTTACTTTAATTTGTTAATATATGATTTATTTAATGTGTAGTATTAACGTAAATATAATGCTGCGGGTACACTAACGAGCAACGTCAATGCCCATAAACGCAACAATTATTGCCTTAAATTTAACGCGATAAAATGAGTGGCTGCACTTAAACGGTCAACGTAGTTTCAATTTCAACGCCGTTGAACGGCATTAAATTTGCCGTTGAACGGCGTTAAATTTGCCGTTGAACGGCGTTAAATGTTTCGACCGGGGAAGGACCACGCTCTCACCGAATACCAGCGTAAAATAGCAGCTTAATGCTGCTGTGTTTCGTATGGTGAGTGTAGAGAACCGGAGACTCTTTTTACTGGAAACGAGGCATTCCATCCTAGTCCTCACGGGTGACAACGCATCTGCATTTTGATTCGTAATCGAGGATAGATGTAGATGTCTATGGGCTACAGCATCCACATACAATCAGGTGGACTGTGGGCTTGTTTGTCACTCTATCCTATAAAATAAAAAATAAACAAAGAAAAAAAGTATACAAAGAAAAAGAAGATCACCATCTTCTACAGATGCTACAAATGTACAGGAAACGTACACTGTAAACCTATTTATGTTCTATTTTGTTTTCCCGCACCAAAATTGCATTAGAAAGACGTCCAATGGTTTAAACTAAATAATATGACAAACGTAAATATATTTTAATGAAATAATAACTAATAATCTAATCATAAATACTGGTCAAGTGCGAATTAGATACACATACCCAGAGTTTCGTACCACTGTACACTATGAATTTTTACCTGCAAAAATTCTTTTTCTTTTCTCCTGCTTATTTTTCTTAGTTTCATACCGTAAATTAAAGTACTTTTGAAGTAATTTTTTAATTCAATCTCGAAAAGCTTTTTCATTACAGCACTTCATCGCAGCCATACGTGCAACCCCGTGGCACTCATCGTGCACAAGGAGACAAACGTAGTGTGGCTGCTTCAACGCGATAATTCGCGCGTTAATCCTTTGATGTACCGCCACTCGAGTTATCGGCAAACGGTTATGTCAAATTATCGCGTTAATTCGTGGCCACACCTACATTCAACGTCCATCAACGCGATAATTAATGGCATTTCTCGTTAGTGTAGCCGCAGCATAAGAAATCAATGAACATAAAACGTATAAAATTTCTTTCCCACCGTGTGATAGCTAGATTTCATACCTGGCTTTATGTATATTAATATGAAATACTGGTTACAAGGCAATATGTATATGAAATATATGTACATATCGCCTACCGGTTTAAATTATCTAGTATAGCGTTAAATGATATAAGTAATTTATCGGAAGTATTTTTAGGATATTTTTATTTTATTACTTGCGCATAGATTTTTCCATAGGTAACTTTATGAATTGAAGGTCAATGGTAATTCCATTTATTGTAATTTGTAAGAACTCTTAATACATGACAAGTTAAGTAATTCTGTACATTATTTGCACGCAGCTCGTCTACACCATCCATCGTAATGCGAGTAATAAACATCTATTTTGATTTCATGGATGGAAAAGTTTCTTATGTCATTGTCATTATCATTATTATAGCTACTCACAAGTCACTGTTGAACATTGGCCACCCTTGCTGGTTATTATACTTCGAGCTGCGTCGCCGTAAGTGGATGCTCGTTAGATTATTATTTATTCATATGGTATGAAATTGTGTCAAAAACATAGTAAGTAAGTAGCATAAAATGGCGGCAATGTCGTAGTCATTTATCAATGTCACAGTAATTGATTTTTTTTAAATTAATATTGTTAATAGTATCAGTGTCAGTAATTATGTAGATAAAGTCATCAATAGATAAAGTGGTATTTTTGAAATCAGGATTTGAAGAGGTGTCGTTTATTTGGTACGGAGGACGCAAAAATACACCCAGTAAGCTATGGAAATCCATATGCAGTTAATTCTGCACTAAAAACTCTACCCATATTTTTATACAAGGAAATATTACGAACAAGTATACTATCAACCAGATGGTCAGATCGAGTGTATGTTGTCTCTAATAAACACTTATGTTATATCATTTATTTTAACAGTGGTAGAGCCACGCGGCCGCTTTTGCTGTAGTACGCATGCGCCGGCTCAAATCGGGGAGATACCATAACCTCACAGAATACCAGCGTGAAGTAAAAGCTTTGCTTCTGCGTTTCGTCTGGAGAGTGCAGGAGGCCCCATTCAGGCTTACATCTGCAGGCTGCCGCTGTATTTGGCACTATAGGTCGGCCGATTGGGATAGGATGCGGTCTTTTTTGCATTCTACCCTTCTCGCCGGGCGATCCCAGTGTTTTTTTTTCTGTTGCTAATGTGGTAATTCAGGATATGGAAATTTTTATTCCATCTTCTGTGGTATCCAACGGAGGCGGATTCAAGCCATGGTTTGGTCGCTCCTGTAAAATATCATGACGCTATTAGCAGGAGTGCTACCGGGCCTAGTCTGACGCATCAACGTCTCGGAATTTAAGCAACAGCGCTCTTAAAAGGAAGTATACCTCAGCCTCCAGATCCTTCAAAAGTGTCATTGCCAAGACAAGGTCTAACTTGGCAAACTAGGCGAAAAGAGCACGTCGACAGATTTGGCGAGAAACTAGTTTGCCTTCCTTGAGAAACCCGTGCATTCTAGTCTCTTGCCAAGGCTGTCCAAAGGAACTTCTTTAAGCCATTTCTGCACAGGAAGGACGATTCACTGGCTCATGCCACAACGGAGAAAGTTTATCTGTTAGGCTCTCTATTTGCGTCACACTTGACTCTCAATGACGGGGGGATTACACCGCTGACCATCCCGCGGTATGAGCGCTCCATGCTGGATGTGTGCGGTTTACACAGCGCTTGGTTTAGAAAGCACTCCTCTTCCTGGACGACACCAAATCGAGGTGGCCTGATGGAGTCACCTCCCATTGTGCTGAAGCTGTGTGCTTCGGAGTTTTTCGTTACGTGGTTTTAACGTATCTTTTCCGGTACTCCTACTCTCAAGGCGTAGTGCCGAATTCATGGAAAATAGCTTTGGTTCATTCTATGCCTAAAACAAGCGACCGCTCAGACCTGTCTAATTACGGGCCTATTGCCAGCACCTCTTTGTTATCCAAGATAATGGAATCCATTATAAACTGCCAGCTCATGGGGTACCTTGTGGGACACCAGCTGATTAGTGATGCCAATACGGTTTTCGTCGGGGTCGATTAGCTGGTGATCTTCTGGTCTACTTGACTTATAGATAGGCGGAGGCAGTACCGTCCAACTGGGAATTATTGGCCGTTAGTTTGGATATAGTGAAGGCCTGAGATCGGGTTTGGCACAAAGCGCTTCTTTCGATGCCTCTTCCTAGGAAGGCTTCCCGATAATTTTTGCCCTTTGTCCTTTCCTTGGTGATTAATGTGCAGTTTCGTAGTCACTTGGAAAAGAAGGCCAAATTAGCCTCTAAAAAGCTTAGCGTGCTCAGCGCAGCAGGAAAGTATTCTATGCCGGCACACCGCTTTCAATTTTACAACGTGCAAATTCGGCCTCACATGGAATACTGTTCCCATCTCTGGTACGAAGAATCCCATTGTGAGCTCCTTCCACTTGGCCGCATCCAGCGCAGAGGGGCTCGAATCGTCGGCGACTGAGTTCTTTCTGATCAGCTCGATTCACTGGCGCTGCAAAGGGATGACCTTGCATTTTCCATCGCATCTACCACGGGGAGTGCTCTGAGGAATTGTTCGGATTAATTCCAGTCGCCAAATTTCATGAACGAATCTGGGTGCTTGACGATCCACCTCTGAGCGTTTGACTAGGAGTTTTCTTCCTCGTACAACCTCTTTGTGGAATCGTTTATCACCGGCGGATTTTTCCGGACCGATACGACTTAGGGACTTTAAAAAAAAACCATTTAATAAAAAGTGTTTACTTCTTATTAAATGGCTGACTACGATTCCCCTGGTGTTGCATTGTTCATGGGCGGTGATAGTAACTTACCATAAGGTGAGCCGCACGATCAAAAAAAAATCTAAATTAAGTAGCGTTGTCATCCCAGAAGACAAAGATGTAACCTTAATATCCACAGAGAATAAAAACTATAGTTTTTGCTCTCACAAACGTTAAACGTTTAAGGAGTGCTGCGGTTAAATTGCCCTACGTTATGTTACGTGGATTTAACCGCTTACCACAAGGTAAGTTGTAAGTTCACATCAACACAGTCACTGTAAAATATATTTATTTGTAAAAATTGTTAGGTAAAAAATAAATGTTTTATATATTCTATGTCCCAATTGTTTTTATCTCTCTGTTTTTGTAACTTCAGGCTCAGAAGGGCTGGAGCCCAGAGCCGTAAAGCCAGTTAATAAAAAAATATCTCTCTTTAAAAAAAATAGTAACCCCACATTAGGATTTTCTCCAGTAGCGTGTAAGCAGTTTATATATAAATTTAACAAGGATGAACATCCAGCCCGGAACATTTATTTCTACTACCTGTTCCGTGCGAGATTCGACGAGAATCTCGTAAGGACTAACCAAGCACAAAATAACAGAAAATGAAATAATAGAATAACGCTTCTTTTTTCATATTATGAGTGACGAAAACCTGAGTAAACAAATAATGTGGTTTACAAAAATTATAACATAACGACTCGGTAGCTTAGAGTTAAGTGGTTGGTTGCGTCGTTGCAGGTGTCTGTTTCGATTTCCGTTAAAAATAATTATTTTTATGGCTTGCTTAATTGAATCGGCTTCGGGTGTTTCCCAAATTACGATTTATTATGTGCTTTTAGTCGTACTAAAAGTCGTAGTTAGGATACAGACGTTTAGACGGCTGCAACCAGGTGCAAGCGATTGGTCAACCCTTAATATTTTTAACTTTTTTTAAGCAATAAACATATATATGTTGTTTAAAGTAATAAATAAAAAACACGTATTTTAATCAAAAAATATCAAGAAAATTAAGTTTTCAGACTTTGGTTCAAATGTGGCACATTATGCAGAAATCACAAAAACTTTTAACTATTTTAATTAAATTGTAGAAAAATGCTCTTCTCATTCAAACTCAAGTGGACCTTATATTTTCTACATTTGACATGGGGTCTACCGGTACAGTCTGGCACTTCACAGCGTTGTATAGATGCCAAAACAGGCAACTGTTTCGTTAGGTGCAGTATACGTCGTGGGATGGCATTGCCGCAATATTGTTTTCGTTTCTTAAATTGCATTTTCTAGAAGATTAGAGGAGGAACGTTCACGCTACCCACTTGTACTGGGTTTATTGGATATGGTCAAGGCTTCAGCCACAGCTACCTTGAAATCGCATAGCAGTAACCATACATCGATATCAGTATTTTTGCATCTGTATAGAAGCCAAGCATTTAACGCCGTAATTTCTATGTGAGATCTGATCTGAATCCTATCCCAAGAGTTCATCAAGTAGATCCACACCCTGCATATGCCTATTATATGTTGTTACAGCTTTTGAAAAGCGAACAGCTTTTTTATAGAAGAAGGGTGACCAAACGAGCACACAGTCCACCTGATGGTAAGTGGATGCTGTGGCCAGTAGACATCTACATTTATCCACGATTAGGAATCAAAACGCAGATGCGTTGTCACCCTAGAAGACTAAGATGGAATGCCTCGTTTGTTGTTTGTTAAAATAGTTTTTTTTTTTGTAAGTAAAACTACAAAAATAAAGTAAACCTTACCATTTCCCGATGAATTGAGCTATTTTCGAGATCAGACGTAATTTTTCCGGGAGGAATTGGGACAATAACTATTCTTTCAACAATTCTCAAATCGCGGTCGTGACACGCATCGGTGATACTTGTTAGGCTAACTTGTAACTAAGTTTTAGTAACAAAGTACTCACATAGATGTTGTGGTTAGTATTTCGTATATACGTACTATTTATGATCCATCAAACAGATAACTATTACTTCTTTAAGAATAATTAGAAATAACTATCAAAGTACGGTATTTATCGTATTTGGACAAAAATGCAGTAAAGGGGTATTGTGTATCCTATAAAATTTATAAATTAGATAAATATCCACACCCTCAGTCACAGCTCGATCTACTGTTGCTAACATTACTTGATAAGTGCTTTAGTATTTTTGACAAATTTAACGTTGCATCTAAGTTTAACCAACCGCAAGGGGATGTACCTAGCTGTAGCCGGCTAAATCTAGGAACGAATATACTTCGTCTTTTAACCGTAACATACTCGTATGGTACATCAACGATCCTACCCTACTGAATAATTTATTAGTCTTAAAGGTCTTTAGAAAAGTACAACGTAAAACATTTATAGAGTGGAATGTTCTCTAGAATGGATTTTTGGTCACAGCGGTTATAGATGATTATAAAGCTCGAGTGTGTGCACAAAAATAGGTGCAATCTCTATTTACTCACTTCCATAGCCCGATGGTGACAATCCTATATGACCGGACAGAGATCAGGCACAAAACCAACGGCTTTATGTGCTTTCTGAGGCACATGGGTGAAACACCGTCAACTTTTTGACTCTGGTCTGCTACTGAGAATTTACGGACAGAAAGAACTAAATCACTGATCAAACTATTCCAACCCGGGACCACATGATCAGGAGACGCACTTACGACCTAGACTAACAAAGGTAACCCATACTGTTTATGCTATGCTTTGTTACATGCTATGTATTCATGTTGAAACTATATTGATTAGAAAATGAAATTAATCATTTTATAATACTTTTTTTTTTAACTCTGGATGATTTTATCTGTGATTCCCGCTATACACAACAGCCCATCGAGCAGCCCGGAACCGGAACGGAACAGTTATTCCGCTGTTCTCTATAATATAACGGTTTTGCAATTTGCTGTGCTTATTCTTTGTGCCCGCTGTAGATCTACTCTCTTAATTACGTTTTTTTTAATAAATAGCTGTATTTTTTACAGTCTATAAAAGTCCACTTCAAAACATAGCCTTCCCCATAGAGGTCGGCTCCACCGGGTAAGGACCACACTCTCACAGAATACCAGCGTAAAATAGCAGCTTAATGATGCTGTGTTTCGTATGACTGTAGCCAACCATAGACCCGTTTTACTGGAATCGAGGCATTCCATCTTAGTCCTCAAGGGTGACAACGCATCTGCATTTTTATACTTAATCGAGGTTATATGTAGATGTCCATGGACCACAGCATCCACTTACCATCAGGTGGACTGTGCGCTCGTTTGTCACACATATCCTATAAAAAACATGAATGTGACTGTGCGAAACGCAATAAAGATCTCATGTCTGTCGAAAGATGGTGACATAGCCATCTCGTTTACGTAAAATACCCAGACCAGCGACGGGTAGTGGCATCAAAGGTGTCTGGTACTCATCAATTAGATGCCAAGCGTGCCAATGAAGACATCCATATAAGGTTAAATATTTTACAGATTTACGTGGGAAGTTAATTTGTTACATAAATGTTGAGATTAATATTTCTTGTTAAGAGTTCTTACTGAATTATTAGTTATACTTTACATTAATTAGTCAAATTAGATACATCTATGGATATTCCAAAAAGGAAAACAATTTAAAAGAAAGCTCCAAATGTGTCTAAAATTAAAGAAAACAGTACTGATGTATTGTTTTATGTATGTGATATCACCGTACGACGCAGCAGCACTAAGCTGCTATTTCACGCAAGGATTCTGTGAGAGTGAGGTCCTACCTCGATCGAGCCAGCCCATTCTTGTTACAACCGTAATATGTCTTTAGGCTGGCTCTGTCACGTATACGTCCCGTCCCGAGGGTCTCGAGGGATACACAGGAAACCGGAAAACTTTTACTTGAAACACATCTTTTCAATGATGATGACGCTTTGTGTCCATTACGTAACAAAAAATTCACCTTAGTGACATTTTTTATAGCATTGGGTTTCAAGCGAGCACACAGTCCACCTGATGGTAAGTGAATGCTGTGGTCCATAGACATCCACATTTATCATCAATTAAGAATCAGAATGAAAATGCGTTGTCACTCCTGAGGACTAAGATGGAATGCCTCGATTCCAATAAAAAAGGGCTCCGGTTCTCTACATACACCTTACGAAACACTATTGCATTATGCTGCTATTTTACGCTGGTATTCTGTGAGAGCGTGGTCCTGTCCCGGTTGAGCCTACCCATTCGTACTACAACTATAATATAGCTAGTGACACCCGGTAAGCGTATGATTTATTAAGCCCTCATTAAAGCAAATCAATCCCAGAATAGGAGAAGCGTATGTTAAGCAGTGGATTTTCACAGAATGGCCATGTAGAAGAAGTTCGTAAACCAAGTGCTTGCAGCGTCTTTCTAAATAGAAAGAAATGTCAAAATTATAAGAGTTGCGTTCTCTTAGATGTTTTTTTAACAAGAAAGCCGCAAGATGTACTTCGTCACGGTTTAGAGAAGAGGTTACCTGTATACCCGTTTTATAATGGGCTCTAGACCGCCATGAAGTTTGGGTAATAAAACAAATTTACTGTTTCACAACATCGGTTTAATACTTTCATATATTTTTAATAAAATTAGTTTGAAAAAATTCTTGAGTGCCCGGACTTAATTTTTTTTTTATAAAGAATCCATAAAGTCAGCAATTTCTTCTCGACTTTCACATGAAAATTATTGCATATAAAAACATGCTAATTTATGGTAAAATGCTGCAATTTTCCTTTGTGTCAACAATGCAAATGTTACACAAAGATTGTCGGCAGTAACATTTCGTTTGAGAAACATAGTTCTATGCGATAAGATTGCTCCGAATAATTGCATCGTAAAACATAATTAATTCCACCAGTAGTTTAGGTTAGGCGAGTTATACACTGCACCGTTAAAAGTCGTCACTATGTGTCAAGTCACCAGGAGAACCATGACTCTCATAGATTGCCTTACAGGAGTATGTTTACCATAGTTGCCATGATTGTCAAGCGTGTTGGCAGCAGCAGTTTGTTATTGGGTGCGTTTGGCATAAAAAAAAAGCGCTAGCAAGCGCTTGTAAGCAAATGGCGATCGTAAGCGGTAAGCGCTGTCAAATCGTAAGTAGCTATTTTCCTCCAGGACACGATGTTAGTTTTAACCGGGGAATCTAACTTAATTTAAATATATGTTTCTAAAGTATTCGAAATAGAATTTTTAATAACATGTATATGTTTATTCATGTCAATATATTACTTAAAACTAATATTGCGCAATACAACTTCTAAACTCTACATACAAAACAAACAAATAAGCAAAATGGCGGATTCTGTCAGCGCAACTGAAGTAGCAATCGTGTCCTGGCAGAAAACTATTTCAGCGCTTGTCCTCCTTTTTCTCAAACGCACCCATTGGGAAGAGGCTGGTGTATATCTCTTGGTTTGTTACTCTCTATCACCTCTAACACACCGGATGATATGGCGTAGTAGATATTCTTACACCGTCATTAGATGGTCAACACTCCGTACGACCACACAGAATTTTGGCCGCTCCCCGGGTAGAAAACTTTGCCCAGAGTGGGTGAAGACGGAGGGCGATCTTTCCGTTTCCTTCCTCGGCCAAATTGGTAACACTATCCAAGGCGATACGAACTCGCAACCGACAACCTTACGGCAACTACAATGCGACACGACAATAGCGTTGTCACACTCTCGATTAAAAATCAAAATTCAGATGTGTTGTCACCCCGGAGGATTAAGATGCAATGCCCCGTATCCAGCAAAAAGGGTGTCCGGATCTCTACACTCACCATACGAAACACAGCAGTATTAAGCTGTTATTTTACGCTGGTTTTCTGTGAGCACGTGGTCCTACTCTTACATTATAATAATTATATTATTATAATATGTACTTTACTGCACACCACAAAAATGATAGAAAAAATTACATTACAGGGTGTAATACTTAGGAGGTAGGTACCATAAGGCGATCTTACCGCTAAAAAGCGATCTTATCTAGACAACCTTAAGATTAGGAGAAAATTGTACTACTATTGGAGAACGAAAGTTAGTTTTTATTATAGTAAGTACGTACTTTTGACTAATACCTAAGCGAACTAAACGGATACATACAATAAAAAACATGATAAACATACATAAGATCAAATAGACAGACAATTTTATTTTAAAAACTGACAAATCGTGCTTATATAAGTTAAAGACTATTTACTTTATGAATTTTCGAATTTTCAAAAATATCTCCAAGTGCCCTCTCTAATTATTCGAAAAAAATATAGCCAAGATCATTTCCGGCGTTGTTATCTGTCGTGAGGTATGTTGCAGTCGGTCCAGCTATTCTAAAAATTACCCCGGAGAGATAGTCATGCAGTTAAACCCCTCATTTCGTCTATATTATTGAAAAAAAAAACTGTCTTTTATTGAGAGACAAGAAAAGAAAAATTTTTGTTCCAAAGATCGCGTTTTTCCTGAACTACTGTATGTGTGATTAAATATTCAGTATATATATATATATATATTATCTTTTTCAATTACTACGAAACATCATACCTCCGTACAATATGTTGTGTAATATTCATTGAGTTATACAACACTAGAGGAGCAAACCACATTGCTGCCCGTCGAAAAAAGTGTAACCACTATCCAAACGCGAAGGCGTAGCTTTGAAACTAATAACAATTTTAAATAAACATATATCTATCTCACTTACAAGAGTTGCGAAAACAATATCGTAGCTAAGATTAGATAAAGATAGACACACAAATATGCAATGGTGGGTTGGTGTGGCTTACTATATGAAATTTTACCTAAAAATGCAATAAAAATGTTTTTTATGGCTGCAGTTAATTGTTTTTATATTAAAAAGTATATTTTATTTTAAAATCTTTATTGCGTCCCCTTAGAAAAAAAGGATACAAAGCTTATCCGATGAATAGAAGTAAACATAATGATGAAATAAAACATATTTTTATAAGTATTTTTATTGTATTAATAAATCAAACAATATAAAATAGGTAATAAAATATAATTAATATAAAATTTATATGAAATTATAATTAATATTAAATTATTAATATAAAATAGGTAATCAAATATATTTAATAGATAATTCATTAATAAACCAAAATAATAATAATTAATTATATTGTATGAAAGCTAAAACGTAGTTTTTATTATAATTTCCAAAATATCAAAAATTAAAGGTAACAAATTCATTTACTCCATTAATTATATAGTCTCCCATTAATGTAGGATAATCACAAATGCGGAAAAGTGGCAACATTGAACTTAAATGGCAACATTCTATAATTTTATTTAATTATTTGAGGTTTTTTATGTTTATATGAAAACAAGAACTAAAAATTATGTGTTGAAAGTGATTGCGCTTGATTTATTACGTTTTTGTGACCTTGAATAGCATTCTTTCACTACGCATTTACCCATTTTTTGTCGCGGCTCAACTCTGTCGGCGTCACATTGAACACTGAACTGACGTTAGCTAGACATATGGCTGTGGCCATATGTGCAGTGGGAACGCTTTGGCGCGGTTATTACTGATCTAGTGTAATATATAAATCAATGGTAATATTATGATAAAAACGCAACAACTCTGCGTGCGCGACATCCGACGTAATGTGAACACCGCCATACTTATTCATAGGCGAACGAGTTTCGACGCGATTTCTTACTAGCGTAGGGGGCTGGCAAAATACCCGACATTTCTTGTCGGCCCCGATAAAAATACGGGGTCGGATAAGTTGTGAACAACTTTATATAAAATGTTCTGCCACTGGAGCAATCGATTTTCTGTCGGACCCGATACCCGACAGGTGAGAACGGGCTCTACCGGTAAGCGAAGTGTAGGCCGACCCACCACTATATACTTATATTTAATTAGCCTACCGCGGTTTGGAATCCCGCACGGAACAAGTATTTGTATGGTCTACAAGTTATTGTTCCGGTTCTGAATGTTTGTTCTTGTGCAATTTATGTTTGTAAACTGCCTCCACGATGCAGGAGAAAATCTTAGAGTACGTAACGTAATAAAAAAGAAAAAAAATCCCTCAAAAATGAGAAGAGGCTGTGTATGGTAGTACCCAGTATGTGGTAGAGCCACGCTTCAGATATATAATTGTTGTAGCATGAGTGGGTCGGCTCAACCGGGCAAGGACCACGCTCTCACAGAATACCAGCGTAAAATAGCAGCTTAATACTGCTGTTTCATAAACAAAAATATAATGAACAACTTCCTTGTGGAATCGACTACCACCAGCGATTTCTCCGAATCGATATGATTTAGGGACCTTCAATAAAAGAGCCCATTCCCCTATTGTTGCAGTTGTTCGTAATCACATCATAGCCCGTGCTCGTTTGCACTCTCTGATAAATAAAAATAAAAAATAAAAAGTATATATATTTCTTTCTTTCTAATCTAATATATAATAATAGAGTGACCGACATAGCCCAACGGATTAGTAAGCTGAAGTGGCAATGGGCCGGCCATATAGCTCGAAGAACCGATAACCGATGGGGAAGAAAGGTTCTCGAGTGGCAGCCTCGTACCGGTAGGCGTAGTGTAGGGCGACCCCCCACTAGATGGAGTGACGACCTGGTAAGACATGCAGGAAGTCGATGGATGCAGGTGGCTCAGGACCGTGCTTTGTGGCATTACTTGGGGGAGGCCTATGTTCAGCAGTGGACTTGTGAAGGGCTGTAATGATGATGATGATGATATAATAATAGTACCTGGATGACCGAGCTTTGCTCGGTTTTTTTTTGAAATTACATTTAGATAAAAATTACATACTGATAAAACATGAATAATATTTATTGATCTTATTGACATAATAGAAAAAATTGAACTGGTTATTTGGATAAAAAATCATGAGGTCAATTAGTTTAATTAAAATTTTCGTATTTTTAAAAAATACTAAAAAAAGACTCGAAATAATAGATTTTTTCACAAAAGAAGGGAACCTGAAAAAAAAAAAGGAAAAAAGTCGGTCCGAAGACAGGACGCGAAACAAGGTATTACGAATTCGCGACCGCTCGATATCCACTTTAGCTATTTGAAAATTGTGAAAGAAGTGACATGTGCCCCATCGCCTACACAATAACAAACCCAACATCTCATTAGTCGCTTTTTACGAAATGCTAGGAAAGTGACACAGTTGCCATATTCTCTTTGTCATAATTCTCACATACACATCGGACATATAAGCCAACATTGGACTAAAACTGAGTTGGCTGGGGCAACCAGCCCTGAGGGAGCCCAGCCGATCAAGCTGATTAATAAATAATAGTACTCAGCACGTCCTTCAGTGGTGCTGCTCATCATATAATGATCGCATGATCAATACTGATTTGAAGTAAATATATTAACTGTAGCTCAAATGCAGAAGGCTGTGCTCCTCGAGAAAGTACACATGGTCTGCCTAAGCTTTAGTCATTTAGTCTTTCCTGCCGAGGCCTGCCTTATTTTATGTATGGTATTAAATTCAACATATTTTTTATTTTATGTTGTTTATCATTTTATATATATATGTATTATTTATACTGCCCAAGCAGATAAGGATACTATTTCAATGCTCCAAAATAAGAACAGAGTTAGGGAACATATACAAATTATGAAAGTATTTGTAGACAATAAATAGTGTTGATCGTAACCAATAACACTATAATAATACATGTTTCACATTTCTTCCATTGAACGTGCTCCTTAGTCTAAACAATGGCCGATTAAAAGGGACCTGATTAACTCGGGCGTAATTAAAGTCAGTTCACGTAATTCCTCAGGACACGAACTCATTAATGTTTTACTTGCGTTATTTCGCTTTAATTGGTCAAGTATATCACTTAGTCCACTTAAACATGTTAGCAATGTGCTTACAAGGTACAGACATTTATTATACAAATTTCTTTTTATATAATTGAATGATTATTACAAAAAGCGATAGCAATTATCATTGGATTTGTTTCTTTTTTCTGTTTGTAATTTATATGTGATCTCACGTTGCGACTGCATCACAAGTGAGACGGTTCGATCGGAGAAGGTCCACGTTGACACAGAATATCTGCGTGATTATTATGAGCTGCAGCGTGGTTCTACCACATGTAGAATGTTGGACTATGTGCTCGTTTGTCACCCTTTATCATTATATAAAAAACTCTATAATATAAGTTATTTAATCTGTGTACTTGTACCACTTGCCACTTTCCCATTCAGAGCACGACTTCACTCAAAAAGGTAGAACTTAGCTGCTATATTCCTCCTGAGTCGTCCTCCTCGCATGAAATGCGTGCGCTAACTTCCACAGTCGGGCAGAGTGAAGAAAAAAGATGCCTCCTATATGCTCGTTAATCTCACAGCTGGGCACAGGCCTCATATCATTTATGAGAGTTTTTTATGGCTAAGAAGTGACCGCACTACCGTATCTTTGAAATATAATTGTAATTTCTCAGACAAGCAGGTGTCCTCATGATGTTTTCTTTCATCGCCGAGCACATTGTAAATAAACACTTAAAATTGCATTTAACAATTTTATCGGTGCCAACGAGAATGAAACTCGCTACCAAAGCTATCACGGCTGTTACCAGTGAGCATTACGGTATAGCAAATGAATTAAGACAAATTAGACAGATGCCAAAAGTGCAGCGTTCACATGTAACTGCTAAGCTTACGAATAGCTTACTCACGCTAAACCTTACTGATTTTATCCATAGTGAATTTTAACAGCACTGTAAGAAACGTGGCTCTAAGTTCTGTAATGCTGTTAATACTCTTAAATTTTCTGCTACTTGGACTAATTAAATTAAACATGAAACTTTTCTTTATCTTTTTATTCGTGGTAGAGCCACGCTGCAGCTGTACTATGGCACGAATGGCTCAGCTAAGCCGGGGAAGGACCACCGTCTCATAAAATACCTAAGTAAAATGGTAGCTTAATACTACTGTGTTTTGTATGGACACTCCTGATAAACAGATACTCTTTTTTATGGAAACTAGGCATTCTATTTTAGTCCTCAGGAGTGACAGTGTATCTGCATTTTGATTCTTAATCGTTAATCCATCGATCGACTCGTGCCATCAGGTGGACTGTGTGCTCGTTTGTCACCCTTTCTATAAAAAATCTATTAGTTTTTAGGGCCTGTTAGTAATTCTTTAACACGAATAGTCATATAAAATGCGGGTAACATAAGCACACGGAAGTCACTCCGGGGCACTTTATCGCCTCATTAGCATGTCCCAAGGCGAGCCCGCCTCGCCCCTGAATGTAGTCTCTCGTTGCTGCTTGTTTATGTCAGCCGATATCACCTTATACGCAGTAGTACTAGCAATTCTATCGCTGTATAAACGACGTTTCAATAAAACTTACCTTCGTGCTCTAAGATGTTATTCTGTTAGTTCCATTAATGTTAAATTACGCGTGAGAATCGACAATATCATTAAATTTATTCCTGAATCTGCGATGGGAATCATTCGTATTTACTATAAATATTTAACCATGTTCTCCTGGTCGATATAGACTACCGCAACAGCTTCTGTAAGGGATATATCATCAATGTCAAAGAGAATTTTCGCAGCGCTTAGCAGACCAGTTAACTACTGCAGTATTTTTATTATTCTGCGTTCTTATCACGAAGATGCTGCTCCTATCTCCTGTTTCCTGTAATATTTGGTAACGGATATTTTTACGCCGCCCTACATGGTCAATTATAACATTTTAGATTTGACTAGCGTGTTATGATTACTTTTCAATAACAAACTCGGTAAAGAAAAAGATCATGAGGCAACCTGGACATCTGAGGAATAAAATATTTTTAGAGCATGTAAACATCGCCCACACGTACTGCAGTAGCGTAGCGGAATTATTGCTCCATGACCATGATCCTCTCAAAAGAGTATTATAGCTTACGATAGATGATAGATACCGTCTCATATATTTGAGTTATAAAATACCCAATCGCTATTTCGCTTGACAAGCGTGCCGATTAAGTCAAATACTTCCTATAATGGGTGAGGCCAAAATCCTGAAATTATTTTTAGGTTTACAGGTGTACAAAAATAAAATATCTTAATTTTATTGTACTATGTTTTTATAGAAAGTAATTAAACAAGTTAATACGTGGTAGAATCATATTGCAGATGTATTATGGTTGTAGTACGAATGGGTTTGGCTCGACCGGGGAAGGACCACGCTCTCACGTAATGCCTGCGTAAAATAACAGCTAAATGCTGCTGTGTTTCATATGTTAAGTGTAGGGAATTAGATACTCTATTTACTGGATACAAGGCATTCCATCGTAGTCCTCAAGGGTGACAAGCACCTGCATTTTGATTCGTTCTTCTTCTTTCAAGGATAGATGTAGATGTTAGCATCCACTTACCATCAGTTGGGATGTGTGCTCGCTTGTCACAATTATCTGAATATATAAAATTAAAAATTAATATTTGTTTGCTTTGTTCGTATTTTGTGCGATGCCATACCGTTCATCAGATTGCGGTAAAACTTCGTCAACTCATTGGTCATTACTTGCACTCGCACGAAGGCATAGGCCAATAAATTACATTAGGTGGTTCACGTATTGTAGCGACAAATTTATGTGAAAGTTATATATCATTCAATTTCAATGAAATTATTATCATTAATTAATTAAACGATATAACTTTTCTAAATTTAAAACAATATTGCCACAATTATATCTTTCAGCTATTGTACTAGCTGAAAGATATAATTGTGGCTAGTCTAATATATAAAATTAATTTACATTACGGTATAACTTTGTAAACTGGTTGCTTACACTTGCGCGAAGGTTATAGGCATACAGTCGAATTACCCGCGGTAATTCGACAAACATTTTACAATGCAGTGTCGGTTTATCGAATTTCTCGGACTATAGAGTACTGCCACAGCCCACTGGTAATCCGGAACTTCTTTAAACCTTGTAATCCGACAGATTACATATCAAATATAAAATAACAAAAATTAAAATAAACAGTAAATAATAAATGCCCGCTAGGCCGCTACCGTAGTATCATTTGAACTGAGACAATACGCGTCAAGCTAGATTCGTGGTGGCGCGAACTAACTGCAACCTGTTGTCCACGTATTCGTGAAGGGCACCTCTCCCCGTGGCGGATTCATAGCGTGACTCGAATCTACCTTCAATTTAAATAAATGTCGGATTACAAGGAGGACGGATTAGCCAGGGGCCGGATTACCGGGGGGTCCACTATACTTGGACCTGGTAAGTGGCGCTGTTGTAGAATTCAGATCACCCGTGCGAATCCGGGGCAGACCGCTAGTTCTATATAAAAAAAATCAGAATAGATTAAGAATAGAATAATTTTTATTCAATATAGATTACAAGAACGCTTCGACGGTCATTTAAGCTTTACTACTGGTTCCGAAAAAAACCTATGTCCTAGAAATAACCAGCAAGAAAACCAGCGGGACTTTCTTTAAATATCAATTAGGAGACAAAATAAACGCCATGGTAACTATCACCTCACACCCGGGGGTTAATATCAATCATGTACTTTAATTTAATGGTCAATTAAAATTGTATAATCTACGTAAAT
This sequence comes from Parnassius apollo, assembly GCA_907164705.1. Lineage (NCBI taxonomy): Eukaryota > Metazoa > Arthropoda > Insecta > Lepidoptera > Papilionidae > Parnassius > Parnassius apollo. The sequence continues at coordinate 1,646,183 of CAJQZP010000935.1, forward strand.
AAGTCCTACATATTTTCTAAGACTTTGTAGTAAAGGTGTGTACATTGCCCCATGAAGGAATTACTGATTATTTGTAGTTGAGTTACCGGTAGTACTAGCTTACGCTTCCTAGTATTTTTAAAGTGTACATCACTATTTTTGATATAACCATTTTTGTTTCAGTGTGTACATATTACATTTTCGTAAAGATATTCAGAGGGAAAATATTGAAACTTAAACATTTGTTTCCGATAATTTAGTGGGAGCACTGTCATCGCGCAACAATAGCGTAAATGGTACTGAGCAATAACTGAAGCTTGATTCGTGATATCGAACTTTCTGAATAACTCTGCATATATAAAACAAGCTCCGTTCCACCACATTATTTTTAAGTGGTAGAGCCACGCTGCCGCTATGTTACGGTAGTAGCAGGAATGGGTCGGTTCGACCGTTGAAGAACCACGCTCTCACATAATACCACCGTAAAATAATAGCTTAATCCTGCTGTATTTCGTATGGTGAGAACCGGAGAACCTATTTAATGGAAACGAAGCATTCCATCATAATCCTCAGGGGCAACAACGCGTTAATCAAGGATACATGTAAATGTCTATGGGCCCCAGCACCCACGTACCATCATGAGGACTATGTGCTCATAATTATTTGTCACGTCCATTTTATTTGAAAAAAAACGGAGCGTTGGCCTCTCTCTGAGCTGAACATCTTGCCCCGCGATCTTCACTTCGGGGCCAATTTTTGCAAACTTTTGGCACACAAAATGTTTCACACAACTACTTTGCTCTTAGTACATGTCTATATAAATACACCGCAATTTACCGTTGGAAGCAGGCTTGGGGACACGCCGTGGGGAATTGCTACACATTTGGGGAGAAAGGAAATTGAAGCGCACAGCACTTTCCTTTTTAGATTCGACGTGTATGGTCATCGAGGCATTCGTTGACTCTTAAAGACACGAATATAGCTTTGACGGTAAATACATAAGCAACTCAATATGGCGGTCTTAATATATTTTTATTTGGATATATAAATAAAATTGCAGTTTTTTTTTACTGAACTACTTTTTCATTCTTCATCTCATCAGTCCGCTTGTTATTGGCATTTAACATTTTTTTATATGCCGTAATTGTGAAGCTTGGTTATAGGATTAACATCTGCAGCTTCTAACCGCCGGTGCAGGTATTTCCCATCTGGTGTAATTTGAAGATGGTTATAGGTACCGCGATATATCGGAAACTATTAAATATTACGAAAATTTCCCTAAGTTGCCTTTTACAAAACTAACAGAATAAAATGGTCACAAAATGTTGTATACTATATATTTCACAATTCCAAAAGACTTATGACCTGATATTTTGACAAAAGTATACACTTATTAGCTGACTGCCTCGTTGGTCTAGTGGTAGTACGACTGCTGATCATGAGGTCCTGGGTTCGAATCCCGGGTCGGGGCAAAAAAATATTATTGAGTTTTTCTGTCAAGAAATTCTCAGTAGCTGATCGGAGTCAGGAAGTTGGCGGTGTCTCACTCCCGTGCCTCGGAAAGCACGTAAAGCCTTTGGTCCTGCGCCTGATCTCTCTCCGATCGTGTCAGTTTACCGTCCCATCGGATTATGATAGTGAGGGAATAGAGAGTGCACCTGTGCTTGCGCATACACTTGGGTACCGTAATCCTGTCCTGCGCCGATGGCTAGCCTCCGCTGAGGCAGGCCGCCGTGGCCGAAATGCGGTCTGGAGGACATTATTAATATTATTACACTTAATAGTATATAAGACACAATAAAAAATTACAAGTACAAATTTATGATAAGAAATAAGCAAATGCTTTGGACGTAATGTGATCTTCACCTGCACCACATAAATAAAGACACCGTACCGTACCTGTACACCATGAGGTGACGCTTAAAACCTCGAGGTCTGATAAAGAAGATTTTGATGACTGTATTATAGCGAAATGTCCATTCAAAGCTACTAAAACTAAAAGCCAAAGACCGGAAATAAGTAAGTAGCGTTACTAGATTCGTATAAGTAACTCATCTAGAAAATGCAATCCAGCTATTGCATTGGCATCGAAGAGTTTATGACCAACAATCGTAGTTATGGGATTACCATCCAATTAATCTACTATCAGAAAACTTACCTGTTATATTGATATACTTAACGAGCTATAGATAAAACGTGATCGAGTTACTGAAATGTAAATTGGAAGAAAATTAACTAACCTGTTACCGTTACGCGCTATTAAAGTTCACCGCTGTACAAAGGCCTCCCCCATCGATTACGTCATAGGGAGAATATTTTCCATAGTTGCCACGATTGACAAGTGGATTAGAAACCGCAGTTTTTTTTTTTATTTTAAGTCGTTATCAAGCTGCCCATGTCCTGATTTGTTTCCCTCATCCGCCTCTTAAGACACCCACGGGATGATATCTGGTAGTGGATATTCTTAAATACCAGTACACGGTATTTTTACTATCTTAAAAATATGTCTAATCAGTGATCACAGAAAAATTGACAGGAGTTTTTTTTATTTCGGCGGAAAATATATCTTAATTTGTCCAGCTTTATATAGTTTTTCATATCTTCTCTATCTATTGAATCTTATCTTATCTATTGAAATTGCAATCACACGACAAAAAATACTATATTTAGAATTTTTCCTTAATTAGAACATAATAGATTTACTAAATAATCATTTCTATACACGTTATATATATGTTGTGTAGTTAAGTAGTTCTATACACGTATAAGAAAAGTAAAAAATAAGTTACGTTCGTTTAATGCCTTATGGTATTCATCAACAGTCACTCATGGCAGACAACCCTGAAATATATGAGAAACTCCAGCAATTGCCAAAAATTTACTTAATAAAATAGAATATAGTAAAAAACATACCTACTTAATACTAAAAATAAGTAAATATTTTTTTTATAGTTGTTTCAATAGGAGTAAATAAAATAAATAAGATAAAAATGTAATAGCCCAAGAATAAAATAACAAGGAATTCATACTAACGTAATCTACAAAATATCACTTATAAAGTGAAAGAGAAAGATAGATAAAACATCGAATAAATCAGATGGGAACATTCTTTTGATAATATTCTCGAATTAGCGTCGCTAGAGAATCTCGTTACCAGTTTTCTTGAGTTTTTAAGATAAATTTGGAGAGGGGGAACTCAGAGCACAGAGTGAAGGTCATCCTTAATAAGAAGGACAATTTCGGTTATTTAAAATGAAATATATAGTACTAGTAAAATTCGAGAGCTACGCGTACAAATAAAAAAGTCATTTAAGCTTAGAAAGGTACTATATAGGTAACATAATCATACTTACGTAAGCCAAAAATAAATCTAATGCAATTATTGAGAAGGCGCTCAAACGTATCTAGAAGATTTTGAGATAGGTGGTTGCATACATTAACATGTTTTTTGTATTAAATGTGGGAATGGAAATAAGATTAAGTAAAAGAGTTAGCGAATTGCATAAGTATGACGAATGAAAGAGAAAGTAGTTTTAATGTTGTTTATTGTAATTTGATTGACTGATGTGAAATGTTTGAAGAATATAAGATGGGGAGAGACTGGTTGTAGAGTTGGAGTCCAAGCGCTAAGACAGTGACATGTGCAAATTATTTTGAAAATTAAAATTGGAATTGGATGTTTTTCAAGTTTGGTTTCTGCATTGCACGAGCTCCAATATCTCTAAAAATCTAAAACTCAATTACTGTCCGTTAATTTCGCTAAAACTCACAAACGGCTTGACCAATTTTAATGATTTTTGTTGTGTGTATTTAAGTGGACTGGATGGTGACCATCCAAGGATTTAGATTTACAATTGGACCCGTTGGCGTCTGTCGTGGTGCTGTTGTCAAGATCCAAAAATCACCGGCGATCACTAGTATCTTATATTAATAACACTTTAATAAAATAAACTTTTTTGTTTTATTGTCACAAACCCTAAACTCGTAACAATATCCTACTATGTAATGCTACATGTTTAAGCGGTTGCTGTATTAAATAAATAGATAAAATCCTAGTGTATTTTTACTATATTTAATTAATATATTTAGTGTATTTTTATTATTTTGATTTTATAGTTTTTATACATAACATGTCATATAAAAATATTTTCGTTTGGTTAGTTATTGTTTTTCCCAACTCTGATCTTTCTAATATTATATGGCCACATTAAAGGTACTTTAATGCTGTAGAGTGACTTCTAACAGGAGAAATGACTTTAAATAGTTTTTAAACTTAGTTATTTTCCACATCTGCTATGAAATGTTAATGGTTATTCAAAATTGTTTGTTTTTTTTTTAATTAATTTTATATTTGTACAGCTTGGGGCTTATTTTAGCCATGTCATTTAAGTTGTTTTTTTTTTATAAAACGGAAGTGACAAATGAACTTAAAGTCCAGTCCAAGGACACTTGAAGCCAACTTCAAGCAAAGAAAACTACAGATATGTTGTCATCCGAAGAATAGGATGGAATGAATCAGAACCTGTAATTATACTGGCTTTCTGCACTCTTCAAACAGGAACACAGCCATGCAAGCACTCATTACTATACATCACGGAATTCTAATCAGGGAACCTACCAGTAATGAGTGAAGTAATGAGTGAAGGCCATTTGGGGTACTGCTGCTAATGGCACAGCAATACAAGAGTATATCATGTACACCGATCTGCCCATCCCGCTACGTGCTCGTCAATACGTTTCTAAAGTTCCAAAATTTAAAAAAAACAATCCACAAGTCCTTGCCTAAACCACAGAGAGTGTATACGTTCTTGCCCACAGATAATTGTGTAACGGCAAACAAACTCTGACTGTTGTGTAATGTTTCCTGGGTGATGCAAGCTCAAGTAGTATGGAAAACGCACCATCTCGCCACAGGTCATGAATTCAACTAGGATCCATTGCTGTTACTATTAATATCAAGTATCTAATTGGATATAAAATCTAAGGTTTGAGCCTTCCTACATCCTAGAGAGGATCATGGAGTGATAAGTTTGTAGCTCATGGTCACAGTTATAAGATATCCACTACCACATATCATCCCATGGCAGTCGTAAGAGATGGCAGAGGAAAACAAATCAGGAGATGGGCGGCAGCATCTTAATAACGACTAAAATAAAAAAATCTGTCGCAACTACGGCAAATATTCCTCCTGTAAGCCAATCAATGGGGAAGACCTTTGTTAAGCAGTGGACTTTAATAGCCTATAACGGAAGTTGTTAGTAGCTTCAGTGCCTGTTAAAGGAATTCATGTCTTCGAAATATTTTTGTTCCTCAGACATGCAAGTTAACCGTATTAACTTAGTAACATGATCATCACCGTTATCATCATCATTCCCAATTCCACTGCCGAACATAGACCTCTCCCAGATAACGAAAGAAAATATGGCCCCACACAAACTGCATCTATCAACTTCGTGCACGTCTTACCTGGTACCTAACGCCATACTTCTATATACTATATACCTCTTTATATATTATATACTTCTATAAATATTATAAACGTCCTTATATTATATACTTCTTTATATATTATATACCTCTATATATCTTATATATTTATTATATAATTATCTTATATCGAGTCGTGTATCATTTGATAGCTGAGGCTGCTCTATATTTCGCTTACCGGTACGAGGTATCCACTTGTGACCCTTTATTTCCATCAGTTGCCGGTTCTTCAAAATATATGGCTGGCTCATTACAACTTCCATCCTTTCATAGTGGTTACCAACCACAACACATAAACAATTTCATTTTTTTTATAGAATAAGTGTGACAAACGAGCATGTTGTGATTCATAAATATCACAATTAGTGTCGATTAAGAATGAAATAAAGTGCGTTGTCAATTCTGAGGACTAAAATGGTATGCTCGTATCCAGTAAGAAGGTTCTCCAAGCAGCATTAAGCTGTTACTTTACGCTGGTATTCTGTGCGAGCATGGTTCATCCCTGGTCGTTCCCACGGACCCATTCGTGCAACCATCTACTATCTGCAGCATGGCTCCACCACTTAAAGACAACTGACGGTAATCAAACCTGAGCTGCTCGCGCAACAATCGAAATTAAGGCCAGAAGTAACTTAACGATTAATTATGAAGCTTGTTTTTATTTATACACATACACCGTTATAGGATTCCAAAATTGGTCATCATTGGACTATATTGTAGTATTTTTCCATTGAACAAACAGCCACATCACTGTTTCGAAGGCGTGTTAATAAATAACACCTTATCGAAGGTTAGACACGCGGACCCACTTGTTAACACGTAGCGAGCGATCGATACAACTCTGATCGATTGCAGCGAAAACGACGCGAAAGTCCAATAGCACGCTGTTGAAATCATCGTAATTAATAAGTATAGTTCGAAACAAAAATACGAGTATATTGATTAAGTAACAAGTAAAGCAGCAAAATGAATTAAAGATTTGTACTTTTAGTGCAACAAAGTTTAAATAAATAAATAAATAACGGATAAATTATTTTTTGCTATAATTATCATTTGCTTAAGAATGAACTTAAGCGGTTTTATTGAAAGTCGATTTTTGAACATTGCAATTGTCCAAGAATCGACTTGACTCTTTCTTTCTTAAAACTGTTTTTCTGTCAACAAAAAAGAATAAATGAGAATGACTTAATCGAACAAAATAACACTTTGGTTGATCGAAGAAAATTGTTAGACAGATTTATCCAATTTACTTAAAAATAGTCATTGATATTTACTTGTTATTAAATGTATAAAATATATAAAATCAATCAAAATGTACGGTTATGCATTCTTCTAAGAGAAGCAAGTTAGTATCCATGGATTGTTGAAATATAAATACGAGTATAATAATGTTTTGTTCATATGAATAACTAAATAGACTTGTCACTTTTAATTCATATTAACATACGAAATTCATATGTAAAGAAAACCCCTGTTCGATTCTAAAGGAGCACATAGGTATGCCCAATAACACTATCAAAAAATTAAAAACATCAAATTATTAATTAGTCATTTTTAAGTATTATTTTTTTTAAATTACTGGAATTTCTACAAATATCTCATCAGCATTACCGTCGTCAGCTACGGTATCTTTGAACTTATGGCTTATAACTATTGTTACTCGACGGCCACCCTCGTCTCATGTAAGGTTTTCCATTTCATTCATTTTATTTTTATTGTGGTTGAGTTTTTTTTTTCAATTATTTTCTCTGAAAAGGATTACGTGATCATGTCTTACTAATCGGACGGGGTTTATTTTACATATTGCATAAATGTTGGTATTTTGCCACAGTGCAAGGAAGATTTAAAGCCACAACTTCAGAATGTGAAATCATTTTCTTTTTAGTTCTTTAAAGTTGACGCTTACTTTTTATTAAAAGGTAATATTTTTACTAGACTACAACGAATATTCATCTACTATTCGGTATTCGGCCTATTCGGCATTTATTTTATGCTATTTGGTCGAATATTGAATGTCTAGGTACTATTCGGCTGAATAGTTAATACTGAAAGAGATTTTATAGTAGTAACATAATTGTGTGTGAAAGTGAAATAAAAAAAATTATTTTATAATTTTTTTCTTGTGATCATTAAAGTAGTTAAAAGTACATAGTCAATTTCTATATCATAAAAATAAAAAATGAAATAAATTTCTATGCACTTGATTATCGCAATTAAAATGGAAGATAATTATACAGAAAAATTAATTTTGCTCCATTTTCAGGCAGTAGCTTACTCCTTTTCTTCTCGTAGACAATCCCAGCTCAAAGAATAGACGCTCTGAAGAATAAGCACTACTTCCTTTCCGGTCAAATACTTCTGCCTAATATTGGGCTATTCGGCCAGCAAGCCCGCAGAATATTCAGTATTCGACGTATGGCCGAAAATACCATTCATTGCAAGTCTCATTTTTACCCTTTTGTGTGGATTGAGGGATAATACATCTTAATGTCGTCTATGTATTTACATTAAAAACCTCATTGCCTAATGATTTCTTATATTTACGCGTTATGATAATGTAATGTTAACTATGACATTTGGACGTTGAACATCTCAGTCCCCCCCGTGATCATAGGTGCTGTAAAGCGCTCGAAACGTCTGGTATTTATAGTTAAATATACGCGATAAAATCCGTAAAAACTAGTATTATTTCAACCTCATTGCCTATTTTGACACTCTTAGGGATGATACTTTTTGTATAAAACTATGGGATGGAAATGGGATTATGAGACCACCCTCAAAGCATAAACCACAACGCATATCCTATATATATATATATATATATATATATATATATATATATATATATATATATATATATATATAATATAAAAACTTACCAAATCGATTCACAATTGACTAAGGTATTATGTAACGTACATAAAAGACATAGAATACTATAATACATACATAATAGAACGGGGAAGTGGGCGGAGCCCGTGTAGCCACTAACATGTCACTAACATGTCAATTCACACCTGTAAATGTCAACACAATCAATCGTTTTCAATTTTCATGTCAAGCGTCGCTGCATGCAAATTATTTAAAAAATGGCAAATTGTGCAATAATTACGTGTCGAAAAAACAGCGAAAAACGGAATTAAAATAAAGGAGACACATCTTACAGTAAGTCAAAACTATTTATATTTTGTGAACGTTATAAACAAAAACAAAGAAATATTGATGTGTCAAAAACATTAAGTCTGTCATACTACTCAACCCGCACACTCCTCCAATAAAACCTTGTATATAGTATTCTATGTAAAAAAACATGTAACCGAATTAAGAACCTCCTCCTTTTTGTGAAGTTGGCTAAAAATGCACGTATTGAAGTAAATTCTTAGATTAATCTTTACATAGTCTATCACAATTACTTCATCTATGGTTGTAATAACAAGGAATTGTAAGACTTTAACGCTTGTTTTATCGCAATTAACCTATACTGGCCGCGGAGTGTACTTTCTATGCGTTGTCAAGAGGCAACACCCATATTAATTGTCCTAGCGGGGACTTGTCTATGATAATACTTAATAAGGCCTAACAAATAGCTTTAACATCTCGAATTCGAGTTTATCTCGTTTTCTCTAACATAGTATTTGTTTTGAGAGACAAATGATAGGTTATATGGTATTATTAAGCAAATTGTGAGCTAGCCCATTTACACTGTTCGTGTTTAAAATTAAAATGGAGACAAATTCTACCGGCAATATACAAGTGAACAGAATAATTTCTTGAGTACTACAGAGTCAGCATGAAAAGATTATAAAATATATGATAGGAAAATATTTGTAGTTAAGGAGATTGTTAGAAACGTTTAATGTATTTTGTTAATTTCTAGAGATCTGGTGAGTGTGATATCTGGATTCTAAAACATCGCCATCTTCCGGGTGCAACTATACCTATAACCTTCGTGGAAGTGCAAGCAATATGGTGACAAAGTTTTGCCGTAATCTGATGAACATTATAGCAGTGCATAAAATACGAACAAACAAAAATTATTTTTTATATATGTATTAGATTAGTTATTCATATATAAAAAATTTCGACATAGTTAAATGGTAATATACTTTTATCTTTTTAATGCAAAACGATTAAATTTAATTTTGAATATGTAGGATATCATAGGTATCATAATGGGCTAGTGTGAAACTAATGTGAAAGAATCTTGGGCCTGTTCTTCAGATTCCTTTAGGGAATTTATTTAAATGTTTGTATATTTTTTTTTTTATAGAATAGGGTGACAAACGAGCACACAGTCCACCTGATGGTAAGTGGTTGCTGCGGCCCATAGACATCTACATCTATCTTCCATTACAAATCAAAATGCAGATGCGTTGTCACTCGCGAGGACTGAGATGGAATGCCTCATTTCCAGTAAAAAGGGTCTCCGGTTCTCTACACTCACCATACGAAATACAGCAGCATTAAGCTACTATTTCACGCTGGTATTCTGTGAGAGCGTGGTCCTTCCCCGGTCGAGCCGACCCATTCGTGCTACAACTATACTACTAATATAACTGCAGCATGGCTCTACCACGTAAAGTAATAATATTAAAAATAATAAACAATTAACAAAATGGAAGTATTTTTATAAAATAAGGGTCACAAACGCAGATAACATCCACCTGATACTAAGTAGATGTTGTGGCCCATAGACACCTACATTTATTGTATTGTGTGAGAGCGTGGTTCTGCCCCGGTCGAGCCGACCCATTCGTGCTAAAACATGCTATAGTATAGCTGCAGCGTTACTCTACCGCGTACAATTAAAATACATTATTAAAATACAATTACAAGAAATAAAATACGACTTATGAATTTGTGAAAAATATGAAAGAAACTTTATTCGTAGCTACAAAACAATACATAAACATCACTATATAAGGTAACATACAATAAACAGTTGACTTTGAATTTGCCAAGTGATCGCGCAGTGGCGGTGTAAGAATATCTACTATCTACACTATATCATCCAGTGAGTGTCGCAAGAGCTGACGGACGGAACAAGCCGGGAAATGGGCAGTAGCGTCTTCCCGAGAATAACTAAGAATAAGAGAAACTGCTGTTAATAATAATTTTTCTTCATCTTTTACATTAGCCCATCAAAACTAAAGAGATTTGCCTCTTCAGCTGCTAGGAGAATTTGGCATATTCATCACTACTGACAGGTTGATTAGCGATAGCAGTGCTTTTCCTCGTCGATTTTATTCGCTAACTTCGTTGTCATCAAAAATATAGTCACTTTGAAGTTCACTGCTTTACATGCTGTATGGCTTTTCTATAAGAGCATAGTCACTATACAGTACATTATTTTGTATGCAGTATGGCTTTTCTATAAGGTCATAGTCACTATGAAGTACATTACTTTGTATGTTTTATGGTTTTTCTATAAGAGCATAGTCACTTTGAAGTACATTGCTTTGTGTACTGTATGGCTTTTCTATTAGTTCATAGTCACTATGAAGTACATTACAAAAATTTGTATGCAGTATGGCTTTTCTACAAGAGCATAGTCACTTTGAAGTACATTGCTTTGTGTACTGTATGGCTTTTCTACAAGAGCATAGTCACTATGAAGTACATTACTTTGTATGCAGTATGGCTTTTCTATAAGAGCATAGTCACTTTGAAGTATATTGCTTTGTGTGCTGTATGGCTTTTCTATTAGTTCATAGTCACTATGAAGTACATTACTTTGTATGCAGTATGGCTTTTCTATAAGAGCATAGTCACTTTGAAGTACATTGCTTTGTGTGCTGTATGGCTTTTCTATAAGAGCATAGTCACTTTGAAGTACATTGCTTTGTGTACTGTATGGCTTTTCTACAAGAGCATAGTCACTATGAAGTACATTACTTTGTATGCAGTATGGCTTTTCTATAAGAGCATAGTCACTTTGAAGTACATTGCTTTGTGTGCTGTATGGCTTTTCTATTAGTTCATAGTCACTATGAAGTACATTACTTTGTATGCAGTATGGCTTTTCTATAAGAGCATAGTCACTTTGAAGTACATTGCTTTGTGTACTGTATGGATTTTCTATAAGAGCATAGTCACTTTGAAGTACATTGCTTTGTGTGCTGTATGGCTTTTCTACAAGAGCATAGTCACTATGAAGTACATTACTTTGTATGCAGTATGGCTTTTCTATAAGAGCATAGTCACTTTGAAGTACATTGCTTTGTGTACTGTATGGCTTTTCTACAAGAGCATAGTTACTATGAAGTACATTACTTTGTATGCAGTATGGCTTTTCTATAAGAGCATAGTCACTTTGAAGTACATTGCTTTGTGTACTGTATGGCTTTTCTACAAGAGCATAGTCACTATGAAGTACATTACTTTGTATGCAGTATGGCTTTTCTATAAGAGCATAGTCACTTTGAAGTACATTGCTTTGTGTGCTGTATGGCTTTTCTACAAGAGCATAGTCACTATGAAGTACATTACTTTGTATGCAGTATGGCTTTTCTATAAGAGCATAGTCACTTTGAAGTATATTGCTTTGTGTACTGTATGGCTTTTCTACAAGAGCATAGTCACCATGAAGTACATTACTTTGTATGCAGTATGGCTTTTCTATAAGAGCATAGTCACTTTGAAGTACATTGCTTTGTGTGCTGTATGGATTTTCTACAAGAGCATAGTCACTATGAAGTACATTACTTTGTATGCAGTATGGCTTTTCTATAAGAGCATAGTCACTTTGAAGTACATTGCTTTGTGTACTGTATGGATTTTCTACAAGAGCATAGTCACTATGAAGTACATTGCTTTGTGTGTTGTATGACTTTTATATAAGTTCATAGTCACTATGAAGTACATTGCTTTGTGTGCTGTATGGCTTTTCTATTAGTTCATAGTCACTATGAAGTACATTACTTTGTATGCAGTATGGCTTTTCTATAAGAGCATAGTCACTTTGAAGTACATTGCTTTGTGTGCTGTATGGCTTTTCTACAAGAGCATAGTCACTATGAAGTACATTGCTTTGTGTACTGTATGGCTTTTCTACAAGAGCATAGTCACTATGAAGTACATTGCTTTGTGTGTTGTATGACTTTTATATAAGTTCATAGTCACTATGAAGTACATTGCTTTGTGTGCTGTATGGCTTTTATATAAGTTCATAGTCACTATGAATTACATTGCTTTGTGTGCTGTATGGCTTTTATATAAGTTCATAGTCACTATGAAGTACATTGCTTTGTATGTTTTATGGTTTTTCTATAAGAGCATAGTCACTTTGAAGTACATTGCTTTGTGTGCTGTATGGCTTTTCTATTAGTTCATAGTCACTATGAATTAAATTACTTTGTATGCAGTATGGCTTTTCTATAAGAGCATAGTCACTTTGAAGTACATTGCTTTGTGTACTGTATGGCTTTTCTACAAGAGCATAGTCACTATGAAGTACATTGCTTTGTGTGCTGTATGACTTTTATATAAGATCATAGTCACTATGAAGTACATTGCTTTGTGTGCTGTATGGCTTTTCTATTAGTTCATAGTCACTATGAAGTACATTACTTTGTATGCAGTATGGCTTTTCTATAAGAGCATAGTCACTTTGAAGTACATTGCTTTGTGTGCTGTATGGCTTTTCTACAAGAGCATAGTCACTATGAAGTACATTGCTTTGTGTACTGTATGGCTTTTCTACAAGAGCATAGTCACTATGAAGTACATTGCTTTGTGTGCTGTATGACTTTTATATAAGTTCATAGTCACTATGAAGTACATTGCTTTGTGTGCTGTATGGCTTTTATATAAGTTCATAGTCACTATGAAGTACATTGCTTTGTGTGCTGTATGGCTTTTATATAAGTTCATAGTCACTATGAAGTACATTGCTTTGTATGTTTTATGGTTTTTCTATAAGAGCATAGTCACTTTGAAGTACATTGCTTTGTGTGCTGTATGGCTTTTCTATTAGTTCATAGTCACTATGAATTAAATTACTTTGTATGCAGTATGGCTTTTCTATAATAGCATAGTCACTTTGAAGTACATTGCTTTGTGTACTGTATGGCTTTTCTACAAGAGCATAGTCACTATGAAGTACATTGCTTTGTGTGCTGTATGACTTTTATATAAGTTCATAGTCACTATGAAGTACATTGCTTTGTGTGCTGTATGGCTTTTATATAAGTTCATAGTCACTATGAAGTACATTGCTTTGTGTGCTGTATGGCTTTTATATAAGTTCATAGTCACTATGAAGTACATTGCTTTGTATGTTTTATGGTTTTTCTATAAGAGCACGGTCACTTTGAAGTACATTGCTTTGTGTGCTGTATGGCTTTTCTATTAGTTCATAGTCACTATGAATTAAATTACTTTGTATGCAGTATGGCTTTTCTACAAGAGCATAGTCACTATGAAGTACATTGCTTTGTGTGCTGTATGACTTTTATATAAGTTCATAGTCACTATGAAGTACATTACTTTGTGTGCTGTATGGCTTTTATATAAGTTCATAGTCACTATGAAGTACATTGCTTTGTGTGCTGTATGGCTTTTATATAAGTTCATAGTCACTATGAAGTACATTGCTTTGTGTGCTGTATGGCTTTTATATAAGTTCATAGTCACTATGAAGTACATTGCTTTGTGTGCTGTATGGCTTTTATATAAGTTCATAGTCACTATGAAGTACATTACTTTGTATGCAGTATGGTTTTTCTATAAGAGCATAGTCACTTTGAAGTACATTGCTTTGTGTGCTGTATGACTTTTATATAAGTTCATAGTCACTATGAAGTACATTGCTTTGTGTGCTGTATGGCTTTTATATAAGTTCATAGTCACTATGAAGTACATTGCTTTGTGTGCTGTATGGCTTTTATATAAGTTCATAGTCACTATGAAGTACATTACTTTGTATGCAGTATGGTTTTTCTATAAGAGCATAGTCACTTTGAAGTACATTGCTTTGTATGTTTTATGGTTTTTCTATAAGAGCATAGTCACTTTGAAGTGCATTGCTTTGTGTGCTGTATGGCTTTTCTATTAGTTCATAGTCACTATGAATTACATTACTTTGTATGCAGTATGGCTTTTCTATAAGAGCATAGTCACTTTGAAGTACATTGCTTTGTGTACTGTATGGATTTTCTACAAGAGCATAGTCACTATGAAGTACATTGCTTTGTGTGCTGTATGACTTTTATATAAGTTCATAGTCACTATGAAGTACATTACTTTGTGTGCTGTATGGCTTTTATATAAGTTCATAGTCACTATGAAGTACATTGCTTTGTGTGCTGTATGGCTTTTATATAAGTTCATAGTCACTATGAAGTACATTGCTTTGTGTGCTGTATGGCTTTTATATAAGTTCATAGTCACTATGAAGTACATTACCTTGTCTGCAGTATGGTTTTTCTATAAGAGCATAGTCACTTTGAAGTACATTGCTTTGTGTGCTGTATGACTTTTATATAAGTTCATAGTCACTATGAAGTACATTGCTTTGTGTGCTGTATGGCTTTTATATAAGTTCATAGTCACTATGAAGTACATTACTTTGTATGCAGTACGGTTTTTCTATAAGAATATAGTCACTTTTAAGTATATTGCTTTGTGTGCTGTATGGCTTTTCTATAAGAGCATAGTCACTTTGAAGTACATTGCTTTGTGTACTGTATGGATTTTCTACAAGAGCATAGTCACTATGAAGTACATTGCTTTGTGTGCTGTATGACTTTTATATAAGTTCATAGTCACTATGAAGTACATTGCTTTGTGTGCTGTATGGCTTTTATATAAGTTCATAGTCACTATGAAGTACATTACT
This sequence comes from Parnassius apollo, assembly GCA_907164705.1. Classification (NCBI taxonomy): domain Eukaryota; kingdom Metazoa; phylum Arthropoda; class Insecta; order Lepidoptera; family Papilionidae; genus Parnassius; species Parnassius apollo. Next base: position 1,661,487 of record CAJQZP010000935.1, read on the forward strand.
TTGTATGCAGTACGGCTTTTCTTTAAGAACATAGCCATTTTGAAGTAGATTGCTTTGTGTGCGGTATGGCATTTTTATAAAAGCATAGTCACTTTGAAGTATATTGATTTGTATGCTGTAGTAATGTCGTAAGAGGCGACTGGAAAATGCCAGAATAAAATCATGGCTTCTTTAAAATGGCACCATCAATTTATTTCAGTCATAAAATACTCAGATTGAGATGGACAGCAGCGTCAAGTGTCTAGCGAGACTATTAGGCAAATTTTCATTTTTCATTCATCTTCATTCCATCTTAGTCCTCAGGGGTGCCAATGCACATTTTGATTCTTAACCGAATGTACTAATGTTTGCCACAGCATCCCCCTATCATCAGGTGGATTTTGTGCTTGTTTATTGTGGCGGCGCTGTCGTCGCGCCGCAAGTGAAACACACCGAAGCCTAAATCACGCTATCAAAATTCCGAATCATAAACAGTATATATAGAACATCTCTGAACTATAACACGGAGCGTTGGCCGCTCCCCGGGCAGAACACCTTGCCCGGCGGGAGATCTCCTCTTTTCCTTCCACGGCGACAGTGGTGAATACCCAACGTGATCTGAACACGCAGCTAACTACCTTCGGAAACTTCAAGCTTCATCATCGTCATATATAGTACCCCACCCATTTGTTCCCGAGCAAATATCGTCAGCAGTCTTCATATCTTGCAAGCCATCTAGCTTCAAAAGGTTCATCGCAGCACTGGAATAATAATGCTTCCTGTTCCTTCAAGCTACTCTCTGCGCTATACAGTGTTCGGCACGGCTCTGAGCCTCACTGCTCGCTTCTGCTTCACGGCACTCTCGCAGATTACCTGCCTTCTTCTCGACTCAACGCATACTACAAGGAAATCTCCTGGCACTTTCACATTCGTCGGCAACGAGGCTGCACTATCGACTTCCGGTCTGAGCAGGTGGGTGATGTGGCGGCGCTGTCGTCGCGCCACAAGTGACACACACCAAAGCCTAAATCACGCTATCAAAATTTCGAATCATAAACAGTATATATAGAACATCTCCGAACTATCACACCGAGCGTTGGCCGCTCCCGGCGGGAGATCTTCCCTTTTCCTTCCACGGCCACATTTGTCACCCTCATTCTATAGAAAAAAAATCTAAAGAACATATTATTTCTGGGCTTGGCTTAAACTATTTACCTAAGGCCTAACCTGAAGCAATTAATAATAATGATTTGTTTGAATAAGATGTATAAATAATCCTTGACCGTCGAGTCATTAACAAGGCTTACAGCGGGATGCCTTATTACCGACTGTAAGCATTCCAGTGATTAATGCAACGGCAAATCTCGCCCTTAACTGTACTTAAACTTGAAATTTCTTATTAGTAATTAAATATATATGAATTCTATAACATACATATCAGTGTTGGCGTGCTTAGAAAACCCATCACCTCATTTTGTACCGTGGATGTCGTAGGAGGCGAATACGGGAAATACAAGAAATAACACACAGTTTCCGATAGAATACTGTATACTTATCTCGTTTACAATAGACGTGGTACAGTCACGCTGCAGCTATATTATGGTTGTAGCACGAATGGGTCGGCTCGACCGAGGAGGGACTACGCTCTCACAGAATACCAGCGTAAAATAACAGCTTAATACTGCCGTTTTGTATGAGTGTAGAGATCCGGAGACCCTTTTTAACTGGAAACGAGGTACATTATATCTTAGTCCTCAGGGGTGACAACGCATCTGCGTTTTGATTCTTTACCGAGGATAAATATAGATATCTATGAGCCACAGCCACACACACACACACACATCCACTTACCATCAGATGGACTGTGTGCTCGTTTGTCACCCTTATTCTATAAAAAAGACGTAATAAACCATAGATCAGTGAGGGCAGCAGCGTCAAATTTACGAGATGTCTGGTGCTGCGATCATCAATCTGCCCTTTAAGAGCGACGATCCTGAACCCCCCCCCCCCCCTCTTGAAGGCAGAGGTCTATAATCAGCAGTAGACTTTTACGAGCTGATGAAGGCGAAGAAATATATTGTAAAAATTATGTATTAGATGTTCACCAGGGCATGACCGCCTCTGCATTGAGCATTTTCTATAATACCGCATCTCTCTGGGTTTCTAGCTACTTTCTACAGATTTTGTGTTAGACACTCCTATTTTCCTGAGAAGATGATGAAAACTGCAGTCTTGTCTACAGTTAAAATTAAACTGAAGATATCCTCGAACATCTCATAAACTACTATTATAGTTATGGTACTTTACAAACTGCTTAAGCATATATAAAATTATATAATGCTCAGTTCAGCTTCTAAATAAAGCCTCTCCATTGAGAGTGCAATATTAACACTTAAACATTCCCATAGGAACTACATATACCAATAGAAAAACGCCCATTAATGCTGCTTTCCTTTTTTTATAGAATAAGGGTGACAAACGAGCACATAGTCTACCTGATGCTAAGTGTATGGTGTGGTCCATAGACATCGATCGCAAAAAGGCATTTGACGAGGCAATTATGATATTCTTCATATATATATTGACTGTGTGTGTATCAGAAATAAATTATTATGGTCGAAGGTGATAGTCTTATCACACAGATAAAATTTCCGTAATGAGGATATCTAATAGAAGCAGCAGCAGCACAGGAATCCTTTCGTGTAAAAAAAATATAATTATTTTACTAAATTATAATTATATATATACTAATTATTTGACGACTCCGTGGCGCAGTGGCTTAGCAATGAGTGGTTGCGCTGGGGGTCGCGAGTTTGAATCCCGTACGGAACAAGTATTTGTATGGCCTACAAATAGTTGTTCCGGGTCTGGATGTTTGTCCTTGTGAAATTTATGTTTGTAAACTGCCCCCATGATACAAGAGAAAATCTTAGTGTAGGGGTAACGTTTTAAAAAAAATGTAAAAAAATATACATTTCTATATGTAAATACTTATATCCATCAGTTTTTTGTATTAAAGCATTTTCTTGTTCTTGAATTATTATGAAGATGTAATTGTTTTTGTAATAAATAAATAAATAAATGAATAGGGTAAGAACAAAAGTAACCGACATGTAAAGTTTTTAATAATATAAAAGTTTATTATTATTTAAGTGCCGTAGTAGCGTGATGAGAGCACGTATTTCATAGTACGCGAGCAATATAAGTTCTATCCCTGTTGCACGCAGTAAAACGTTGATTTGAATTACTGATTTACCAAGAAAACTATGGTAAAGGTAAACATTTGAGATCATTGTAAAATTGTTGGTGGTAATTCAGTACATAATAAACAAAAAATAATTAAATAAATAATAAATCTTGTATTTAGACTCTCGGGTCATCTGAAGCGACTGAGACTCCATGATGGACTGCTCCGGGTTTAAATGCAGAAGGCGGTGTTCCTCGATACCACGCGCTTCGTTCGGCGGTTTCGTTCCCTTACTCTTTTTTTTTGTACATGGGGAAATGCCTACGCATACCCGCCTCGCGGGGGCAAGGACGGGTTATGTCGGACTCGCACCGACTAAAACCCCATGGTGTTCCACCTTTGTCGCTATTGGCAGGGCCACGGGAACGCTTTCGCACACATCCGCAGCCCCACTAGCGCCTGCCGCCCCATGGCAGCACCTCCTCGGGAGCGGAATATTCCACACCTTTCTCCTTCACAGGTAAGGCGCACCAGAACACATGGCGCGCCTTCCTTCTCGGCCTCTAATTACATCTGCGCAACGGACACCCCCGCGTCCAATGCAAGAAGGCCATGGGGCCAGGAAAAACAAGCACTTAGAAGTACTAGCCTTCCCGACCCCAGCGGCGGATCTGGTCTATGGCTCCGCCGCCAACCAAGATTCGGCTGCGGAGGGTAGGGAGAGCGGCGCCTCGCAATACCGACAATCCTCTCCCCCCGCAGCCCCACCACCACCGCATCAACGGTGCGGCCCCGTTTGAGTCGCGGAGGATAGGGCGAGTGGCGCATCGCCATACCAACACTCCTCTTCCTCCGCGACTCCACCTCGGCTGCAGCGGTAGGTGGGGAGGACACACCTCTCACCGCAGTCCACCAACAACACATCCGAAATGGGCTCCCCAAGCCCACTCGGAGTGGCCACCTCGGGCCGGCCCTCCACCTTGGACCAGCCATATGGGTTCCTCTTTGTTTCGCCGTGGGTGACCAAGCCACGGCTTCTAAGACCCCCCGCCACGACAAGGCGGGAACCCGTTCGGGGGGGTCGTTCCCTTACCCTCAACATTTGTGTTTTGTCTTTTCTGCCTAGCGCTTCCATATGATTGGGTATTTATTTATTTTACTAATTTTGTGCCGTGTATCATTCTATGGTATCTATGTGGCAATCTATGGGGGAAGCCTAGTTTCAGCTGTGGAAATTTATGGATGGATGGACCATATATTAATGACCTTGGATGGACCATGGACATTATATTAATTATTCATTATTTATTTTATTTTATATTACGTATATCTCAACGAGAATGGTATTTAAATACCCCAATGATTCAAACGTTACCGTAAAGTTATTCAATGAACTGGAGTTTCAGGCCAACTATCAGGATTGGTCCTCTCTTTCTATAATGAGAAGAGTCTATCCACCGCGGTAATTTGTTTAAAAGTAGTTATTGTATTAATTTCTCTGTACTCTTGAGTGTTAAGTACAACGAAAGTAAAAAATCTTTATAAATTACTGTTTTAATAATACAATAAACGTTGGCTTTTATTTGAAATAAACAAAACAATCGTATATTCATATTCATAACTACAATAATTAAGGTATATTACCGGTAGTATATTACCAAGTACTTATTAATAAGTCCTTTCCTTGTAACAAAGCCCGCGGGCGCAGTTCTAAAGAGAACCGCTAAATAGAGACCACTCCTCCTCCGGATTCCTGTATTTATCAGGCGCTGTCTTCTTAATCTCGATCGGGTTAGCAAAAGCTACCGTAGTCGTTGGATGAGCGTGCAAAAAGAAACATGAAGCACCGTAACGTTCCCTAACACCTGCGTCATTTAACGACAATTAACAATGAACATTTTGTATCGATTTCACCGCTAGAAAAAGTAATCGATTAAGAAAAGAAGTCGATTAAAAAAATTCTAACTACTAAAAATAATGTCGTTATGCTCTATTAAATGTGAAAAATACAATCGTTTTATTTTTATCGAAAATGTAACCGATAGCTTACTGCTTCCTTAACTGCAGTTAGGCAGGCAATTTAGTTTTTTTTTTGTGTCGTAATAAGTCTTTTAATAAATAGCCTCTATATATATACTGGATGACCTTTTTTTACCGTCTGGAAAAAAACAAACTTACTTTGAACTTGAACAAATACTTTGCCCTAGGCTCTAGAACCTGTGACCCGCGAAGTGAGAAGGTCAGATACCTACTAAATTTATTGTTTTACTGCCGTAGATATATTTTTCAAACATAACTTCAAATTGATCTAGTTCAGTAGGAACACTTTATTACCTAGAAGTCCGTCTGGGTAGATGCTATAACTTTACCTAGTTTTGCCGCCAAGCATTGCCTGCACTGCGGTGTTCCGATCTCAAGGGTACAGAGAGTCAGTGTAATATAAAACTGTGGGGCTTTCCATCTTAGTCTCCAGAAGTGACAATGCATCTGTAGCTTTTCTTGTTTGGAGTTAGCTGCAGGTGACCGTAGACTGCAGTAACGACTTGCCATCGGGTTGACTGTAGGTTGGTTTCCACTTCAATTTTATAAAAAAAAGGTACACAAGAAGTAATATCAAAAGAGTAAAATATCTGCTATCTAAAGATATAAGTTGCTAGTTACTTTTAAAAATTATAATATTAATAACTACACCACTTTTGTTTTGTAAATACTATTGTTAATCACGTATCTAATATTATATTGAAAATCAGGGTAACAGAACACCCGAAAATGATAACAATGTTTCTGCCAAATACTCGAGGAACCGACCACCGAGAGGGAAGAAAAATTCTAGAGCGGCAGCTTTGTAATAATAACCAAAGTGTAGAAGAGCCCCCTCTAGATGGGGTGGTAAACATGCAGATGTCGATAGACACAGGTGGTTCATATCCGTGCTTTAAAGTTTTACTTGGGGGAGCCCTAAACTGTAATTTGTATTTCAAGTAAAACATTAAGTTTTGTGTTAAATATAACAATTGATACAAGATTTAAGTTTAGCAATGACCAGCCAGTTTATCTGTCTATGATTTTGAAATAAGCATGATATTGTCAGATTTCTTGTAAATAGCTTTTTTCTTACTCCGCAAAAAGTCACAATAAACCGACGTTGCGACGGAAAAAAGCGGGCACGCTTCATATAACCGGCTTTCTAAGCAGACGTGAGTCGCGAGCTGTAACTGGGACGCGGACGGGCTCAGTTGTGGGTATATAATTGAAGAAATCTCTCCGGACCGCAGCAATTACAGCTGCCTTGATTTATAAGCGAAATCGGTTTGCTGTCCGCTTGTGGTTTTTGTAAGCTAATGTCTCGTAAGACAGAAGTATTGATGACAGTTTTTTAAACCATTAAAAAGACTACGTTCAGATTGTAAAAACTTTAAATAGCGTACCATACATAGTCAATGAGCACGAAGGCTTATTCCGCGTAAGCGCCTTGTCAATTAGAAATGACTTCAAAAGATCTAATTAGATGAGCAAACACGCATAGAAAAAAAATCATCGGCGGACGTCAATTATACTACAGAGATCTAACGAAATTATTAATATTATTAACTTCGGAAATTAAAACACACTACATATTTTTATGATGTTGTGTTTTATTTCTAAGTTAAGCATAATTATACTTAATAGTAACAGCCGTCTCCACAGTACAGAATTATGATGCACGAGTGTGTAAGCAAACATAGGTACACTCAATTTCTACGCTCTTACGGGCCTATGGGATAGCCGACACGTCCGGAGAGAGATCAGTCGCTAAACTAACGGCTTTACAGACTTTCCGAGGCATGAGGGTGTCAACACCGCTTACTTCCTCATTCCGGGCTGATACCACGGATTTCACTCAGTGACTAAATTAATCAGTCGGGCTAAATTTGTCCAAACGGGAATTTAAAACTGGGATCGTATAATCAGCAGACGCGCTTAAGACCACTAAAACCACGAAAAGACATTAAATAAAATAATCAGAATGATTTCTCTTCGGATAAGCTAAAGATATAACTTGGCATTTTATATTTAACATAAGTTTACATTACATTATATAACTTTATCTAGGCTTTAATTAGAACATAAACTACATACTGATAAAGTTAATTATAAACAGCAACTCATATTTACCTTTTTTCTGTGTAGTATATAAACTACACGGGCAAGAGACAAGTTTTTTTAAAGATTTCTTAAATAACATTGCAAGGAAAGATTAATAAGGCCCGGGAGGGTAATACGTTCACCTCAAGATTTTTTACTCTATAAAAACAAAACTAGGAGGGGGACAGACACAAAAACACAAAGTAGTATACTATAACTAATATATACATATGTAACGTAATTAACGCACACCCTCAGACACCCCAATTAGTATAATATGTTATAATCATAATACATACACTGAATTTTTAGTTAAACATTTTTATGCATGATTATTTATCAAATTAGTTATACTAATTCCGGAAGAATGTTGTGGTCACAGTACAAATCCACGAACGCAAAGACTTTAACGTGCTTGAAATAAAGTTCATTTTTCTTTATTTTTATTGAATGACAGAATTGGTAATAATACAAATAAAACTGCACTCTTATATAAAAAGTCTTATTGCCTTAAGTTACGGTCCATTTCAGTTTGTTTTGACTGTACAGATTTAGTGGGACTGTAATTTACGTAGTTTTAATTATTTTTGGGATAAAAAATTACCTATATTTAAAATTATAGGAATCGATTCAGTATATATATATATACAATACGTAACGTAATCATTCGCTGTCTGCGAATGCTTAATAGCAAACCATTTTTGGGAATAATTAGGAACGCTTCAAAAAACTAACTTAAAAAAACTCACAATACCAAAAAAGACTAAAATATTTACTAGTATAATGTCAACTGTTAAAATGGCGTCGATAAAACAGCGCCCATTTGACCCTTCATTATTTGACTTACGAAGAGCTATCGTTTCACAAAGCTATCTATGCAAACAAGGCTGTAGTTTTTTACTTATAAGAAAGTGGCCATTTTGAACAGATTACATTAACCTCCCTTACTATATGTTTAATATATCAAATTGTGTGTGTGTGTGTGTGTGATTTGTGGCGTTCATTGGGGGAGGCCTATATTCAGCAGTGGACTTGTGAAGGGCTGTAATGATGATGAGGTGTATTGTTCATAGCCCGCCACGTGCCACATCCGCCATTTTGTTTGGGTTATAGCCCACCATACTAACTGAACTGTTTGCTTATTTGTCCCCCTTATTCTATAAAATAATAATAGCATGGCAACATTTACGCTCTATGGAAATGTTATTCTCGCATGCTATCGCTCTCCGCGTATAACTTGAACCGACGTCGTTTTACACCGCTGAACGCGCACCGCAAAAGTACTTTCACAAGAATAAAACCATTACAGCTATTCACATACAATGGCAAACGTTACAAAAAAGATTCACATTAAATAAAATGCAGAGGCGCCGGTTGCACAAGTTAAATTATTACCTCGCATCAAAGATTCTGCTCTCCGACTACTTCGTATTTATAAAATATATTTTTTGTAGTATAGGGAGATAAACAAGCACTCAGTCCACCTGATGGTAAGTGGTAGCTGTGGCCCATAGACGTCTACATCTATCCTCGATTACGAATCATAATGCAGATGTGTTGTCACCCGTGAGGGCTAAGATGGAATGCCTCAATTCCAGTAAAAAGGGTCTCCAGTTCTCTACACTCACCATATGAAATACAGCAGCATTAAGCTACCATTTCACGCTGGTATTCTGTGAGAGCGTGGTCCCTCCCCGGTCGAGCCGACCCATTCGTGCTACAACTATACGTCTAATATAACTGCAGCATGGCTCTACCGCGTATAAAATACATTTATTAAATACATATATTTACGTATTCTATATCTTGGTTATAGGTTTTTTTAAAGTAATGGTCATGATCTGCACACTGTCCCCCTGATGATAAGTTTACGCTGTGATCCACATAAATCTACATTTTATTCACGAATACGAATCAAAATGCAGATACGCTGTCACTTTATGGATTAGGATGTAGAGCCTCGTTACTACTGAGAAGTCACTCGTTACTCACAAACGAAACACAGCAGCATTACACTGTTATTTGACGCTGGTATTTTGTGAAATCTATTAGATTAGAATATAAAAATATATACCAGAATCGTTTTTATTTACGAATTATTATTTACGAATACCAGATCCTTCTTCTTTATTTTCTCCTTTAGTCCCGTGATAAGTGGCCACGCAGTCCATGAAGACCTTTAGCCAACTTTAAATAAAGAAGACGAAATAAAATCAGGTGCGTTGTCACCTCTGAGGATTCTGATGGAATGGCCTGATCTTCACATATTTCCAACCCAATTCAAAAAAGGGAGGAGAATTTTGACTCGTCGGTATAGTTTTTTATGTATCAAATGATAATTCTTTATCACGTTGTCCGATATCAATAATTGTTTTTTTTTTTGTTAGAATGTGAGTATCTTAGTGGTTGTCTCATATAAATTTGGTAAAGATCTGATCATGGTGTACATGATAAAATCATTCATCCCTTGAATTTGCAAAGGAATTTCCATGTTATATATGACCGAATAATTCGCTATGACGACAACCGATTTCGATGATTATATTCCTTTTAGTTCTTCAGTTGGTTTTCACTTTTTTTAAAGTACTTTTTAAAAGCAGCTATACAAGTCTTGCAAAACCGGTATCACCGCGTCTAGTACGTTCTATTGTGATCGGTGCTAAAGCTATAATTCACCGCCAAGCCCAACGTCAAGTCAGAATATGCAAAAGTGTTTCTTGCGCTTAAGAAACAGAATCTTCACATTATTGAATTGCTTAGTTCTAAATTAGCAATGTGATTTCGTGCGTCAGTCGCAACGTCACGTTGAGGATGCTCATCTGATGAAAGAAAAACTAACCAACAAACACACTTTCGCATTTATAGTTTTAGTAGAGGTAACTCGTTGATTAATTTCCTATGTTTTTTAAAAGATTCGTCTAGATGTCAAAGGATGGAAGCCAAAGTAAAAGCCATGGTAAGGAAGACTGAGTTAGAAGTAAAAGCAACTATAAACTAAGCGGTAAGGAGTAACTTGATCAGGCTTCAGTAAGAATGAGTTGGCACGACCGAGGACTGGCCACTTTCTCACAAAATACCAGCGTAATAAATGTTGCCGTGTCCCGTATAGTAAGTGAAGGAGAGCCCTGTATAAGAAAAAGTTTTAAATACTATGTACATATACTATAATATGTTTTTTTTAGATTTTATATGTATATTACGCACCATTTTTAGCAATTATGAACCAATTTAGTATATTACAGTCGTAGTCCCATATATACTTAAATTAAAAATTAGGTGATGAGTATAACGACATTTGCTTGATTTCAGCTTGTGATATTCCTAAACTCGCTTGAAATGGTATTTTAATGAAACAGCAAAATCTGAATTCAAAGAACTAGAAAGAATAAAATAGTACATTATAAGTATACATAAACACTCACGCTGTCACCCAGAGAGGTAGGCAAATAATACGAACTTCTATTTGTCACGATCCTGACGCACCTCGCTCGCGTCCTTTACATCCATAACGCATACATGCTCGCCGATTAAGAGTACTCTTAATCTGGTCCGTCCTCAATATATCGCTAATATGTTCCTTAAACTTTCGACTAGGTCAAGGGTAGCGAACCTTTATGTATCAACGAGCCATTTTTCTAAAGAAATGTTTTATGAGGTCATAGACGTGCCGTAAAATAATTTTGACTTCGTGATTATTAGGAAAATAATAATACTAAATACTATCAACTCAAAACTCTTTTACTACAAATTATTTTTATTTATTACTTTTATTACAAATTTGAGTCATTAATATTACCTATACTTTCATTATTAAATGTTTCAGTTATACGCGTAATTCAAATTAAAGTAACATTAGCGTGACTTCTGTTGTTGCAGGATCATAATATGTATGTTGGTTCGGGTTGTAAAATCGCAATATTACACAAATGAACTTTTGAATACAGTTGTGTCAACGAAATTGACAATTAAGCTATGCGTAAACGAACTATGCATTCCTTGGGGGAAGTTTGGACTTGTGAAGGGCTGTAATGATGATGATAATGAAACTAATTATGCGTCATTATCAATAGTGGACTACTACGATGTGACTACAATAAAAAAACGAGCGCGCTTCCCGCCGGTTAGGCTGCCGCGTGCCGCCACGCACATCGCGCTCGAACACCCCATAGTTTTGGATCACTCCTGTTCGTTCGTAATATAATAAATACTTCATAGTGAATTGTGTCATCGGCGGCGCCATTGGTTCGCCATCCCTGGTCTAGGGCATCCCCTCCTGACTCAAAATAAAATAAAATAATTTGCGCATAATAACTTCTGCAGTTGGGATTCTAGCTTTTCTAAGACATTATGTCTTAGCACCGACTTCACAAGTTTCTATGTGAAAATATTTTATTTTTAAATATATTAAGTCGGCATTTGCTTTGTATTAAAATTTAATTTTACTGTTTATTAGGTGTTTTACCCTATTTATACAACCGGAATTTTTAATTTTGAAATATATACCGTAAAATGCTCTAATTTGACCTACGTATCCTTACTTTGCCTAAACCAAAAATTGGGTTACATTAGTGAACTATTTTAGCTAGAGACTATATTTTATGGTATTTTTTTTTGTCGCATACCAACTCTTAGTATTGGTTCTGGCAAAAAAGTTGTAAAATGTCTGTGAACGCCAGGAATGTGCTAATGGTGGTAGCTAATGCTTTACCTGTACTTTAAACTTTTTTTACGGATTTGATGAACCATATTAAAAGAAAAATATACCTCCTTTCCTTCTGTCTATGTTTTTTTCTTCTAAAACGAGTTTAAGTTGATAAAAATAATTGTGTTTCTTTTTGTGAAAAATCGACAAAACTTTGCCTTGGGGGTAGGATTGTCAATTATTAATTTGAGAATAAAACTAGTGAAATTCCGCAGTTTTGTATGCGCATGCGTGAACATGTTTGTTGTATTTTTATTTGAGAATAAACTTGCGTTTGACCACTATCTATTTGTTAAGATAGATACCTGCATTCTAGAACTTACGTACTAAATAGAAGTAAACGTACCTATAATTCTTATAGAGGTAGAAGGTACCACGAATCAAGAAAAACAACAGTCCTCAAAACAAAAGTAAATTTACAAATAGTCGGTAGTACCTACGTGAATTATTCTATCGAAATGCTGAACTTAAAGACCGATTTACACTTCGACAAGTACAGTAGCGAGTTTAGTTACAAGGCAGTTGACAGTGAACGGTTAAGTGGGCAGTAGCGTTCAACCAATGTCTTCATGGCGAGTTTAGTTAAGGACATTAGTTCATACAGTTTGTTAGAGTATGACGTTTCAAGACTACAGAATTTTAATGGTTTTCGTTTAAGATGGTTCTAGGATTACGTCAAGACTTAAATGATCCAGTCAGAGAAGTATTAACGGTTGTTGTTAAAGAAGTTTTTTATAATTTTCATGAGTGTAGCATCTCGAGCAGGTTTAATTTTACAATTTGAACTTCTACTATTATATAAACATTCGTATTCTAGATACTCCTGTACAAATTTATACGTGATATCTTCCGTCCATTTTAATTAAAACTCAATATAAAACGTATAAATATTCAATAATCAGTATCGTACAAACTTTGTGGCGAGTTTATTTATAAAAGTACAATTGTACGTTTTGGCGCGCAAACGTTGCGGCCTGTCAACTTATGCACTGAACTAAACTCGCTCGTTTACACGAACGGCGAGTTTAGTTGCGGGTGGCGGGAGACGCGCGGGAGGACAGCACTTCGCACTTAACTCGCCGAAAAATAGCTCGGCCGGCTATCCCGTTCAACTTAATCGTTAACTTGCTACTTAACTCGCTTATTGCCGTTCAAACGAGGTTCAAACTTAACTCGCCAGGTTCGCAAGTTATGAAGTTAGTTAGTTATGAAGATAATACTTTTTTTCTCGATTACTAATTTTGACTTATAAACGTAGTTTACAAATGTTTTTAAGTACAATTTGTAAATAAGTATATACATGTCGTGCCAAAATTTTTAAACTATTATAACGTTATCGAAATGTACCTAATTGGAATAGAAGCTCACTTAAGCACTTTATTTACTTACTTATTATTTTTTCGTTATCATAAATATAATATTGCGTTAGCAAAAGTTGTTGCCTACTTACTTAATAAAATCAAGTAAAATTGATGATTTTTATATTTTTAATAGGTTATTCCTTTTATCCACCCTGTGATGGATACTTTACTACACTAATAATAAAGAATATATTTAACTTATTTTACCATAGAGTGGATAAACAGAATAACCCTTTTTAATAAATAAGTTGTTTTATCTTCCAGTTTTAGTTACAAGGTGACAGCCCTAAAAGATTTCCCACTTACCTACTTAATAAAAAAAAATAAAAGTTTAACATTTTATGATATGGATATGTAGGAATAATAAACAATATTTTATGTGAGCGGAATCTGTTTATTTGGAAATGCATTTTTAACTGCGTTATTTTTGCCTATGCAAAGTAGGAGTAATGCGATTTATTTCGCCTGCCTATTTCGAAGAATGGAATTTGATACGTAGTAGAGCTATGTCGCAGTTATATTAGTAGTATAGTTGTAGCACGAATCGGTCGGCTCGACCGGGGAAGGACCACGCTCTCACAGAATACCAACTCAAATAGTAGCTTAATGCTGCTGTGTTTCGTATGGTGAGTGTAGAGAACCGGAGACCTTTCGTACCGGAAACGAGGCATTCCATCTTAGTTCTCACGGGTGACAACGCATCTGCATTTTGATTCGTAATCGAGGATATATGTAGTACTCTATGGGCCACAGCAACCACTTACCATCAGGTGGACTGTGTGCTCGTTTGTCGCACCCTATCCTATATAAAAAAAATTATACTTCTTTTTAAGAACACTGGTATTTACATCCCGAGACGTCGATGCGCGAGCCCAGGCCTAGTAACACTCCTGCTTATGATGTAATGCAATTTTGCAGGAGCGACCAAATCAAGGCTGGGTTCTGCTTCCGATAAGTACCTCAGATGATTGAATAAATATTTCCATTCCCTGAAGCACCGCATCAGCGACAGAATCAGCAACAACGCTGGGGTCATCCGGCGAGAAGCAAACCCGCCTCCAAAAAAATATCGCATCCCGTCCCAATCGGCTAACCTATAATGCCAAACATGGCGGCAACCTGCAGTACGCAAACACGATGGGAGCCTGAGTACACCAGAGCCACCATAATCCAGATCAGATAATGGTCTGAGGAGCCAAGAGGGGCATCAACGGAGACCTGATATCCGTCCGGATGAGAGATCAACAGAAGGTCCAACAGGGAAGGTAACATAGGAAGGAAACATAATCTTTACCATCTGGGATCCCGGAGAGGACACCTGTGTCTTGGTTAGAAAGAGCAGGTTCCGGATGATAGTGGACGGCGTTAAGGTTTGAATGAAGTCCCCTGATGTCGCAGAAATTAACGGATAGCGTGGCGCCTTTGACGTATTGCTCCGCTTGCCCCGAGCAGGCTTAGTCTCGAGCGGAATTTCGCGAATAGTGGTGGTGGAAGTAGTGGTGCCGGGAGTAGTGCTGTTGGGAAGTAGTGGTGCTGGGACTGGTGGTGACAGAGTTAGTGCATGCAATTGAGGGAGGGCGGGTGGTGCTCTTCAATCCAGGTAAGACACATCATTTTATTTAGTTAGCGGAAGGTTGCAAAATAATTAATATTTTTATTCAATCTATTTTTCAATCTATCATGTGGGAAGCCATGGAATATAAATGGCTGTGACATTGTGTAAAAAAAAACCTTATTAATAAATTAAATTAAATGCGCTTAAATAACAAAACGTTGCTGAACACAACCTATGATATTAACTGGCAGGACCATCTGCCGGGTCATCTAGTTGAATCATAAAATTAAGAATATTTTATGGATTTCCAAGTCGATCTATTCAAGAAATATTCCTTAAAGCAGAAAGGTGTTAGAAATCATTGTGTATAGTTGAAATGTAGTTAAGTCAACATTGAACCTTTTCAACCGACTTTAAAAAAGAGTGGTTCTCTATTCAAGCGTATTTTTTATGAGTGTTACCTCAGAACTTTTTGTCCGATGACCGATTCTTTTTTTATTTGAAATTTGGTGCTTTTCATGTGGTTCTGAATATCTGACCAGTAGTTTTTGAGTTATTCTTAATAGTGCGCATTTAATTGACTTCGACTATATTGATGATGCTCTAATTTTATTTATATTAAAGTCGGTTTTACAAAATTTTTAATTTTACCTCTTCTGTGCCGATTATGAGGAATAGAAGCAAGAATTAAAATTAGTGCTATTAATGCCTGGTTAGACAAAAATATCGTGTAGTATTAATACAATATAATACAGTACTCTTTATTGTACACCTATAAAAATAAATATAACAAAAAATGAACCAATAATGAGGGAAGAACAAAAGGCGGTCTTATTGCTACACAGCAATCTCTTCCAAACAACCCTAAAGAAGAAATTAATAAAAATAAGAAAAAGATTAACGGGTAGGGTGCACTTAATTAGAAAAAAAATTAAAAAATACTAACTTATCTACTACAATGACAACATACTTTAGGTATATCAATGACCATAAATAAGAGGAGGAAGAGAGAGGAAATAAAGAGACTAATAGTGTTACTTAATCTGTTTCTTGAACATATGATTGTGTATTTAACGATTGGGCACTATCAATTTACTGGGGTAAGGAGTTCCAAAGTTTTACTTCAAGAACAGCAAAAGATTTATCATAAAATGTTGAGGAGTGTACAGGACATTGGAGGGAAAGATTTTCTTTGAATCGTAAAGAAAAATCGTGACAAGAACTAAGAAATTTAAAACGTTCTTTTAGATAGGGAGGAATTGTATACTAAATAAGACGCAGTAGAGCGCAGAAAGTATTTGAGTGTTCCGACGAAGAAGTATTGGGAGCCACTTGAGCTTAGTGCGGTATTACGAATTACGAGACATGGTCATATTAACGAAGGCCAAATATGAACCGTATACAGAGATTTTGAAGTCGCTCTAGTTTGTTAAGTTGCTCCTCGGTGATATCAAGGTCACAATGCCAGCATAGTCGAGGATAGGATAGGGTAGGGATGAGTAAAAACTACTTCAATGAAGCATAATCTACAAACATTTTTCGGCTTACAGCATTAATTTGGGGAGTCCACGAAAAACTGGAATCCAAAAGGGTACCTACATTTTTAACGAAACGTGGAACGCCAGCTACGGCATGAAGCCACGATGTAAGTCTATCTTGGACACGAATACGTTGTCGGCGCTCATACAAATAAATAACTATGAAACCAGGAAATTGCAGTTGGAGATATGTTAAGAGAACGCAAAATCCCTTACAGGATATCATGATCAACAGTATAAACCTGTTAAATTGGATTCGAGAATTGATATTTCATGAAGTAGTATACGCTCGGAAGAAAATATGCATTTATATGACATACTCAATTGAATTCTTAATCGAATGGATTTTTAAAATACGTTACATTAATCGAGATATTAACTTATAATTTAATCACCGGGAAAATATTTAACATTCGAGTTCTCGTTTTTTAAGCGATAAACATTAAATATTTTCCGATAATATATATAAAAGGCATGTTATTGAATTAGATCCTTAAACAGCTACCTTTTTATTTAGATCTTTTATTTCCTGATAATAAGCAAAGAGATGGATGCAGGTGGCTCAGGACCACGCCTTATGGCATTCTTTAGAGCAGGCCTTTGTTCAGCAGTAAAGTTGTGAAAGGCTGTAAAGATGATGAGGATGATTAAGCAAAAGCGTTTCAAATAAAGTAACTTTTTGTCCACCGAAAGTCGCATGCTAACTTTATCCCAGACAAATATGCATGCAACGGAGAAGGGAGCGCGAGTCTTGTATACCTTACGAAAATCCACTTTAATGCAATGAATAATAATAAGTTATTTAGTTGTTAAGTTATCTTATATTGTTTTCAAAGTTATTGGCCATGAGGTCTATTGTGTTAGATTGACTTTAACAATGAGGCTGAAGTCTAAAACTCTTTTCCAGCTGTGCAGGGAGCTATTTTCGAAGTTCTCAAAGTTACATAGATCGACGTCTACTAGAATATAAAATGAGCACAAAAATCCAAGAAATATCAGTAAGTTGAAGTTTAACATAAACAAACAGATCGTCATGATCGTAGAATAATGACGGTTCTAAAAAAAAACAAGAAATTCACTTTTTACCATATTTGGATGCTACATTGCCTAAATATTATTACTGCATTAAAGAAAAAAATATATGTATTTCGGATTTCAAAATAATCAGTCGGTAAATAGACGGATTTGATAGGCACTCATAGTAAAATGACGTTTGTATATACTCGTCATTGTACGACGCGCGGGGGATCTCCCGCCGTCCTCTCCCACTCCCGACGAATCCGCGCAATCGTCACTTTTCGTAGAACTCGCCCACGCGTTGCAGCGGATTAGATTTTTCTTAAAAAATTGCACTAGTTTTACTTTATTTGCCTCTTTGTTAGCTATTGCGTGCCTATTTTTTTTACATATTATATTAAAAGGTATGCCATAATGAAAACAGTCGATCAAAGCTTATGTTAAAACTTGTTGAAGAAACAAGCAAAAATGCAAAAAGTACGGGTTTCACTCATGAAGAGCGCATGGATGAGGAGGACTGCATACTAGGGACTCCAGGTAAGTTAATGAATTATGTATTAATATTATAGTATTACTTAATTCTTGTATTTATACATATTTTGCAAAGTAAATAAGTAAAGCGTCGATTCTGACTATCCGTCGATTTTCTACGAAAAATATAAATCAATATAAAATGTAATTTTTATAAAAATAATATTTGCTCGCTGATATTACTACAATTATTATGTTGAGTTTGTGTTATATTTGAGAATTTGAATTTTCAAGTTGTATGTTACTATATTACATTTTTCTTTGGACATGATAGTGACGCGTGGTTACAAACGGCGGTATTTTGTGGACACGCTTTTTTGTCTAACGGTCGCATCTGATCATCCCACTTTTTTCTTTGAACTAAATTCACTTCCGCCATTTTTCTATTGAAAAACTATGCTTATTTTTATATATTTAATATATTTTTCTTTAATAAATAATGAGATTTGAGTAATAATTTACCTGTATAAATAAAAAGAAGTACTTTTTTATGCTTTCGAATCTTTTCATTATGAATAGTCTTACCGTTTTTAGTAAATGCTGACCTGTGATATTAATAATCTATTTATTTTTACATATACTGATATCGTTTCAGAATTCCATTCGATATTTATGAGGATGTATTTACAGATGACGTACACGGAACAAGCGAAACCATAAAATCAACAAATGAAAATATGAACCTGAACATACCATCACCTACTTGTGTTCTTGAAGAAGATCCTTTTATGGCCGTGCATGAAAATACATCCTCACCATATTTACTCACGTCAGAAAATCAGCATGGTGTCGTGTCCATCTTAAATATCACCTCAGCTCTAACCCCTTTAAATACTTCTACCCTGATATCAGACCTGTCACCTTTCCCGCAACCGATCACCCCAATTATTGACAACAATGGACAAACACCTATGTTATCACCAGCAAAAACTCATGGTGAGGTATGTAACGACTTTTTTTGTTCCACTCACGATGGTGCAGACATAGCAATAACTGTCAATCAATCAAGCACAGCTGTGTCTTCATACCGGTTGTTTCCAGCGCCTCTTATTCGATGTAGAGGTAAAAAACGTGTCCAAAATTATGACGATTGGGAAGAAATTAAAAGAAAACGCTTAACAAATGCAGGGAAAGAATACATCTCCAAAAAGGGCGTTATTGTTCAAGCAAAAACTATAGGTAGGTCTTGCACATGTAGATATAAATGTTACACTATGTTGACTCTCGAAGAAAGACAGGATGCATTTGAAAAGTTTTGAAAGTTAGGTGATCGTGAGAAACAATGGTTGCATGTTGAGAATTATACTACAAAACAGAAGAAAAAAAGGGGCCTTCAAAAAGATTTAAAGCATAACCGTCAATTCACTTACAAGTATTTTTTGCCAAAGGGCTCATCAAAAATATAGATTTGTAAAACCATGTTTTTAAGTACGTATTCGATTAGCGAAAGGTTAGTTCGGACAACTTGGAATAAATATGACGGAAGCACTTACACTTACACACAATAGAAAAAGACATGAGGGGGAAACATAAAGATCATAATCGGGTTGTTGACGATGAAATGGTAAAGTCTGTTTGTGCCCACGTTAATTAATTTGTACCTGTAGAATCTCATTATAATAGAGCAGCGTCCAAAAGACTGTATTTGGATGGTGCCTTGAGCATCGCTAGGATGTTCAATTTATACAAAGAATGGCCCGAACTTGATCATTATTCAAATATAGGTTCTAGTCAGTACAGAGACATAGTTAATAGTGATTTTAATTTAAATTTTCATCTACCCAAAAAGGATATTTGTGATCAGTGCTATAGTTTAAAATTAACACAAAATCCGCCTGATGAATTTAAAGGACAGTATGCAAACCACTTAAATAGCAAAAAAAGTGTCTAGGACCTTGAAACGGAATGATAAAAATGACACTATTAATTCAAATGGACGCATAGTTTGTGTTACCTTTGATTTTCAGAAGGTTTTGTCGTGCCCTCACGGGCAAATGAGTGTATTGTATTACAACCGAAAGCTGTCATGTTATAATTTCACCATATACGAAATGATCGGCAAACAAGGTTATTGCTATATGTGGGATGAAATTGTTGCCAAACGTGGGGCCAACGAAGTAGCCAGTTGCGTTTATGACTTCATAAAGAAGTTTGTATCAAAAGGTATGAAAGAGTTTCGATTCTGGTCAGACAATTGCGCTGGCCTAGAATCGAAATCACATAGTGTTTATTATGTATGATCATGTAGCTAAAGAATATGATATAACTATAACACGTAGATTCTTTGAAAAAGGCCATACCCAAAACGATGGGGATTCTGTCCACAGTTTGATAGAAAGGGCTGCTGAGCATAAAACAATTTATATACCAGATGAATGGAAATGACATGTACGTTGAACTAAATTAACAGGTGATTCTTATGAAGTCATAGACGTAAATCAGTCGTTAGTGTTTGATTTTAAAGATCTGCTAAAAATAAAAACTGGGTAAAAATACAGTTAACAACAAAGTTACTTGGACAAGCATAAAAGAAGTTTGTGTCGATGGAACTCAGAGCGGTAAAATTCGGTATGAATATGCATTATCTGATGACTACACGACCCTTGTACTTCGAAAGGAGACTAGACAATACAATAATCCAATCTTACATAAAGCTTACATGGGGCCAACTTCAATCAGTAATGATAAATATAAGGGTCTTATTAGCCTTTGCGATTCTTCAATAATACGTACCAAATATCGTAACTATTTCCGAAGTTTAGCTCACGGGCGTAATGTTTCTGATAATAAAAATGAATCTGACTGAATAATTGTGCTAAAGAATTGTGCTTAATAATTCTAGTTACTTAATTTTTACTGTTTTGATCTCTGAAGTTGTGATTTTTAAGGATTTATTCATTTAATTAATGTTTAACTACCCTATCTACTTACAAAAATGATCGTGATATTATAACTTTGCTAACAAATGGCTAGTGTTTAAAATTTAGATTAGTAATTTACCAAAAAGGAATTAATCAGATCCAAATAGCTTCAACATATCTATGTAGTACAAAATAATGTTGTTTATAATTACTTAATTCAAATTCAGTTTAAAGACTAGACCAAATAGTCTGTTTTATTTATAAGATACCCTACCTACCCAAAACTACCTACCTACTGTACTATTTACTTATCGAACACCTGCCTACCTTCTTACTCATGGTCAAAATAGAATATAACAGATACCACATCCGCCAAAATATTATTCGTTAAGTTGGTAGAACATGACCGGAAAGTAACATCCGTCATTTTTTGAACAGTAACTTTCCGAAGGAATATGTCGGATAATACTATGTGACTGTCTTGACTCCAAAGTAAAAAGAAGCATGTGATTTTTCTGGAAAATTGTATAATTATAAGTTATTGTTTTTATGCCAGTTTAAAATTAACCCCATTTTAAACTGGTGTGTCAATTTTCATAATTACAGATTGGGAATTAAAAAAGTTATGTCAAAAAATCTAACATAATTTTTTGAAATGGCTGCCCTGTAAAGTTTAATATTTGTTAGATCCGTCACTATTCTACGACTATGACGAGATGTTTGGAAATTTTAACTACAAAATTACTGAATAAAAAATTATGAAAATAAATTATAAGTATTCAACAAAATTATATTGTATTTCTACACACACACACACACACACACACACACACACACACACACACACTTACATTTTAACCATTTCACTGTCCCATGAGTCATATATGAACATTTCGATTATTTAACTATTGTGTCTATTTCGCGGACAGGGAAGTTGTTAAATTTTAATGCCGTTAGACAATAATACTTGACACCTCATTAACGTTTAGAGAAAAGTCCGGTTCTTTCTATTTTGCAAATGAACTAAGGAATAAAGATCCCTCAAGCGCGCAGTTAATCCGAAACGACACCATAAAACACCAATGAGTACAATCATAAGTTCAGTGTTAACAACGTTGCTCTGAGGGTCGTGTATTAAATTATGTAGTGATAGTTATATAGTGACGATTGTTCTGCAAACATTTTTTTAAATGAGTGAGATAAAAAGTATAGTCTCATCTCGTGCCGACGAAAACACCGAATAGGAAGTGCTTTGCATTTACCTACCGCAGAGCGGGAACTACATACGCATCCCGTTATATCTTAAAAATTAAAAGTGGCCAATGTCACTGGAATTAAATATTATAGCCTCTTCCTATATAAGAATAACTTTTGACTAGAACATTACTATACTTGTTAGAACACAATACATGAGATTTATTGCATTCCTCAGATAAAAATTTTCATAGAATAAAATACATCATAAACAAAATACAATCACAGTTGTATAAGTGTAATAAAACTTTGAAAAAAATTAAAAACAGATTTCTAAACTTTAAAAAAGCTTAACTTTTTTTCTAGACTTTAAAAAAAGTAAACAGTAAATGAAAAGGTCCAACCTCAGTATTATCTAAGTATAATATTATAATACTATTTATTAATCGGAGTAATTAACCATGCAATCCCATTACAGTTGTATAAGTGTAATAAAACTTTGAAAAAAATTAAAAACAGATTTCTAAACTTTAAAAAGTTTAACTTTTTTTCTAGACTTTAAAAAAAAGTAAACAGTAAATGAAAAGGTCCAACCTCAGTATTATCTAAGTATAATATTATAATACTATTAATCGGAGTAATCACCCATGCAATCCCATTACAGTTATATAAGTGTAATAAAACTTTGAAAAAAATTAAAAACAGATTTCTAAACTTTAAAAAAGCTTAACTTTTTTTCTAGACTTTAAAAAAAGTAAACAGTAAATGAAAAGGTCCAACCTCAGTATTATCTAAGTATAATATTATAATACTATTAATCGGAGTAATCACCCATGCAATCCCATTACAGTTATATAAGTGTAATAAAACTTTGAAAAAAATTAAAAACAGATTTCTAAACTTTAAAAAAGCTTAACTTTTTTTTCTAGACTTTAAAAAAAAGTAAACAGTAAATGAAAAGGTCCAACCTCAGTATTATCTAAGTATAATATTATAATACTATTAATCAGAGTAATCACCCATGCAATCCCATCTATGCCAACGCAGTGGCAGTTTATTGATGCCATTCTTGAAGAAGTCAGCTGGACTGGGGGCAACAAATTCTTCCAAGGGAATTTTGTACTGCCTCTCGGGTATTGAATTTTTATCCGGCCAAAAAGTTTTCCCAATTCTGGAAAAAGTAGAAGTACATATAAGAAGTCTGCAGGCGTGAGGTCTGGTGAGTATGGCGGATGATGGAGAGTTTCCAACCTTAACTTTTGTAACTTGGAGATCGTCTGTTGTGCACTATGATGTCGCGCGTTGTCGTGCAGAAGCAGCGATCTCCTCCATCATTGTGTTCAATATTCACAGTACACGTCTCCACTTATGCTCATCCCGTTTAATAAGAAACTGTGATGATTCACACCGCCACCAATAGACCACCAAACAGTGACCATCACTTTTCTAGGGGTAAGTTTTCGTTTAGGGCATTGTTTAGGTGCTGAACCAGGATGCAACCTACTTGGTGAAAGCTTGCGATTGTCAAACCGAATCCATTTTTCGTCGCAGGTAGAAATGCGGTTCAAAATTCCTTCGTTCGTGTGCCTGTCGAGCAGTGCAATGCGTAATTCGCGATTGCGATCATTGAATTCGTGGAGTACCCAGATGTCAAGCTTTTTTCGGTTTAAAGAAATTTATTTCTCATAAGAACATACAATGGTAATGAGATACAAAGTAATTATTATACTAAAGTAAAATCGCATCTACCTCTAGTGCTGGAGGTGTTATAGTTTAAGCTTATTTACTATGAGATATAAGATTAAGATTATTTACTATGAGGTATACATATGAGATACCACATATTCGGAAAAGATTACACTGTACGTACGTATTTCCTAAGTTTACTTTTAAACAATTTCATGTCATTGCAATTTTTTATGTCATTTTGAACAGCTGTGCTCCCTCAAACAACAGGGTTTTTTGCCATAATTAGTTCATGCATTTATTAATTGTAGTTTATTTTTACTTCTTAAGTTGTGTGTTGTTATTTTTTTATGTAATTGTATGTTTGATTGCATAGAATTAGTGATAATATTTTTTATTAGAGTGCAAGTGCAATTTTTAGTGCAAAATTTTTACCTCATCAATTTGATGTAAATACATAGACCAATATTGTTCTGATGCTAACGTCGAAAGCTGCTAATTCAGCCGTAGATTGAGTATCATCAGCTTCCACAATCACCTTCAATTTGTCATTGTCGCCGAAAGTTTTTGAACGACCACAGGGTTTACTTTTCAGGTCTAAATTTTCAGAACGGAAGCGGGCAAACCAATAACAGGTGATGTATTCGTTTGTAGTATTCGCTCCGTAAACGTCGTCAATGATGCGTGCCGCATTTGCCGCGTTGCTGCAACAACGTTACTCATGTTCCATAATTACTCGAATTTTTCACGTATCCATGATGACGAAAAAGATTATGTGATGAAAACATAACGCTTATCAATAAACAAATGCCTAATTTCGAAAAAAGAATTCCATGTTTTTCAAATAAAATTAATTTTCAATTGGAATTCTCAGGCAAACAAAAATTATTTTGATTTTAAATGGCAATTACTGCAAAACGGAAATTTCATAGAGTAAAGACTTATTATTATCAAAAGACTATTATCTTCTTTTTAGTTTTTTATTCACTCGGTTCTTACCTTTTTTTTAAGTTAATTTTTACTCTTGAGTTAACCATATTAACAAATCTAGAATGTCGTGTAAATAGTTACATTAAAATATTCAAAGGAAGCGAAAGAGGTATGTCAGGATCGTGCCAAATGGAAGTCCGTAGTCTCTGCCTACCCCTCTGTTCTCGGTCCACCCCTGCAGTATAAGTGACGAGTATTTGATTTTTTTAAAAATCATCGAAATCGGTGCAGACACCTTTGCAAATTTAAGGGTTTGTTGGTTTTGTCGTTTGATCCCAACCCAGAAGTACCCTTTTTCTAGCAAAAAATAATCACTTAAATCAAAGAGCGTGGTAAAGAATTGGCGGTACACATGTATAAAGTATGTACCTACGAATTGAGAAACTCCTTTTTAAAAGTTGGTTGAAAATTATTTCACTTTTATATTCAGTCAGATTATAATTTATTTGATGGATCTGACAATTGAAAAATCACTGTGGTTAAGGTAAGTTAATGCGATTCCAGCTGCTGAATTCTACCATCGTACACTGCGAATGAACTCGAAGTTTCATCCTCATTATCTCGTTGGTTGGTGGTCCACTACCGTGCGATTTACGTGACATTTTCTGCCTCGCACGACCAAACTGTGAAATTTACCATAATGTACAAAATGTGAAACGTGTCACCAGCGGTTTTTCCGAACCCATACGACTTAGGATTAGGGCCCTTCAAGATATGAGTCCATTCCTTTCTAAAAGACCGGTAACGCACCCGCAATTACCTCTGGTGTTACAGATGTTCAAGCCCGACGGTGATCACTTACCACCAGGTGAACCGTATTATGCTCGTTTGCCTCCTCTTCCATAGAAAAATATAATCTGCATATTTGGCATAACATTTAGGTGGTCGTTACTCAGGACACTGCAATACACAAGTGTATGTGTGTGATGCACCATGAACGCCCAGCGCCACTGCACTCTTGAATAAAATGAGCACTCAGACTGTAACTTAAATGTCAGTGGACAGCATTCTATGCTGCACGTTTGAAGAAAACGTGCCATTTTTTAATGTGATAGAGCCATGCTGCAAATATTTTATCAAGCGAGGTAGAGATGGTTCGTGAGCTAAGAAAGAAATGGGTTACGCATTTTCGGATTTGTATATCATTGAATAGATACAAAGACTCGCTTTGAATACTAGGATAATATCGAATCAGATGAATTTGGCATTTAAAAAAAACATTAAATATATCTACTGTATATAAATATAGAATATCGAAATAGACTGACTTATCTTATTTCTTACGGAAGCCCGCTTTAAGATGTAGCCAATTTTGTCTGTGACTCTTCTGACGTATGGTAGTATGTAATATTTGTAAAAAACAGTTCCTCAAAACCTACAAACAAAATTGTACATCCAGTATCTGCTGCCAGTGATATGGTACGACACTATGACTTAAACTGTATGTATGTGTAATAAAAAAAACCGTAACAGAAAATAGAAATAGAACTGGACTTTCCACGGGTGATATCTGGATGCTACAACATCGACACCCACCGGGGAAGTGCAAACAGTATGTTGTCAAAGTTTTACCGCAATCTGATGAATGATATGGCAGTGCATAAAATACGAACAATCAAAAATTATTGTTTATATACAGCGGACCTCCGATAATCCGGCCCCTGGCTAATCCTTCCCTCATGTAACCCGACATATCTTTAACATGTAGGTAGATTTGAGTCACGCTATGAATCCCTCTCGTGGGAGAGATATCCTTCGTGAATACGTGGACAACGGGTTGCAATTAGTTCGCGCCTCCACGAACGAATCTAGCTTGGCGCGTATTGTCTCAGTTCAAATGTGACTATGGTAGCGGCCTAGCGGGCTTTCATTATTTACTGTTTAGGTATTCATTGTGCATCACATGACATTTTAATTTTTTATTATTTTATATTTGATATGTTTTTTCTAAAAGGTCCGGACTACCAGGGGGCTGTTGCAGTACTCTATAGTCCGATAAATTCGATAATCCGACACCGCCTTGCAAAATGTTTGTCGATACCGACTGAGCTTACTCACTAATACCTTCACTCTTCACCTATTACACTCCGTTTCTTTCTTTACGGTAAAAATCAACAGGTATATGCGTCATAAACTTAAATACTGTTACCGTTCCAGCCTATTGAAGTCCACTGCTGAACATAGGCCTCCCCTAGATTGCCTCATGGGAGAGATATTTGTCATAGTTTCCACGTTAGGCTAACGGGTTGACAACCGCAGTTATTTATTTTAGTTCTATTATTAATATGGGGCACCGTGTAGTGGTGGTGTAAGAAGAAGCAATTATGGTTGTAGCGTGAATGGATCGACCCGACCGAAGAAGGACCACGCTTTCACAGAATAGCAGCGTAAAATAGCAGCTTGATGTTGTTGTTATGTTGAGTGTAGAAGACCCGAGACCCGTTCTACTGGAATCGAGGCATTCCATCTTAATCCTCAAAGGTGATAACGCATCTGCATTTTGATTCTTAATCGAGGTTAATTGTAGATGTCTATGGGCCACAGCATCCACTTACCATTAGGTGGACAGTGTACTCGTTTGTCACCCTTAACCTATAAATAAATATCCGCTACTCAAGATCATCCCGTGGGTGTCGTAAGAGACGACAGAGGAAAACAAATCAGGAGACGGGTCCCTGTCCTGCTCAGCGTCGTCCTAATAACGACTAATAAATCAAAGTATATTTAAAAATAAATACATAATATCATCACATGTTCAAACATTCGTGTACATACTTAAAAAGATTCCATTGATTAACAAAGACAGGTAAAAAATAAAACAATATTAGTGAAACTTGTGTGTAATTACTAATTAGTCAAGGTTCACTCACTTTATTGATTTAAATTTGAATTATTTACATTGCTAGATATTTTTCAATACGTATTTAAACGTTTTATGGTTTATTTGCATTTTGTCATAAGCTACTGTGATTTTTGAACGAGGCAGAAATATATCCTCAATCATATTAAAAATATTAACATTATATTTTATTTACTTTAAAACCTATATAAACCTATGTAGCATCTGAACCTTCAGTTTTATTTATAAAATTATAATTACAAACAAACTTACATTGCATCTAATGGTTAATGCAGCCAATGGAAACCTGCAGCCAACTTCAAGTAATGCCCAGTTTAGACAAAATGCAAGTGGCAAGTGCAACTGACAAATGACAAGCTCTTAGTGTGTGTAAATGGCAGCGACAAGTGCTTAAAGCGTGTGAACGTGTAGAAAGTGATAAGTGGGAATAAAGTACGCACTTGTCACTTCTCACTTGCCACTCGCACTTGTCACTTCTTAAAATGTAAACCGGGCCTAAGGAAGGCTACAGTTCCGTTATTGTCACTCCTGAGAACTAAGACGGAACGCCTCACAGCCTGTAATTACACTACTTATTCCATTCACCCTTCAGACTTGAACAAAGCTGTGCAGGCACTACTATTTGGTAGCAGAAATAGATAATAGATGATGACCCAGACGCACTTTAAGACAAAAAAATAAATATACCTACTTAGTTAAGAAAACTCACTAAACAAAGTGTAGCGCACCGTCCAATATCGGTATACAATTAAAAACAAAAAAGACAAAATATGATAAGATACAAGGATACTCTAAAATAATAAATCCTCTTATGAAATATGTACAATATTAAAAACCATAATAAAGAAAAACTAAAACTAAAAACTTAAATTAGATGAGATACGAAATTATTCAGCGTATACATATTTGCAAAAACAACTTCTTATTGTTGAAAATTTTGACAGATATTTCTTCTGCTTCATAATACTGGCTGTAACGATGAATCGCCCAGCACCAGTGATGCCACTAAGAGACCACGGGATAATTTAAAATAAACCCGTGAATTCTTCCAGTGCCATTGCCTGTGCATGAAGCGAGAAAATTTCAATTTTCTTTTTCAAATCTTCTGATTCTAGCTTGTTGTTCAAATCTTCTTTTTTCCTTCTTCGCTTTTTCTTAATTGCGACGCTTGCCATTGCTTGAGTTGCGTATTGTTATATTAAATTAAAATTTATTTAACATCTTTATTGTTTTTTATCGGCACGTTAAAATCACTGCTAGTTACAGTAAAAAAAAATTTTTTTAAAAAAAAAAAAAAATATATGCATCTCCCCTTGTAAGGAGGACTTAACTTAATCGCCACGCTCTGCAGGTGGATTGGCCACAAGAAGAGCACCTTTGACGCTGCTGCCAGTGTCGCCGGTTTAGGTATTTTCCGTCTATCGTAACCGAATTGGCAACAACGCCATCTAGCGGTATCCATTAGATACTTCTGGCATTTCCCACAGTCACGATACTCACGTAATCAAAGGGAGTGATGATCTCACGGATATCAGCAGCAAAGTTAACACAGTTAAACTTATTCATAAATGCCATACAATATAATAATTGATTCGAGTTCAAATATTTTATAACTGAAATTAAATGTACATTATACAGGTATACAATATTCTATAACAGTGAAAATCTTAAACTACCGTATCATTATTCTGCTCCTTGCGATATACATAGGCTAGTAGTCAAAGGCTATGTTAGACGAGACATGACGAAAGGGACTAGTCACGGATACTCAGATACACATTTATATTTATACTAAATATGGATACAGATTAGGTAACACATTTCATACAACGTTTGTTTAATTTTGCCAACGTAGCCTGTTAGCGATTACTACAAAATATTAAATGTAATTATTAATTATTATCTTCTGAGATTCTTCTTATTATCATAGATATTATATTTTTTAGTATTGTGATATTTTATAGATTTCTCGGTTTAAGGCCTTACGGGTTTTGGGGCTACTATCAAGTGATTTACCAAAAAAAAAAATATGGCCAACGTCGACACATTTATTAGCTATTATAATTCTATAACTAGGATAATATTTGTTATAATTAAATTAATTTCGTCATCATAAGTTATTTCTTAAAAGTGTGATGTCACGTACCACCGGCTGGGATTGTAATCACTTATACCTACAAGTAAAAAGGAGGATTGGTTGCCGAAATTCTCGACAGGTGCAATGGCAATCCTAATATTTAACGCTAATCTTGAAACCCGTCATCGATCGATTTTGTTTTACTTCATTTATTTTGTTTCTACCAAACGTCTTTGAATAAATGAACACACGCAAACGTAAGTGTTAAACTATGCGAATCGACCTATTATTACATTATTAATTATAAGATTGTCGAAGAACAAGCATTACAAATGTCAAAGTGGAAGATATTACCAGCACAAGAGCGGGAGTCATCTGTGGCTATAGATGGCTATCTGGCGCGCGCTCGATCGCGCAATTAAAATTAATGAATGTTGTTGTCCACGGGTTCTCAAAGTCTGCGCCGCGGTGCCCTGGTAGAGTAAAGAGCGATACCGTGAGGTGCTTCTGTTTACCATTCTCACGAAACCAAACTTATAAGATATCTCCCAAAGATCAATGTATAGCATGGAATAGGAGTAGCGGCGTCAAGCCTTATCCCACGCTTTGAAAAAATGTGTGAAGATCACCAAGCTCACACGTCACATTGACTAAGTTGCCATTGTATTTTATTGCCTCGTTTACATGTATTCTCATGTGTCAATATAAATATTACAACTCATATTGTGGATGTTTTAATTTTTGTGCTTATATACTTAGTACCATTGTACCCTATTTCAATTGGCTAGGGCGCCGATAAAAAATACTAAATTAGTAAGTGCGCCGTGAAGTGAAAAAGTTTGGGAGCCACTGAGCCCTTATATCCCGTGCAACCGATACGGGCGCTGAGTGACGGTTAGTTTTTCATGTCTATCATAAAATGCTGTTTTTCACCGGGTTCTTACAATGTTTTGTATTTTATAAATGTGTTGCAGATGGCTTTTTATACGAGTAAGGACGACAAATTAACACACAGTCCATCTGATGGTTAGTGAATGTTGCAAATTATATACATCTACATCTGGCCCGAATTAAGACATTAACAAGTCTCAAAAAGAATTGTATAAAATAATTTTAGCCTAATTGATACAGTTTATGGCAGCATACAATATATGTTAATAAAAATATATATTTGAAAACTGTTGTTTCCAAAACACGTAGTTGCAAAAAAAAGGTAAAATATGATGTTTTTTTTATTTTTGATTACATTATCGAGGCATTCCATCTTAGTTCTCAGGGGTGACAACGCATTTACATTTTGATTCTTATTCGAGGATAAACGAGAATGTCTATGGGCCACAGCATCCACTTACCATCAGGTGGACAGTGTGCTCGTTTGTCATCCAATTCTATATAAAAAAAACTCAACTTATTTAAGTAATTATTTACCGTTACCGTCACAGTCTATCAAACGTCGACTACTGAATATAGGCCTCTCATATAGATGGCGTGCTATGAGCCGTTTGTCTATAAACGGCCCATAGCACGCTTGGCAGACGGGTTGGCGACTGCAGTTTTTTATGTTGAGTTTGAGTTAGAGTAGTTAGAGTTGGGACGCTGCAACCCTTTTCTGTCTGGTTCCCTCTATCGCCTCTTATGACACCAACTGGATGGTATCGGGTATGGGGTATTAGATATTCTTAGTCTTACACCGCCACTACATTGTAAATGAAGTAATGAATTAAAGCAAGCAATGAAGTAATTAACTGTTTTATTTTTATAATACGTTAATGCTCTGAGGAATTGTTGGGATTAATTCCAGCCGCCAAATTTCACAAGCGCACATCGCAACAGAATTCACGATACCATCCACACCATCTGCATGCCTGGCGGTCAACACCGTACGTTTTACTATAATGTTTTATTCCTCGCATGAATCCTCTTTGGAATCGTTTACTTAGAACCTTCAAGAAAAGAACTTACTTTTTTCTAAAAGACCGGCAACGCATTTGCAATACCCGTAGTGTTGCAGTTGTTAATGGGCGGCGGTAGTCACTTACCATCAGGTGAACCGCGTGCTAGTTAGTCGTCTTCTATAAAAAAAAATTCCACGCGTCATGTCATCGCACATCTGTTTCTTTTCTATGCAGTTCACTGTAAAAACTTATTGGCTGTCATCATCAGTCTTAATCATCAAAAATCAGATCTGTTTTCATCCCTGAAAGGCCTCCGGTACTCGTCATTAATCATTTTTTAAAGGATAGGGTGGCAAACTAGCACATAGTCCACCTGATGGTAAGTGGTTGCTGCGGCCCATAGACATCTACATCCATCTTCAATTACAAATCAAAATGCAGATACGTTGTCGCCCGTAAGGACTAAGAAGGAATGCCTCCTTTCCGGTAAAAAAGGAACCATACGAAACACAGCAGCATTAAGCTACTATTTGACGCTGGTATTCTGTGAGAGCGTGGTCTTTCCCCGGTCGAGCCGACCCATTCGTGCCACAACTATACTACTTATATAACTGCAGCATGGCTCTACCACGTATATAATACGAAATAATCATACAAAATAATCATAAGAAATACAGAAGCATTATGCGCAATTACAAGGCTCCGCCAGGTTAAAGCCGAGTGAATCGTGTACAGATTCTTATCTACCTTAAGTCCATCTAGGTTTGGACCACCCTCATACTTATTTCTGCTGTCAAACAACAAACAAGCTTTGTCGGGTCTAAAGCTAAAGATTGTCACTATGACCATTTGACTCTCTATTCAATTGAAATACTTTTTAAGAGTTGTCAAAACAAACATTTCTATAGAAATAAAAAAAGAAATCGTATGAAAATATAGTGTAATAACGATTCACGTTTAAAATTAAAAATACAATGTCTTTTACTCAATATGTAGTTATTATTACGTGTGTATAATGTATGTGTATGAGCTGAATTAAGACCCAAATATCCCATATTATCCCGAAAATATTTTTTTCTAAGATCGCTGGGTTCTTAAGCGGCGCGGGCCTTCTTTTCCTTTAGGTTAATTCAGCCCTGACATTATTTGCTGTTTCCATAAAAAGGAAATGTTCTATTAACCACACCAACCAAACTGGTTGTTAGTAAGCAAAACCTGAAGTTTCGCATCGATGACGCGGCCACTCGTCAGGAGTAGGATGTGAGAGAATATAAATAGCAGTTACATTAACAGGTTATTCAAGGAAGCGGAGCCGTTATTTTTTCTCCAGCCCGGATGCGGGCAATAGAACCTGTCGAGCAATACAGCTAAATTTACATTGTTAGAGGATATTACAAAATTATTGCGGCCTCAGTACAGTCAAGAAATATTATGTCAATGTAGCATTTAATAAGATGCGAAACCAAAGGGTCATAAGTACATTATAAGTAAAATCTGATTTTATATGAATCGCAATATATGAAATTAATTACGGAAACGTTCGATAAGCGAATAGTTGGTTACCTGGATATATTCAATTTAAAAGTAACATATTATGTATAACTATAATTGTATATGGTTTAATATAAATATGGTTTTGACACTTAGAAAGGAAAGAGTGAAAGGGAAATTCATACTGCAGAAGCTATAGTCAGGGTCTTATTTACAACTGGACGTGCTGGATAAAACTTTGTAACTCATTTTTGTAAGAAGGACAACAAAAACAAAAAAAGATTGAAAGTCGTTTAAATATACGCAAGATTTCTTACAAAACTCATATCCACCAATGCTGAGCTGTGAACTATGTGTGAATGGGCCAGCGTTTAACATCTCTCTATTTCATTTTACGTCGGATGTAAGGAACATTACGCCTCTAACGAATAAAGATGGAATCTATGGTACTTAAAATACCTACACGCGATCAGAGAATATGACGTTAGAGACGTTTCGCTGTGAAATCGGAAATTAGATCTGTTCCAACATTTATGCTGTTGGGAGCTTACAGTGAGTTTATATCAAGCTTACCTAAATAATAGCGGAGAATCTTACGTTGGTCTATATCTAAGTAATACATGTACCTAATATTTAAAAAAATGATATCACTCGATTTGCACCCCAAGACATTAGCACTTGGGTTTGCACCCCAAGTCATTAGCATCACACCATCACGCATGAAAATAACGTGACTATTGTGGAAAAAGTACCTACGTACTAATCAAATAAACTCTCGTCATCACAGAATAAATAATATTACTACATACGCTCGTCTCGTACCAACATGACAGTTTGAGTATACTAGATCTATATAGTATATAAATATATTTAAATTTGAATTTCCGTAAGTCTGACCCTGTACAACAACTTCTAAATGGATTGGTTATTCGTTTTAAACTTTAGCATTTCTTACCACTGTATTGAGGCTGGCAATAATTTAATCTCATTAGTAAGGAACAAATCGAGTGAATCAAAACGGTAACTGCTCTTGAAAGTAAGTATTATCTTCGAATCGATCTCGAATTAAATAAAGTAGTAAAATCTCCGGCAGTTCCTTGCCCAACTATCGCGCCGATATATCTTTCTGTACTGTAATTGGGCCCCGCTTTGATGCAACGGTAATTTATCAGAACATTCATTCCCCAAAGACAGCTTTGAAATATCACTTTATCGAACATAACAGTTTTTAGTTTCATGTTTCATTAAGGAATCTCAGTCACTAAGGAATCTAAGTCTAGTAATTAGTGTAGTTTAAAACTGTTTCCATTTTTACTAACTTAATGCATAAATCGTTTGAGAATAGATTGTATTCGATTAAGATAGACTCCCGGAAATGTAAACCTCAATTCCCACTAGATTAGTTTCTCGCTCCATGAACAACACTCGATAGGCTTCGCGAGAGCGAGTCATGCTGAGATTTAATGTTATGTTTAAACAGTAAGACTCACGAATTATACCTAGAGCCTAGATTACAAATCGGGCGCTTTTACACTTGTAAAATAACGAAAGAGAATGAAAACAGTACTATTGAATATAAACCTTAATGACGAAAAATATACGCTGTCGTTTGTGTTTTATGGAATAGTATATCGTTAACAGTTTAAGAATACAATTCCAGTTAAATAGGTATTTGCATTGTATGGACTAGTTGTATTCGTAGAGTTCCTACGATCATAAATAAATGTATAAGTTAACATAATGATTTCTTACATTTAAGCGGATACTACACATTAAATAAAACTAATTTGATTTTATCGTGCTTAATTTTAACTATCTTAAATTCCCCGGGGTTCCTCGTAGGTGCTCTAAAGTGGCCCGAAACATCAAAAAATTAAAAAGTTTAAAATAAACCTGGTAAAATCCGTGATTTTTTTTATGTATAAATTATGGTTGAGTGTTTTGTGATGAATGTACAAAGTACTGTTTATTTTTAATATTAAGTAAAGATTTATTTGTTGATTTAAACTTTTACAATTCTCATTGATTTTAACTAAATTAAATTGTATATATTTAAATTTACAAAATGTATACGCTTTGATAGGCGCAACATAAACTAGCTATCCTTTGACAACGATTTGACGGAATGAAAACGAGTCTAAAATCTCATTACGGATTTAACTGTTAACGGCAGGGGTTGAGTGGGATTAGAAAAGCAAACAGCTCAATTTCTTCACACGCCCGTTGAAATTGCAAACGGGGCAGTAACATTAAGAGATAAATTCGCACCACGGGTGGGTAAGCTTGACCTTCTTCAGGCCATTGAAATTATAATCACTGTTTTATTATTTACAAACTAAGGCCTGAGTGAGAGCGGGTAGCGGGGCGGAATGTTCCACGTCCATGACAAACACATCATGGTAATATTGCAATGTCCTGACGGCCAGTCGCTGGATATGCCGCTACGCTACGCACCAAGCTACGCACTACGTTACGCACTATGCTACGCGCTACACTACGCGCTAATTGACAATTTCATTGGTGCCGGCACGAATCAAACCCGATTTGATCGCGAACTTCGACGCACTGAGCATACAATTTGAGCCACCACCACTCAGCATGCAGATACAGGGCATATGTGTCACGCACGCTAAACGCCCCGCCTTGCCGCACGCTTAACAATATGGCCATTGAGTTTCTACAGTCACAATTCGTTGAAATTCGTATTCTGTTCTGTTCAAATAATATGTTGCCGCCATTAATTCAAATCATTGTGCAATTTACTGTGAGGTAGGAACAATTGATCGTAGGCTATAATGTAAAGGACAATGTCCAAAATCGCCCTGTTAAATAAAAGCATCGGACATACACGATAATTAATTATCTATTTTAGCATACTAGTTGCAAATACTTTAAAAACACGGACTAGCTGCATGCCATAATGAACGTTAAAAGTATTCTATTCGATTAGTGACATTAATGGCAGCCATCTTCGCCAAACGTCACGCGGTGTGTAAAAAAAGACTAGGGACCCAATCGATTGTAACCGATCTTTTGATTTTTCAATGAACTGTTGCATATTTTTTAATGTTTCACATTTTGACTTTATTTTGAATAAAGTTCAAATAAAAACAGTCAATCACTATTCGTTTATGTTATTCCCTAAAAGTATAATTTAAAAAACCTACAATACCTAATGAATGAGTTCATATTCGAAACAAGATCGTATAGGAATTCCGTAATGACCGACAATACAACACACAATTTTCCGATGCTTTTGGTTCCAGGGCGAGCAATGTATGGGCGCTGAGCAATGTCTTTTACATAATCGTCATAATTATTTAGCACTTTGAATAAATTCATAATTAAAGTTTTCCTTAGCGAGTAACATGTTAACCGTGAAAGTAAAGTCATATTAATTTTACGATTTTGTGATTTACACGCAATATCTTTTAAAACGGTTAAGTTTGTATCTGTTTAATAAAATATTTATATTTTATAATTTTACTATATACGGCCATAATCATTTAAATCATAGTTAATATATGAAATGCTTAAAATTGCTCTTCACTACATGTCAATAAAAAGAGACAAGTATAGAGCCAATTAATACTTAATTAAGCGATAATCAACGATTATAAGTAAGGCTGTAAAACCTCACACTACATTTAATTGAGAACGTTAGCTGTACCTTTTAATTGCATAAGGTTTAGTTACGACAAGGAATATTTCCGCCTTAGTGATGATAAAACATATTGGATTCAAGCCCAACATGTATT
Source organism: Parnassius apollo (assembly GCA_907164705.1). Lineage (NCBI taxonomy): Eukaryota > Metazoa > Arthropoda > Insecta > Lepidoptera > Papilionidae > Parnassius > Parnassius apollo. The sequence continues at coordinate 1,698,294 of CAJQZP010000935.1, forward strand.
TATGAACAAGCTGTACCTATATCATATTTTTCTATAATATATGTTGGTGTTTCTTTTTTATTTTATTTAGCCCTAACAATCTACACGGTGGACATCTTATGGAAATCCTAAATAGTAAAGCCATCTATCGGAAGCCATGAGGTATTTTCGACATTCCTCCGAAAAACAAATACTATACTAGTGATGACGTAAATTGTAACAAAGATCATTTTCCAAATCCTTAGTGAGAAATCACGTTGTCACGTTATAGACTACTTTATGTTAGTCAATAAAACTTAGATGGAATGCCTCGTGATCGATAATAGAATAGAAAAAACAAACAACAAGCAGTTAATGAAACATATGGTTATATGCAATACGTATTGCTTCCTTTCGTTGAAATAAACCTATCAAAGTTCTGTTATCATGCTATAGATTATAGGGCCGATGAGATATGCAGGCCTAGTTGCTATCCATAACTGAGACATCCAGCAGTTTCCCTGTGCGTCTGTTATCAAGATAAGTCCAGACATTAAGAGAGCCTTGAGGCAAGCATTTACATAAGAGCCACTACGGGAGTAAGTTGTAATCAGTTTAATCTGTATCGACTACACATTGACCTACACATTCGTATAAACAGTACGTTGGAACAAATGTAGGAAGGGCGTGCTGAATTACGCACTGGCCGTAATAACTGGCAATGTTGATAAAAAAAATACTTTTTTTCTTTCCGATTTAAAAATTTTACAATGCGAATATTCTATTTTTTAAACGTTAATATATTATATTTAAAGTGTTAATTAGTTACAAAATACTAGTTTTACACAGTACAACTTATAAATTAAAATATATATTTACCAATTTTATTTAGTTGTAAAATTTTATTTCTAAAGAAACAAATATTTTTAAAGTCTAATATATGTACAAAAATGTTATTGTCTCATAACTTTAAACAATAGCATGATATACTATTTAACAAATCGATTCAGAAGTAACTATTATCAATTGCAGGTTACGTCGTTCGCTACGGCAAACCATAACGAACTTCACAACAAGCGTTTAAACGAGTTATTTAATATGTTAATATTATTCATGTTATTCATAAAATAGGACGCGGCTAAAACAAGAGATATAAATCAATGGTTTCCGATATGCAACTGGACGTCCGCTCCGCCCACAGCCACCTGTACCTTGTGTATTTAATTTGGCTACATCTATCGCATAGAGAAATACATAAATCTCAACTACGTAGCCTTAGCTGGTTGTCTGGAATCTTCTAAAGGCCGTTTATTTTTATTGTTTCTATTTACAATTTAGTTACATTCAGTAAGTCGCATACACACGTGCGCTGTTCTTGAAAAAAAATCTTGGTAATATTCGTCGAAGTGAGTTAATGAGCTGAGGTTGTTTGTGGGTGCGTTTGGCAGAAAAAAGCGCTAGCAAGTGCTTGTAAGCAAAATGGCGATTGTAAGCGGTAAGCGCTGTCAAATCGTAAGTAGCTATTTTCCTTTAGGACACGAAGTTAGTTTTAACCGGGGAACCTAACCTAATTTAAATATATGTTTGTAAAGTATTCATATTAAAAACTTACCAATCATGAATTTTTAATAACATGCATATGTTTATTCATGCATTATATTACTTAAAACTAATATTGCACAAAACAACTTATAAACTTTACTTCAAAACAAACAAAATAAATAAGCAAAATGGCGGATTATGGCGGAAGTTAGCAAACGTGTCCTGGCCGAAAACCGTTTAGTTTCGCCATTTTGCTTACAAGCGATTGCTAGCGCTTTTTTCTGCCAAACGCACCCAATGTCAAGAATGTTCATTTTATAATTTACAAAAAAACTATGTCACTCGGAGTCTCTTCTATGTAAGCATATGAAGTTTTTTTTTAATTTTTAAAAGTAAACGTTCGGATTAAAATTGAATGGCGTGGTATAGTGTTAGTGTATTTTGTTTCTGCTGTTTTCTTATTTTATATATGTAAGTAAGCTTGTGCACATAGCAGACGTAGTCCAAGTTTAAATTTTATTATAATGTTCGAAGGTACTGTATCTTCCCACTTTTATTTATATCAATATCTGAAAGCGAAGTAATCTGTACGTAGTACTTACTTAGATTTTCATGATTTTGATTTGATCATGTTTAAACATTCTCGTATCAAGACATGAACGTTAAATTGAAGTTAAAGCGCGACCGCTTATGTTTTATGATTCCCTGTGAGGCGAGTTGACATAATGTGCTGGCGGGCAACAGGTGTATTAATTAATTCTTACACGCACCGCTCGCTGACTCCCGGCATACGCATTAAACACCGCCTTATTTATTATTTGTAATCCATTTTTTTACTTTTAGTCGTGTGCACGGTGAAACGTTTCATTACTGTATTTCAATAAACATAAGTAAGTACGATCACACTATGTTATAGATTATTTAGATTTATGATATACACTACGATATGGGTACGTCACATCTTCGGACCCTTCGCCTCAGTTAGTCAAGTAACGATTGCTCTTGTGACTAGACGTTTTAATTGCGAATTCGTGTTTGTTTCAGATGTTCTTTTTTATGGATTTGAGCCGAGCCCTAGCTGTGTGCTCCTGTACTGTTCGCTGACTAACTTTGAATTCGATGTATGAATATCATAATCATCACACTCTCACTTCTGAATATCACAATATCACTTCTGAATATCAATCATCACAAGATCACATCTGAATATCGGCCACCCCCATAAATTGCCACGAAGCGCAGTCCTGTGCCACTCGCATGAATTATCACGTCATCTACCCATTTAGTGGGTGGTCATCCAACACCGCGCTTGCCAGTGCCAGTACGTGGCTACCTTTTTAATTTCGATGTGAGATTGTAAATAAAAGTTAGCGAGGAGGCTTTTATAACATCATCGGACGTAGGGCTTAGCTTTAGATATAGGATGACTGATGATGATGATCAGTATGTGTCTGAACTTCCGGTCTCTGATCCGGAATTACTTTTAATCAGCGTACGAAAGAGTTATTTAATCTATCCGAGCTTGGGTGTGCGAACACTATCTCTGACGGCTTACATAAAAGTATAGCGTTAGCAAATTGGGCCACGCGGTAGAAGAAGTTAGTGTAAATAGTAGATACTTATTGACGAGCGTGAAACGGGATCATGGCATTTGGGTCTTATTTCAAATTGTCCTGAGTCGCGCTCGTAAAAGGCGACTGTTGGAAAAGCCACAAAATACTATGGCTACCGATAGATGGCAGTTATGAGCGTAAGGTTAGAAAAACAATTACGCTTAAACAAACCGTAAAATGACCACACCGCATTAGCAGCGTCAACGGTACGAGACGTCTGATACTGCCCTCTTCAATCCGCCTGTGAAGCGTGATGATTAAGACAAAATTACTCTGCAACAAGAGTCCCCACATCTAGCAGTGTACTTTTACGGGCCAGATATACAAGAAGGCAGTCGACTCTCCACTCGAGGCTTAAACTCTACTCCCGTGAATGAGACTGAAGAGAACAGAACGTGGATTGAAACCAGGACCAGCGACGTAGAAACAAAGTACTCACATCACTAAGGCACGTAGTTCTCACATCAACAATTTGTTAAAAGAGTTTAAGAGGATTGTGAAGCTGTAAATTTTCATACAAAAAGCGATAACGTTTTCCCTCCCGTAAACATAGTTTAATTTTGATAATTTTAGGAAATATTGTAGATATAATGAAAAAGTAGGTCCGTTATTTTAAGGAAATATTGCGAACGATATAAGTTATTAGCATCTAAATATCTATATTTTTGACTGAAAACATCCTCGAGCGTTTTTATTTTTTTTTTTCATTAAATTAAACTGAATTACTAAAAAAGAACCCGTACAGACCTAAATAAAGGTACAACTGAATCTAATGAAAGAAAATTGTCTAATTTTGTAAAGGTTTAGGGGATGAAAACGTTATCACTCGAAACAATATTATAAAAAGAAAATGTAGGCAATCACTTCCAACATTTGCAATACGGAGCGAGCGATGTGAATTAAATAGCAATTTTGAAAATAACTACTCGCGCCGCGTATCGACTCTTCACAATCCTCTTGAGTTAACATCGCCATGGCAACAATATTCAGAAATTTCCTTTACGACTCATACAGTGATAGTTCTCAAATGACACTCTTCTATGTTTGTCCCTCGTAAAGTAAATCGTCTGGGGACCAGAGTTAGGAGCTAGTTGGCCATGCGCTGTAATTGTCACTCAGTTTCATGTACCTTTTGAGTCATGATTATAGTTAGAACAGGTGATTGAAATAAACTGCGTAGCCCGGTATTTAATGTTAAATATATTATATAAATGGACTTTTAACCTTTTCTATTAGTGTTTGTTATTCAATATATTTAAACATTAAAAAAATACTATGAAACTCTCCTGTATCGTGGAGGCGTAGAGGTAATACATTAATTATTAGTTGAATATTAACCGATTTGAAGCATGGCAGAATATCGAAGAAGTTTTATTAACATAGTTCTCATTTTGGCGTACTATGTACTATAATATATTTACCAAACTTGCATGTTAATATTTTAATTAAGAAAAGTTATTTTGAAATACAAGAACAGTTTCCAACCATTTTTTCTATCCTGTTCATATTTTTAAGCAATGTCATGATATAAACATGAATGTTTATCAACATTTCATACCAATGTTTGCCAAAACGCGGCGATGTTAATACCAAACATAAATAATATCAAACGGGACATAAAACACAAACACAGAACCGGCTCGAATTAATATTAATGAAATAAATTTTGATATGATATTGTAATATATTCAGTTGCCTCGCAAAAGGTTGTGCTTTCTCAGCGTCCCGCGCATCGTACGTTTAAGTTAGACTATTCCAGTGGCGAGCGTGACTCAGGGGGAAATTGTATGTCCATTTGCCGTGTGATAGCCGACTTACTTGCTTAACATTCATGCACTACTAAATCGGTTTCCTACGTTACAACTATCACTATTTATATAGGAAATAACACGGAATTCTGTGCATCTTAGACTTGTGAATGTTGACAAAATGAGGTGCTCGAATTCTTGCTCTCCAACAGTTGAAGAAATGATCATCTCTTTCGCACTGAATGGAGCATAAAATTGAAAAAAATTATGTACGAGTATGTAGTATCTTTTTAGCTCTGAGCACTAAGATAAATTATCCCGTGTACCAGTAAAAAAGTTATCCGGTTCCAGTCGCAATAAGAAACACGTAGTATTTTAAGTTGATATTTTGTGCGAGAGTCATCCTTCACGGGTCAAACCGAGCCTTTGCAGCAACCAACATCTTCTGCAGCGTGACTCTGATCACGCTAAAAATATAATATAGTAGTCCTGCGACGCTTCGAATTCGACGGTAAAAGATAAAGTAAAATTAATCAAATAAAATTAATCTTTGTCCTCTGGAGATTCCAACGCATGGTCCTTCGTTTGATTTTTAGATTAGTTTGTTGCAGGTGCCTACACAGCGTAGTCTCTAACCAGCATATAAACGGGTATCTTTTTATTACTCTAATTTATTCATTCATTTATAAAGGCCACGGCCTCCATAGTTTGTCCCAAAGGCTATGGTTGTCACGCTTGACAAGCGGGTGTCCTAAGAGGCAACGGAAGACAAGAAACAAGCGATGAGTAACAGCATATCGTGATAACCATTCAAAATAAGCAAAAAAAACTTTGATTGTCAACCCGCCTACTTAAGTATCTATCAAACATAATTTTATATATAAAGGCTTCGGAATTAGGTGGAAAGTTTTATCCAACTGAAGGAATTTCTAACGCAAGAGAAAGTTTCAACACACATAGTTTGTGTACTGTACCAGACGAAACAAACTCGTTATACATAACCCGATGATATAGAATTACCATAATTAAATCTAGACGAGAATTCGAACATCTTACATTAGAGGACGTTATCCAACAGGTCAAGTTACAATCTACTTAATGAAAAGTATATTCATTTTACGAGTACTTTGATAAAGAGACCTTAATGTACTAATGACATAAGAGTGTACCACAGATTAAATTAATTAGACCAAATAGAATACGAACCAACCTTAACTCGAAACTATTTTACTTAGTTACAAATGGAAAACTTAGTATGAGACTCTAAAGTAAATTTACTTTTTAAATTAATGTCACTTTACTTTGAAATTACACGTGATAAGAATGGTTTAAGGTGTTTTGTTATAATTTGGTAATTTCCATCTTATGCTGTTAGTTAATAGAGACGAGTATTCTTATAATACTTAACGTATGTTTATTCAATGTGATTATTAAAAATATACAAATTAATGGGAAAACAGTTACGACGGCGATTTAAGCTATAGTGTTATTTTTCCACCAGGATCCATTTTATGGTGATTTGAATTGGCGATTATCTTGACACTGGCAGAATCAATTAGTTATTGACAAGCTAAGAAATAAATTTGTAATTGTGTTGTTTCCCGCGAATTTTGAATACGTCAACGTGTTTTGATTAGAAATTAGTAACCAAAATTATGCACGTGATTAAACGTACATCCAAATATTTAAAGGAACCAAACAACTATGCAGGAAATATTGTTATTCCTGAAAATTTCCTGAAAATTCACTAAAACAAGCATGCTGTGTGCGTAACTCCTATATTGTAAGTATAGGGATAAAATAGGCTACAATATCGAAGAAACAACTAGATTTATATCTAACGATTTGTTGTTTTGTCAAATGTTAGCTCTGGCTATGGAGCCCGAAACCAAAGTCGTAGTAGCCAGGTACTTGAGCACTCATCCACCCAATCGTTTGAGTAATGTTTTAACAGCCCTCATTTTCCGCCATGACATTAATTAGGCATTTGGTTCGATAAAAATATACGACAATTATTTATTTCTATTGCTAATTGTGCCTAATACCGCTGTAACAATCCATTGAACTACTCGTTTAATTGTCCTTTCATTTAAAGTATAATTGGTGTCTATTGAAGAAGAGCCTGTAGAGATAGCAAGATGTGCGCGCGCAGCCCGCCGCCCGGACAAGTTCTATTCGGAACTGGTTTGAATATTCATAGAGTACGGAGTGGCAACGGCCGCATCACTATGCCGATGACATAATGGACCTCAATAGATTTATTATGCTCGTTTGGTATCGACATTCGTTATTGTTAACGTAACGCTACAATTCCTATGAAAGACATCGATTGTTTCTATGTTAATTAATCGATTACGATAAGTCAATATCGAGATAAGAGTAAGAGACTTTTTTCAAGACGTTCTAATTATTAAAAGTTACTAAATTACAACATATAATTCTTATATGCCAAACAAATACCGAGAAAGGTGAGGGAGATATCAAAACTAGAGAGAATCAAAAGTGAGAAACGTCTAGTGACACGATCTCCAATTTACGTGTCAAGGTTTTTTAACTAGCACAAAGTCCACCTGATGGTTATTGCATGTTGTGGCCTATAGACATCTTACATCTGCTCAATTTAGAACCAAATTACACATGCATTGGCGATCCTGATCACTTAGATGAAATGTCTCCTTACTAGTCAAACGTATCTTCAGTTTTCGTAACAGGCTTACTGCAACAGCATTATACAGCTATTTCACTGTTATACTGTAAGAGCATAGTCTTTCCCCGAGGAGGTTCTAGCTCGTTTAATTTTTAAATTTGTACTACATATAGTAGTATAGAACGTTTGTGCGAAATTCTCCTTATAGTGAGAAAGGAAATGGACAGAAAGGTTCGAGTGCTCCATAACGTAGTGATTTAGCATTGAGTTACGGTGATGCGGACCGTAGGTTCGTTGCCCTAGTGTAATTTATTTATGTAAACTGCCATCACGATACAGAAAAAATACTATTGATGGTGTAATTTTTTTTAAGAAGACCGATAACTAACGGTAGATGCTGCGTATGGGCTACTTAAAACAAAATATCATTACCTGTCTGAAATGTGTTATATAATTAACCAAAAAATAAATAATAGTACTAATAAAGTTTAAATAATAACACAGTAACACCAAATCAACGCAATTCCTATATTAATACACTCTCATTATTGTTGAAGATAATTTACATACTCAAGCCAATAATGGCAAAAACCGGAATGCTAAGTGCGGAGTGAGATGATTTCCATACGTCTTTATCCTAAGTATGTCGGTCTACCAAATAAAGCTTTGAATGTACACAGATACAAATTATAGTGTCCCGCATCCACCGAGTCGCAGCATTTATTAATTACAATACGCTTTTGGCCCGTAATTAATTAACTACAAGTAAAACTAACCCTAGAGCTCCGCGGCGACGTTATAAATCGAAACACTTTCAACTTCACAGCTCTATTGAGATAATGGCCTCTCAATAGACTCTACATTTGATAAAATGTTACTAATGAACTGTGTAATATTTCACTCTTAGCGCTGAAACAAAGCACGAGTTGAGAAGTCAGCCATTTTTCTGGTGTCAGTGGGAATGATAAAGTTAGCTTAGTTAAGCTGAATTTGTCACATTTTGAACACACAGTCCACCTGTGATGGTAAGTGAATGCTGTGGCACACAGACATTTTTTTTATAGAAGAGGGGGCAAACGAGCATGCGGCTCACCTGATGGTAAGTGACTACCGCCGCCCATGATCAACCGCAACACCAGGGGAATTGCAGATGCGTTGCCGGCCTTTTAGAAAGGAGTAAGCTCTTTTCTTGAAGGTAAACAATTCCACAGAGAAGCTGTACATTACATCTACATTTAACCTCCACCAAGAATCAAAACGCAGATGCGTTGCCACCTCTGAGGGCCAAGATGGAATCCCTCAATTACATTAAAACGGTCTCCGGTTCTCTACACTAATAAAAAACATTGCAGCATTCATTCAATAGAATATTTATTGGCATTAAGTGAATTAAAATCATTTGTTTGTTTGACGGTCTAAATATTGAGTCTGTTTAATTAAAGATGATGGGGCGTTAGAGTTGTTCTTGGGCGGCGGTGGTCACTTATTTTCGGGTTAGTCGCATGTTTGTATTCCACGTCTTATATAAATAAAAACAGGCGCCCCTGTATTTTATTTCAGAAGCAATTTTTTGTAACATTAAGTTTTATATATCTATTAAATTGTTGCAATCCGTTAAATTACAATTCAAACATAATAAGTGATACGACCAATAAATAAGAAAATAAATCCTCGGTCTGTTTTGTGTTACACTACTACTAGTATAGAGTATTATTTCATTAATTAATTTAAATTAAATTGTAAATTCAATTCAGAAAGATTATTTCATTCATATTTTTACAAATTAGATTATTATTTTCTCTTGCTTCGGATTACGAACGAAAGTTTGATTAACTCTGTAAATTGTTTTACTTAATTGCAACGATATGTTATAAAAATAAAATAAATTAAAATGAAACTACTTTACTTCTAGGTATTAGAAAACTAATTCGATCCTGGTGAAATCATTCGGTGAATACATTTTAGTTTCTTGATTGCCACTTACAAGCATCAAATATAGTCATCACTTACAACACTCACAAACTTTATACCTTTTGACTATATTTAGACTGATGTCTTGTTAAGAAAACATGTCTTTCAACGACGAGCGCGGAATCCTCTGAAACATCGTCTATACGTCAAATAATGAGATAATGTAAATGCGGTATTTCAAATAAAATAAAACGTCAACTTTTAATAATAAAAAAGTAATTTTAGATTAATAACTTGAATGATTTTCTTTTAAAATAAACATATTCTTTTGTTTAATGTTGTTTTAATAATACATATATGAGTTACCTAGACACCAACAAAAAATTAATATTATTAATAACTTCAATATTTTATTTATGCTTCGTAATTTAATAATTTCTTCTATTGCTTGAAAAATAATGACCATTTTATGTAAAAATATTTTTTTTAAATTAATTTTAAAAAAGCGACAGGTAGTGGGTTCGAATCCGCCACTCGACTACTGGCGTGAACCACTCTTAACACAAGCAATTTAAGCTTACCACAAGTGGTTAAGGGGAATATTAATAATGTTTATAGCATTGTTAATATTCTTTAAAAAAATAATTTTAGGCGGTTCTGAATCGTAGAAGTAGAAATTCTGTCACCTGTTCTGTAAAGTTGAAACCGTAATGAACTTAAAAGTTAAGTGTTAATGATATTATAATTGAATATCTGTCCTATACAAGCGTTTTTGTCATATGATATTTTAATAAATATCTTATATTTCAATTAAAAAAAAAAAACTAAAAACCAAAGACTAAAATTATCATATAACCCTACTCCCCATGTTATTGGGCCGAGAACCCTGGCTTCGTTCGCTCGCTGAATGGCTACTATGTAATACTACACTTATCCTTTGTGCGAGAAAAGAAGCATTTTTAAAACAATGCCTGGAAACACTGTCATTAGTCCATGTTCGTAGCTCGCGGATTAACCTTGGTTTAATACGCTTTTTTATCCATTGCAACAATATAAAAAAAAAACAACTTCACCAAAGACGATTAAAAAAACATTCAAAGACATCTGTTAAACAGCCATTACATCTATTAGCGATTAAAAAAAGTTGCCGCAACGGCCAAGCTCAGTCGATTAACGTTCCGAGTTCAATGTAACCGGTTCGCGGGAAGACGTCGCGGCGATGACTCACGCGCACATGGAACCAACGAGCTAACTAAAATTTGGACAAATAAATATACTGATGCTTAGCTAAATGCCTTGTTTGCGTTTAAACAACTAATTTTTCTGTGTATTTTTTTAAGTTTTCCGTTTGTAATAAAATATTATGGTTTATTTAATTCTAATAATATGTTACTTTAAACGGGTACATATTTTAAATTATAAAAAAGATTAATTACTCACAAATAACTCTTTTTGGTGGATGCAAGCATTCCATCTTAGTCCTCAGGGTAGACAACGCATTTGCATTATGATTCTTAATCGAGGGTAGATGCAGATGTCTATGGGCCACAGCATCCACATATCATCAGGTGGGTTTTGTGCTCGCTTGTCACCCTTATTGAATAAAAAAGTATCTAAATGGAATTTTTTTTAATGTTGTCCCAACTATAGGCAAATAAACTATTAATATGTGATAATATTTCTTTTCTCTAGGTCAAATACGGATTTTGATATTAAAGAAATAAAACACACACAATAAATGTTATTTATTGCATTATGATTAATTAAAGAGACATTAGAGATTTAAAAGATATAATAGTCGCGGTATCTTTTTCTCGATAAATGAGTACCTACCAAAAACAAATATAACACGTTTTAAGTTAAGCTGACACCTGTGACCTGCTATTTCAGCGTGAAGAGTTCCCGTATTTTTATTAACATTCGCCGTCAAAAGTCCGCGAGAAATATTCGCAAAATGGCCGAAACGCATTCAAACACCGCCCGCTGCATCCGCGACTGACATGAAATTACTCACTGAGCTGTCGCGACAGGTTATTCAAGTTCGTTTCCCTCCAAAACGGAAAACACGTACATTTTGGGGTCAGCTATTCAAAGCTATTAATTATACGCGGTGATATTTTAAAATAAAACAAATTATTTTTAAAGTATCGCCACTGCAAAACAAAAATTGAATTGTAAGAATTATTTTTCATATAATATGTACATAATAACGTACATTACTTACTCTACGCAAAGGTTGTCTGGAAGAAATCACTTTCAGTGATAAGACCGCCTATTGTACATACTTTAATTAGTTGTAACTATATTGATGTTTCTGTATTGTGGTGTACAAAAAATAAATAAATAAATAAATACATTGTAGATGAGGCATCCCCAGATAAAATATATATGTCACTTGTACTTTTGTTAACGTTAACTTTATTTTATTTTATAATTTCGTAGATATGAACTATTCTTTAATAAACATTGAAGAATCAAATAAAATATAAATATTTTTATATAAATATATGTAAGTATAGCAATTAATTCACCAATTGTTGAGATGATCGACAGTAGCATCTTCCTAATAACTACGCGAAATAATGAAAAACTGCGATGGTCCACTTGCCGAGCGTGATAACTATGGCAAGTAACCACCCCTATGAGAGAATCTATGGGATAGTCCTATGTTCAGCTGTGGATTTAATGAATGTATTAATGATAAATAAAAATTATTTGTGTTCACTAATGAATTAAATACAGAACAAACGGGATGATATTTCATTAATTAAAATGTCTAGACAAAGAACGCGAAACGGCATCTAAACATCTGCCAGGTACGGTGATTACAGTAATAAATAATTAAGTAATCACTTTGATTTTAGTCAAAAAGCGACATTCGAGGACATGCACTGGAGAAGCGTGGCAAACTAAATGCTTCCAGCTGTGGGTCATTTATAGGCTGTAGTTACAGTCTACAAATCGACACAGGCCTTTACCATATCTAACTATAAACAATTTAGGTGATTATATAATAAATGACCTAATTTCTTATATATACACAAAAGTAACAGACGTATACCCAACCTGCGGAACTCTGTAACGTTTTAAGATTAAGATGAGAAAGCGAGTACGGTTTTATATAAATCATCCTTCCAACCAGCATTCATTAATAAGAGACTGTTAATTAAATTGATAGCAATCTTTTACAGATTTATTAGGGCAAGTCACTTCCACGCGGCGTTTATCGTTCAAGCACGTTACGTTCGCAAATTGACTGCGGGAACAAAAATACTTTGCATGTAGAGATAACGATAACTTTGCACTGGTAGTAGAGGTAAATAGTGTATTTTGTTTAAAACATATTTGAAATTTACACGCTCGAAAATAATCACAAAAATCAAGACAGAAAATTAGGCTCTACACGTGAATGGGTCGACTCGTACCGGAAAAGGTCCATGCTCTCACAGAATATTAGTGTGAAATAGCAGCTTAATGCTGCTGTGTGTCGTATGGTGAGTATAGAGATCCGAAAACGCTTTTTGCCGACAAAGAAGCATTGTATTTTAGCTCTCAGGGGTGACAACGCTTCTACAGGTTGATTCTTAAACGAGGATAGATGCAGATGCTTACGGGCCATAGCATTCACTTTCTATCGGGTGATCTGCTTGTTCTTTTGTCACACTTAGTCTATAAACAAAAAAAATGAAAATTGTTTATAAAAGTTAAAGATTCTTTACAGCTCAAATGAATTGTGCTCAACGGACAAGGCTTTTAGGAAGTACCAGCGTAAGATGGCAATATAATGCTGTTTTGTTTTATATTTTGAATTTCTGAAATATATATTTTGAAGAGAACCGAAGAACCAGTCTAAGTCCTCGTGATTGATAATGTTTCTGTATTTGATCCTTAATCGACGATAAACGTAGGTGTTTCTGTCAAGTGAACTAGACTGTGTGCTGGTTTATCACTCACACTTCAAGCTACATTTCTTTTAAATAAATAAAATTATAATCTTCAAATGGCGGCATATTACGATGGTGTCATGGAAATTGAAGTTTAGAGAACGAACTAAATTATTCTTATCCTGCACGCATCCTACCTACATGAATTTACAACTACCAGTAATAAAGACCTCTAAACATCAACTTGACGGGGTCATTACAACGTCGATGTTTCCCTAACACGTCGACCGGTTAATTGTTGGCGGACATTTTGACATGCGGGACGGATTACATGTAGGCGGGTGTCTCCTACGCGTCGTGAATACTCTGATGTTGATAGGAGGTAACGTAAGTTAAGCGGGAAATTTTGTAACTTAAACGTGGCTCGTGCTATTCAAATTGTTAAAAAAATTACGCCAAGAAAGTTTTAAATAATTGTAGTCAATCTCTCTCTCTCTTTCTCTCTCTCTCTTTCTCTCTTTTGTAACTTTGTCGTTGTAATGAATTATGTCTATCGTAAATCCCATAATTTATTCGGTCCTGTTTTTCTAGATTGTATGAATTTCCTCTTAAGGAATTTTCTTTCATGGCGTCAGCATAAGAACCAACCTCCTACTAAAATTTGGCGTCAAGAAACAGTGCACCTTCTCATATGTTTCAGTTTGAAAAGTAAGAAGAAATGATATAATCCACTGATGTGACAGCTCTGTACGACCGCCATAATTTGGACTGTTGGCTCGTTATCCTCTACTTTTCATTTAAAAAAACAACGTTTTGTCGTACGTTGTATAACTGTATTAATTTAAATGCTAATAATTGTGCAAGTTGTTGCTTTAAAAATGGTATAACATAAATATATTTACACTATTTGAAATACTTAAAAACATATTAATTCATCATCACCACAGTCCAACATAGATTATCTCATACGCCATAGTTGCCACGCTTGATCGGTTTGTTGGCGAGCGCATTTTTTATTAAATTAAGTTTTTAGGAATACGTTGCTATCTTCCGCACAGGAGTTTGACACACGAGTCAATATGGGATTTCTTAAGCCGCCACTAAACGCCGGCACACAGATATATTAAATATTATTACATTTCTCTAAATATCATCTTGTTATAAATCTTTAAAGTCTAAATTGTTTGTTAGGATATTGAAAGCCACTTTACGTCCGTGACCGGCCGTACATAATTTCGAATCTAATGAAGTGGAACATTAAAGTTTTGGGAAACATTCCCCGGTCGTAATGGTCCGAGGCGTGAGAATGACCGCCAAACAACTCGTTACTAATTCTCTGCAGCACATCAAAATGATCTATACCCGCTTGAAATACAACTGAAGTGACTGTTATTTTTTTATTACTCCAATATGTGAGCGTCCAGTGTCTGGATTGAGCACAACGACCCTATCCATCGCTCCACCGAAAAGACAATGCAATAATTATTGCACGACGCACATGCATGAAAACTTTGTAACACAAAATCTACATAATAGATACAATACATACGACGAGGCGATGACGGGTAGAAGTACGAGTAACAAACGTGCGACTCGGTAGAATAAGGGTGACTAACTAGCATACAGTCCACCTAATGATAAGTGGATGCTGTGGTCCATAGACATCTATATCTAAAATGCAGATGCATTGTTACCCTGGGGATTAAGATGGAATGCCTCGTTTCCAGTAAAAGGAGCTTCGGTACTCTAGACTCACCTTGCGAAATACAACAACATTAAGCTGCTATTTCACGCTTGTACCCTGTGAGAGCGTGGTTCTTACCCAGTCGAGCTGACCCATGTTCATGTCCACCTGTGGATAAGAGTCGTTCATAAATGCTGGGCACGCGAGAGTTAAAAATGGACGAATTTATTCTACTGACTAAAAAAAATAAGCAGATTTAAACATGAAAAATGTAGCCTAATTATAATGACTTAATTATGTTTCTACAAAAAAAAATGTGTATAATAATATATTCGTCCTATACTTAAGTACCCACAGAAATGTCGTATCTGAACATATTGATTTCATAATCTATATTCCATGACACGAGATGGCGTCTTAGGAATAATTTGTTTTATTATTAATCTATAATACTTTTTTATTGATTAAGTATCTTATTAACCAATGGAAAGTAATTACTTGGTTTTTACTGACATTTCTTGAATTATTTGTGCAATATCTAAGTACACACGACGGCATATTTTTATCAAGAGATTTTTTTTGAAATCAACACAACACGTGACAACTCTACAAGCGCCTAGCGAGTGATTGAAGTGTGATTAAAGTGCGGTGCATATACCGCAGTTGAGTGGAACATAGTAGCTGAATGCAGTGTCGCCTCCAGTACGTAGTACGTAGTAGCTCAATGTATATAAAATAGATATTTACATATTTAAGTGATTTTTTTTTAATAATTGTCAATGTTGGAATGAAAAAAAAAGAATCATTATTTTCAATTCCCGTCATGTCTCACTTGTCGTGCTTGCACGCTAATTACTGATAAGAAAAATAAAACGGTATAGGCGTAAACAAACCACAAAGGCAAAGGAAAGCCCGCATCCGTTCGGAAATTGTAAACCTGAGTTTTGTTGTGAAACTCGCGACACCGGTGCAACGGTGTTATTTCCGAACGGAAGTTATCCAGAAGTAGTTCTGAAATCTACACTGATTCATCACCTGTCACATTTTCCCGGGAAAAACTTTAACGGTTTTTGTTCAATGATCTTTTTCTGCCATCAGGGCGGCAATTCTTAGGAATAAGGTGAAATATTTGACAGCTTCCGTAGCAGAGGAAGTTAATTTGTTAGAAAAGTCGAAACATCAATGTATTGTGAAATATTAGTTATAATTTATATGATTTTTTTTAATTTATTAACCAGATTAGAAATAGGATAAACCAAACTACGGATGTTCCAAAAAACATCTGGTGAGCGTAAGATTATAATATTTGATTAATATCGTTCATTTTAGAGATTACGTCTATATTTTTAAACGAATAATCCCAACTTTCAAAACCTAAAAGAAATAATTTTGAAAGCAGGGAATATTAAACAAAACCCAAATGTCTACATCGAATCGAATTAACGTGAACCATACGTGAATACTGAACACATTTAAACTAACGATCGTATATTTCTATAAATTTCTTAGTTCAAGTTTAGTCAATCAAATAAAAATATGTGGGTTTAGCAACAATTACTGCCCATGCGCGAATCGGCGGGAATGTTTGCACGTAAAAGCACGATCATCATTGATCAAATTATTACATACATTTTCGAAAATGTACAATGATAATTACTTATCTTGTGCATTGTGTAAGACATTACCACCATGTTAGTTTTTATTATATTAGAGTGACAAGTGAGCAATAACAACAGTCCACCTGATGACCTGATGAATACTGCCCACGCGCGAATCGGCGGGAATGTATGCACGTAAAAGCACGATCATCATTGAAACCCACCTCCCTTTTAACCCAGAAGGTTACAGGTGCGTTATCTGTCTTGTCGATCAAGATGTAATAACTTATAAAAAAGTCGGTAGAACCACCATTCATATACTACATCATATAATTATAAAGAAGTCGGTAGTGGACACCACCATTCATAAATTACTACATCATATAATTATAAAGAAGTCGGTAGTGGACACCACCATTCATAAATTACTACATCATATAATTATAAAGAAGTCGGTAGTGGACACCACCATTCATAAATTACTACATCATATAATTATAAAGAAGTCGGTAGTGGACACCACCATTCATAAATTACTACATCATATAATTTTTATTTTGTTCTTGTAGTAATGTCTCAAAACTTGGTACTTTTTCATTTCAAGTTAAATTAGGGTCGATTTTTAATCGTAGGATTAAAGGTTTACATAGGATAAAATACAACATAAACGACAGTCAGGTTAAAATTTATTCTATGGATAACTTTTATCCGACGATTGAATAAACGGCCTCATCGAAAAAACATGCAAATATGATGACAATTTTATTGTAAAAACATGATTATCATACAATTCCTTCACTACAATACAATTCCTTCACTACGAAAATAGCCAGAACGGTTAGGATTAATTACCTACCACAAATAACTTCTAGGTGAAAAAGGAGCTCCGCCAAGATCTTAGTTATTGAGTTTAGAATGATTCATTATAAAAACTCCACAAAAATATAAACGCGTCAGAATTATTTATTTACGCACGTTTACCTATTGCTTAAACTGTTAATGCAATGAAAGAACTTCGCTGTCTTATTTAAAAAAAAACTGTTGTAATTGTAGGTTGTAAAAACACCAGGCCACATTTATTTAAAGAAAAACGTTATTTCCTTTTCCCCCTTAATTTTGCGTACACGAGCAGCGCTCATAAAAAGATAAAGTTGATATCATCGGGCGAGTCAACACGGAACCACTTACGCACAAGGTAGTACAACCTGCAGGTTTCCAGGAACATATGATATTAAGGCACGTATAACGTGTCATTCCCACGTGTACCCGGTGCCCGCGGTGCAGTCGGACGCATAGTGATGCGGGTCGTGAACCCGCGATGTGACTGCGCTTTTTATACTCGACGCACTCAACCTCCTCATTAGTGGGAAGAAAATAACTTAGCAGATTTGTTCTACACTGGTTTCATAATATGTTCCTGTATTTTTTTGCTTTACAATGTAGAGCTGTTTTAAAATGGTTTTGCTATAAAATTATACTAATCGATAACGACTGGGTTTAGCCATTTCGTGAATATATAGAACAAAAATAAAGCTTGTGTTCAATAATGTCCTGTATTTTGTAAAAAGAATAATCGTAGAATAATATCTCCTACAAATATGCCAAGTGAAATTAATAAATACTACATTATATGCAATTTTTACTACATTGTGTGAAATCCTGAAATGTTTAAGAATCTTATATAAAATATGAAAAGGTTTATTGTAAATAAATAAAACTGATTAACAGTTTCTTATATATACGAAAATACCATACATAAAACTACTTTTATAAATTTTATTACGTTAATTTTAACTTATTTAAATTACCAACGTTTCGTTTGTTTTTTATTCTAGTAGATATATGCACCGCTCATTGTTTACATTAAGAAATTTAAGAAAACATACTGTAACTGAATGATTATCGTAATGAGTTTCTACATAATTTGTTTTAAATTTCATTTAAATAGATAAGATCTAATGTTGAAGAGATCTATCTGATAAATATTATACATGTTGGTAGAACGACGTATAAAAGATCTTAACGCGTTACTGTGATTCTTCGCACAAACTCTACATTTTAACTCTACATTGTAGTACAGGCCATATTTTAAAACTGTTATGGTATATTAACAGGTCTGACAGTTTGTTAGATACATTGTATTATAAAGATAAGCATTTAATAAAACACACTTCACTTCACACTTTTTACTTGCGAAAGTATTAGTATTTTATTGTATATAATATAACTCAGAAAATAATATTCTTTGGTACTCTAATGAAGTTCAACAAGTTTATAATTGTGAGATAGATCAATCATAATTAAATTAAACGTGTTCTTACAATATGATTAAATATTTATTGAGTTATCACAAATATCAAGCATATCTATTTTATACACAAAAGATAACCTTCTCCTTACCATACGATTTATTTTCTTTATTGACTTTTTACACAAATAAAGTACAAAGACCAAAGATTCAAAGAAAGAAGGTAATTTTTGTGTTATTTGGGATATTAACGACGTGGAAAGTATTTTGAAATACTCGAAAACTATATTTGTACCGGTCACTAGATTTGTACCGATTTAATGTACGCTGGTTCGCGCCACAGCTGTGGATACATCCGTTGCATAGTTTTATCAGGCCTAGCGAAATTTGGGTAAAAACCCACGAAAGACTTTGTCATCATCTGCGCATGGTCTTAATATCAACGTGTCACTTTAGTTACAGACACGAAGCAGATTTTTTTTTTAAATTTATTTTGTAATTTGTACAGTTTTTTCTATAATACTTTTATTTTACTATGTCTTGTACTTCTATAGCTATTAACAATTGCTTAAAACACACAATTTCTTAAACTAGCACAACTTTGTAATTTAAAATGGTCTATTATAAATTTACAATCAACACTTAACAGTCTACAATGACGCAAAATACAGTAGTAGGTATAAAATCTATCAACATTCATAGAGTAATAAAACTTTCATGTGCTTTATAAAACATTACCTGTCGGTAATGTCCCTAGGCTTGTTTAGCTTTAAAGAGTAGTTTTGTAAATAGGCCAACTCTACATAGTAGTTTTACGATATTTTCACTGAGTTTTACCAGACGTAACATATTTTAAGTTATTTTAACATATACTATTGAAATCTTTTATAAACTTTATGAAAAAAAAACATATGAAGTAAATCCTCAGCTATTAAGTCTCGAGTACCTAGTCGACAATCAACTAACAAGCTTAACAATTTGGATGTGGTGCAGTAAAATAAAAACAATGTGAAGTAGACTTTAAGTCGAATCATTTAAGATTTCTAGTTCTAGACATGAAGTGTAACAGTAAGTATGTATATAATAAAAAAACGGTCAGGTACATGAACATGATAGAAGAGTACCGTTCCTTTAAGAGTTCCGTGATGGCGGTTTTTAAAAACTTATTAATCATATAAACGAGACAATAATATGGTCTTAATTTTTTAACTTCGGTTTTTACCCCTCAAAAGTTATTGACTAAAAAGCAAAGTTAATGTGTTGTTTGTTTAATTTTGAACCTCACGTTTGTATTTGGGTTACCACACTTTATGTAAAATAATTCACTTATCTACGTGAAACAGAAAAATAAATCAACAGACAAGCAGAAAAACGCCGTGGTAATCCATAAGAATGCTAAAAAATAAAATAAAATACAGGATTAAAATAAAATATGCAAATTTTTTGTAATCGATATGACTAAATTATTTCGCTATAAGTCCACTATCATAATAAGCAATATGTGACTGGACGTAGGTCAATGATTTAAAGTAATGACTATTGTACATTGAAGTGATTTTCATCATACTACATGTAAAATCAGATTAAAAAATGATATTTAAGATATTTAAAAAAATTGTTACAGCACCTAAGAGAAAAAAGATAAAGAGCTGAAATTTCTTAAAATACACTTAATGGAGCAAAATTAAAACGTTAAAAACATCATTTCTTTTACCCAATCGCGATAAAACTCAAAATGAGGGTACAATAACTTTTGACTTGTGTGTATGAGTTTATTTCCGTTTCTATATTCACACGAAGCTCATAGACAAGTAAATTTATTTAAAAACTAATAAATTTATAATTGACGGCTTACGTAAATTTTACTACATATAGATATCCGAGTGCTAGCTTCAAATAACTAAGCCTGAAGAATCAAATGCCTTCAAAATGATGTTACCTTATATGGAGTACTTGAAAAGTATTAATTTTTTATTTTATGATTAAGTATTTCACAAATAAAAATAAATTTTGTAACCCTATCTGATATCTGATAATACTTAGGTATTAAATGGTATATACGTTTAATATAAATGATCCTCACAGGGTCACAGTACTCGCGTCCGTGAGAAATTTCTAGCAATGACACCATAACAGGTAGCGTCCCACAAAACAGCGCGCCGAGTGTTGAAATCAGACGTCATAATGCGTTGAATTTGTATTCAAATCAAGGTCATGAACCCGCTCCACGTTATTAGCCAACGTGCTAATTATTCTAGTTCTTTGAGGCTAAACACTGACAACTGAATGATCTTATTACTTTGAAACAAAAACGAAAACTTTTTACGTGGTAGAGACATGCTGCAGCTATATTATGGTTGTAGTACGAATGGGTCGGCTCGACCGGGGAGGGACCACGCTCTCACAGAATACCAGCGTAAAATAGCAGCTTAATGCTGCTGTGTTTCGTATGGTGAGTGTGGAGAACTAGTCCTCAAGGCTGACAACGCATCTTCGTTTTGATTCGCAAACGAGGAGATGTAGATGTCTATGGGCCACAGCATTCACTTACCAGGTGATCAGGTGAGCTGTGTGCTCGCTTGTCACCCTTTTCCTATAAAAAAAGTAACAGAAACTTTTTTTAATTCACATTGGATTATATATAATACTTATTGAAAGTCACTTTTTTCATTTACCTGTGAAAACCAGCTCAAACCCAGCGGGATTTTTTTTAAATAAGAGCTTATAATCGTGTATGTTACAATTAACAACACAAAACAAATTAGAAATAGCTTGGTAGCGATCATTTTTCCCATGGGTTATTACCATCCATAAATTCCTTAATATTTGATAACCCTTTTTATACAAACTAAGGTTAATAAAGTTTTTGACTTTTGTGTTTATCAAATTTTGTAAATTTTCTGGGATTTTGTTGTAAAAGCGTATACATCGCCCCAAGAATGAATTACTGACTCGGTGGAGTCGAGTAACTAGTAGAATGAATATCACTTAGTTTTGATATTAGTCAAAGACATATAGACTACTACTATTCTTTGTCTAATTGTTTGATCTGATATTCTTTGACTAATTGAAATAAAAACAACATAAATTACCTACTGTTGATGCTAAGAAATTGTCATTATTATTTATTTACATGCATCTATCGACTTTTTCTGTGTCATTTAATAAAAAATACTTTTTTCTAAACTACTTTACTGTGCTATATAATTCACACGTATATAGAATCATACTTTAATATAATGATTTATCATATTAGTTCTTTACCTATGATATTGCCGTTTTGTTGAAATAGTTTGATATGTAAAATAAAAGCTAAATTCAAAGACTACTAAAAGAAAAACTAGCTAAAAACCATATGGTGACAATTTAGTGATCTACAGCTGGTCTTGTTCCCTATAGGCCCTTGTCATCTGGTGCCGCAGTTGTTGTGACCGCTGTTGTCAACATATGGAAATTATGGTGGAGAAGCTATATATATATATATATATATATATATATATATATATATATATATATATATAATATATATATATATATATATATAGTAGCCTTGTAATTAATTAAACAGGAATAATAAATGAAAAACAGGAAATATAAAATGACAATTCGTTTAACTTATTTTGTTAAGTTACTTTTAGGCGGTCACGTAATTTACAATTTCTAAGAACTTGATTACTGCTTAATGTCAGGTGGTCCATTACTGTTTGCTCACTCGAGTTCTTGTTTGTTAAATCATACAGAAAGTAGTGAGAAACACTGGAATATTTGGTTTGTTTTTCGTAGCATTAGATATGTTTATATGTCCAGATAAATAAATGAAGATGGTATTTTAAATGGTTGTAGTATTGGCTTTTAGTACATAAAATGCACCACACATTTACCCTATGCACAAGTTTGCATTAAACATTAGAATGCATTTGATAAATCTTCAGTTATTTCTTTTAAAAGCAAATTTTTCAAATTATATATTAGCCGTTGTGCAATTTATGTGGTAAAACCGTGCTGCAGCTATATTATGGTTGTAGCACGAATGGGGCGGCTTGATGAAGGAAGGTCCACGCTTTCTCAGAATACCATCTTAAAATAGCAGCCTAATGCTTGCTATGTTTCGTATGGAGAGTGTAGAGAACCGGAGACCCAGAAACGAGGCATTCCATCTTAGTCCTCAGGGATGGCAACGCATGTACATTTTTATTTTTAATCGAGGATAGATGTCATGGGCTATAGCATCCACTTACCATCGGATGTATAGTGTGCTCATTTGTCACCCTTATTCTGTAATAAAAGGGAATATTTTCACCCCATTTCATTCTTTGGGCGTCGTAAAAGATAATTATGGGATAATGGTGCGGTAAAACAAATTGTTTTGCGCCAGGCGTAACATACCCATCAGTCTGAGATGCCTTGTGCTGCGATCGTGGACCCACCTGTCAAGGTGTTACGATTAAGGCAAATCCTTTACACAATGGGAGTCCAGCAGTTAGTTAAATACAATTTTAAATGGTCAGAGTGACCGACATTGCTCAATGGATCAGTAAGTTGAAGTGGCAATGGGTCGGCCATATAGCTGGAAGAACGAAAAACCGATGCAGAAGAAAGGTCATCGAGTGGCATCCTGCAGGCGAAGTGTAGAGCGGTCGCCCACTAGATGGGGTGACGAAACGGTAAAATATACAGGAAGTCGATGGATGCAGTTGGCTCAGGACCGTGCCTTGTAGTATTCCTTAGGGGAGGTCTATGTTCGGAATTGGACTTATGAAGGACTGTCATAAGGATGATGATAACGAAATAGGAATCGTTTAAAAAGCCTATCTCGATGTTTTTATAACAAGATATCAGCAAGCAGAAAAAGACTTATGAGCCAGTTATCTGCTATAAGAAAAACGTAAAGAATTATTCAGGTAATCGCTTCTTTTGCCTTTAAACCAAATAAAATGTGCAATGGAATCATTATTTTTATACTGAAACTGTTTCTTATTGCAAATATTTCTTATAATTAAACTCAACATATGTTTATTTATCACTTGACAGTAGAAGAATTTTATCAAGTCAATGCAATGTCGTAAAAAGTGATTAATGAAGTCTAGCAATCAGCACTCCATATTATATCCTCATTTGCATCTGGTCTTAAAGCGGAATGTACATTGTACATATACAAGCTATCTTATCCTTCAAGACATAGCTGTAATACATATATATTATAATAAATTCTAAGTATTTTACCATCTTTTGCTGTGATTCGTGATAATCAATTAAAAATCAAAATTTAGTAGATGCGTTGTCCACTTCTTAGGACTAAGATGAAATCACTTGTTAAGAGTTAAAAAAGGGATCGGTTCTCGTCATTCAGCATACGAAAGAAAGTAGCATCAAGCTGCATTTTCACTCTGGTATTCCGTACAAGTTACAAGTAAGTGTAGGCCTTCCCCAACATGCGACATGGCTCTGCTACTTGTAAATATTTATAGTATAAACATATCTGTTTTTAAATTTATATAGTATTCCCTTTCAATGTAACAATTTTTTGGGAGAACTTGTTTACTTAAATAAATTAATTATAAATTTTACAATGCGTAATGTGAAAGGCCAGGAAAAAATACTATTATAATATTTATTTAAAAAGATATTATATATTAATACCCTCAAACCAAGGAGGAAAAAAAGACCGAGCGCTTCGTAAATTTCAAATGTCGGAAAACCAATCCAAAACCATGCACAATATTTCTTTGCTACCAAGGATGACCTGGACGAAAATGGACGAACATGCCAATAGGTGCATATGTTGTGTCGATCAATAAAGTTTTGTGGACTGTTAAAGAAAACATGAAGAAAGACGTGAGCGTGAATGCACGTCAAGAAGTTGAGCATGGTTTTTGCTTCAGTTAAAATTTAAAGTTATTACCTTAATATAAAAATGCAACACAGGCCATAGAAACGGATTTTTAATCCTATTTAACTTTAGCCTGTTTCTTATCATAAATAATAGTGTCATTCTTGTTGCAGACGATGTGGTAAACTTGCGCAAATATAAACTATTGTTTAGTCAAAGAGCGGGTGCAAGTTGTTTAGTTGTACTCACGTTGGTCTTTGCGCAAGCGCGACCTGTAGGCCCCTCACGCGCGTTTACCATCCCCGTGCTGTTCGATGTTCAGCCGGTGCGTAAGGTACGTAACGAAACGCCGCCACATTATTGTTCTTCACAAGTGTTTTTGTAAACTAAACGCTTGTTTGTGGCCGTTTATAATTCAAATGCTTTACATAAGGTCAATGCAAGTGGTACCTTCGAACGCTGTACGGATTATTAGTACATACATCAGCTACCTACATCATCGCCAGCCCATACTAACTTTAAAAGAAAACTTTTCTTTCTCGAGTCAATTTTCCCGCCAATACTTATTGAGTCACAGAACCGGAGAAACAAAAGACTCAGCACAAAGGTTTTATTCGTTCATTCTAAGTTCCGCGCGCATTTGGACGATCAATCACTCAGGTTGAAACCACTTGGCGGTAATCTTCGGCGGGACCGTGTGAATGCGGTCAAACGCAGCTCACGGCGAACGGTCTATATTTTATACACGTCTAGTAATAAAGAAACCTTGTTGGGAAATTATCGAATACGAAAAACGGATATTTATATTTTTATATTTACAGATGAAATTATAAAGACGTCCCTAAATACGAGTAGGCTTTAAAAATGGATATTTATATTTTCATATTTACAGATGAAATTATAAAGACGTCCCTAAATACGAGTAGGCTTAAACGTCCTTTAATTTTAGGGGTTGTTTATAGCAGGAAATAATAAGCTACGCTCCTTTAACGCCAGGAGCGGATTCCATGAAACCTTATATATTTTTTATACTCTCAGATATTTTATAATTTAGCTATAGTCATTATGATGATCCAAATTTAAGTTAGACATTAAATTGTATAGTCCTTTACGATCCGTATGTACGTATTACACACTTACAAATAACATTATTAATTAAGGAAATAGCCGACACAAAACCCGAGGAAGATACTTCTGTACATTTAAGAACTGGCAAAAGCAGCTGCAATAAACTATGCAAACTATGTAAATCTTTTTCGATGAGAAATAGCGCAACCACTTCGTAATGTATTCTGCAATCCATCAATATGCAATTTGCAATCGTTTGTCAATGGTATTTTAAGCGAGACGAGGGGCTCAGTTTGTTTTGCCGGTGGCATTTTAGCTATGCCTTAACAGCGGGTTTTGCCAAGCCAAGTGTCGTGATCGCAGTTCCCGGTTACCTGATGTACGGGCATCGTCTACCGATATACGATTGGCGAGGCGAAGAAATACAGGCAATAGCGCGCGAAGAATGGAGTCACGTCTTTAAGCGAAGGAGCGCGCAAATACTATTATATTGAGAGACCATTTTGACTCCTAAATGAGTTCGTTCACACTACTATAGAGTTCACGGCCGTGCTTAGTCTGACTGCTTAGGATGCTAATATATGTAAGTAGGAATGTGGACAGCCAGATATATTGAAGTACAATAGTTTAACAATAGGTTTGTGATGATTGTACCTAGACTAAAACGAAAATTGTGCATTAAATGAAACGAATTTTGCGGATTTTATGGCGTTTAACTTTAATTTTTTAATTCCCGAACGTTTCGCGATAAAATCCGTAAAATTAGTTTCAATTAATGCGCAGTGTTCGCGTAAATATAAGTAAATATTGTGAATATAAAATCTAGTCTAGCTCAGGTATCTAAAGTGGTAAAATCTAAGAAGATAATTGAATTATAATTGTCTTGAATTATATTTTTGTTAGTATTGTATATCATCTGTTGGTGATCCAAATAAAGAGATAAATAATAAGAAAAACCGTTTTAATAATATTAAATTTCTTTATGACATTTAAATTATGTCTAGTGATAAAATAGCAGGACAACATGACTAAGAATAAAAACACGTTACGTGTTTTACGGAATATTGTTATATTTATTAGTTATGAAATCACTAAACTTCATTCATCTTCATCGTCAGGAATATCGTTCGCCAGCCCGGTGGAAATGCCGTCACGCACTGGATTGCTCCTATTTTAAACACAGTGGATCCCAAACATCCCACCGTCCCACGAGTCTCACGATTTCTTGACGCCGAGGTACTAGGACGGCAGCGAACCGGAGAGCATTTCTCGCTCTCCCCATTGTCTCAGTATTTCCCACGCTGAATACACTTAAAGAGAAAAGTGGCACCGATACAAAATAATTATTTTTTGCCACAGGTAGAAAATTAAGCCTGTCAATTAAATTGAAATGAAAATTGTTGTAATTCACAGAATTCATTTATAGCTTCATACGTATTCGTTGTTGTTAATTAAACTCTCGGGCATTATTTTACCTTTCTGACTTGGTACCTACAATAAAATGTCGTCAATCACAAAACAAATGACAAGTCGTGTCTATAATATTATTTAAAATCGTAACGATCTCGTTATACCTATCTTAAATTATAACATTTGAAAGTGTTTAAACTTTTTAACTTCACATTACAACCAAAATTTTTCATTTATTTGTCACAAGCCACCATCCCGAGCCACCTAAAAATTTCTGTACGTCGTACCAAATTCCCTTAAACTGAACTCAATATCGGTTGCCGGTTCTTCGAGCTATATATTCGGCCTTTTGTTAATTGAAATTAATGATAAAACTTGGAGCTAACATTTCATAGGGCATGCAGCAAATAATGACGTTTTCTCAAAATATGCGTAATTTTCCGAATTCCGGTACCTTTAAAAGTTTCACGAGTTTCACGTGTTCTTTCTCTCTAGTTTGTTGTTTGTGTGAGTTTCTGAGAGTTTTACTGTCCTTATCAATCATTCTTCGCCAATATATTCTCAGAGTAAGAAGTGTTGTTAGGCAAGGTAAATCTTAAATAACAAAAGTAAATAATGTATCTGACCTCCTCACATAAAAAAATAAATAAAAAAAAGATATCTAAAACAATTCACAAAAGTTAACAATAGGATACATGATTTAAAATTCGAACGAGTCCTTGATCGAAGTTGAACTAAACAAAGTCGGAAAATTTGTCCTAGGATAACAACTTAATAAAGTCTGGGCTTACTGTGCCACGCCTACTACGTAATAGCAACGTAAAGACTAAATTATAATAACGTACCGATATAAATATATAAGCTTAGTACAGGTGTTATATCCATTTTTTCCATAGATAAATATCTTCATATAAATATATAAGCTTAGTACAGGTGTTATATCCATTTTTTCCATAGATAAATTATTCCATCCTCAACCGGCACCTTGCCATTTTGGTGAAGCTTGGAGAGTCATTCTAAATCACGTTCTGACCGACTTCCGGTCACCAAAAAGGTGTCGGATGTTGGACTTAAATATAAGTCCAAGATGTGCAAATTATCAATAGTGCAAGAACATCTTTACTTTGTATAATAATTTATCTTTCTTTTCGTGATTAAATTATTGATTGTATTTTAGTTGAAGTATCTTATTGCATATAGTATTCGTTAGTCAAGACAATAAAAAGCTGTAATGTAAAATTTGTTTAAATTTCACTAATGTCCATTTATGCATGTAAGAATCTTGATTATTTTGGTATCATTACATAATATAAAATATTATTTACCAAAAAAGGCAATTACTATAATATGTATCATCAAACTGGTAGGACAAACTTTAGAGTGTTAGATACTAAAGCTGCAATTTCAAAATTTCTATGACAAACAATATTTTTTATGTGGGTTTAAGATATTTAGATATTTTATAATTAAAACACGGTTACATAATGTAAAACAGAATAGAAGAAGACTGCTTACAATTAATGAAAAGTGAAGAGAAGATTTCACTTTTGATTCATTATGAGCATAATGATTTCATAAATTTACGCGAACACTACACATTGAATAAAACTAAATTTACGGATTTTATCGCGTTTATTTCACTACTTTTACTTATTTTTAATTTCCGACGTTTCGGGTGCTTTACAGCGGGGGGGTCCCCCCCGTGACCATGGTTGCTGTAAAGCACCCGAAACGTCGGGAATTAAAAATAAGTAAAAGTAGTGAAATAAACGCGATAAAATCCGTAAATTTAATTTTATTCATTATGAGCAGTCAAAAGTCAACACACCTGAACGTAGGCCTCCCTCTAAGAGAATGCCTATTAGTTGGGATATGTGCCATATTTGCCACGCTGATTTATTGACTGGGAACCGCAGTTTTTAATTATTTTGAGTCGTTGTCAAGAAGAGGCATGCTGCCCACATCCTGTTTCTTTTTCTGTCTATCGCTTCTTTCGACATCCGGGGGATAATACGGGATAGTGGATACTCTTATCCTGCCACTACACGGCTGATATAATATATTGAGATATTTGGAATTAAAGGAACTGAAACACTTGACCAACACCAAAGGTTCGAAAGATAGAAGTGTTAACTTATCGGTACAATTTGGTAATTTGTACAAATGCAAATAACACCTGATGATGACCTCTATTACTATGTTTATAAAAGACACTTCTAATTTTATACCTGCACATAAAACAACTCGGTTGTATCTCGGTTGTAGCGTACAAATCGGGCGTGGACGGTCAACAACGCGGTATGTGGAAGTAAACAGGCTATTGTGGTCGATTCACTCTGTTCAAACATTTACTTAACCGATACATGCTCCGACGTAACCGCAGTTCGATCCAGTTGTTTTACATATCAGATTTTGTATTTGTAGATTATATGATATAGTTTAATTGAATCTCTGCCCTGGGAAGAACCAAGAAGAAACATAGCGAGACTTTTTCTCAAGTAACATTATAAAAATACATAGGTTGTACAATAATTACTTAGACAAACAAAACAAATACCCATAAGAAAGAACTTGGAAGTGATCACTTCATTCTTAGAGGCTCAATCATGTTTTTATATATTATAATAACAATATTTTATAAGGTCTGTTTTTAATAAAAACTAAGTAAAACTTGATAAAACAGAG
Source organism: Parnassius apollo (assembly GCA_907164705.1). NCBI lineage: Eukaryota > Metazoa > Arthropoda > Insecta > Lepidoptera > Papilionidae > Parnassius > Parnassius apollo. Next base: position 1,728,120 of record CAJQZP010000935.1, read on the forward strand.
ACCTTGCATGTTTTCTAGGACTGTTGTAAAAGGGTATTTGACTCTGTGCAGTTGAGTAACTAGAGGTAGAACTAAAATTACAATCGATCGATCGATAGTGAGTCTAGCACAATCGATTTCTGCCCTCGAAACTTACCTGATACAAGATGGATGCAAGAGTATCAACCACACCATATCGTCCCGAGGGTGTCGTTAGAGGTGACAGAGCGAAATCGAAACAGGCGATGGGCAACAACTTCCTGATAAATCTCAAACTAATAAAAAAACTGCTGTTGACAAACGGCTCATGCCAACTATGATAAAATCTAAAAGGTAATCTATGGGGGAGGCCTTTAGCATGGGACTTTTGTAGGCTGTAATGGTGGAATGTCAGATAATTTAACCTTCACCATATAGAGATTACTAATATAGCATTAGGCAACATAGCGCGGTTTGCATTTTACAAATGATTGTATCCTATATTTTGCATTAATACGTAGCAATATTATTTTATAAAGAAGAAGAGGATGATGCGGGAGGAAATGGATCATGTTTTACCTAACATAAAACAAGCCTTCTCAAGACCGCCATTATTGTTATCGGAAGGCATTGAAACAAACGATGTAGAATCAAGGCCGCGGTCACAAAACGCCGTGACGACAGCCAAATTGCTCACATCACGTTTTTAGCAACAAGTTTTATATATGTCGCAATCAACTAGCTCAATAAGCCTTTCGGTTTTAACAGTCCATATGTTTCAGCCGATGTATCTAAGACCACATTCATGCTTTATTATGCAATATGTGCGTAATAAAACATGAATATTAAGGATGGCCCGAGGGCCACTCTTAACCGACTGTCACTGATATTACAAGATAGTTGCAATGTTATGTATATGTATTAGACGCACCGACTGAATATCATTCAGACTGCTAGTTGAACGGTGCCCTACAGTAAAATGGCTAGGCTGTTAACTGAAAGGCCAATTAAGCTAGTTGGCTGCGACATATAAATATCGAAGCGTTGCTGTGACGCGATATGACTATTTAAAACAATATTGACAAATTACCAGTGTTTGGCCAAACGTAAAACGACCAAACTTTCCTGCGTACCAATATTTCTTATATACACCATTCACGTAGGTATTGTTTTTCACTTATTGGCATATCTGAAACAAAACAAAAGAAATAAATTACATACATAACATATAATACATAAACACTCACGCCTGTCACCCAGAGGGGTAGGCAGAGACTACAGACTTCCATTTGGCACGATCCTGACACACCTCTCTCGCCTCCTTCACATCCATACACCTACGCATACATGCTCGTCGGTTAAGGGTACTCCTAATTTGGCCCGTTTTCAATAAATCGCCAATTTGGTCGATAAATTTTCGCCTAGGACGTCCCTTTCCGACTCTGCCATTCACTTCTGCACCATAAATTTTCTTACACCAACCAACACAGCATTGTTAATTGCCATACGTGCCTTTTTCGACACATTTTGACTCTTCACAATAGAGTGTAGGGCCCCATTTATTCTATTTCCTTAGAGATAAATTAATTTTGTAATAATGAAGTCTCCAGAGTATCGACTCTATATTTACAATCTTAATATATATAAATTACGTGTCACGTTGTTTGTCCGCAATGGACACCTAAACTACTTAACCAATTTTAATCAAATTTGCACACCGTGTGCAGTTTGGTCCAACTTGAGAGATAGGATAGTTTTTTTGCCCATGAGTGACCCACAATTTTTTTTGCGAATTTAAGGATTTTAATAGGACATGACAAAGGGTCGTCGAAAAGGGCAGAACAACGTCTGCCTGGCAAGCTAGTATATAATATAAACTATGTGTCACGTTTGTCCGCGATGGACTCCTAAAATATTAAGCCGATTTTAATCAAATTTGCACACCGTGTACAGTTTGATCCAACTAGAGAGATAGTACAGTTTTTTTGCCCTTGAGTGACCCACAATTTTTTTGTTTTACGAATTTAAGGATTTATTTAATAGGACATTAATTGACCGAAGTAGGACATGACAAAGGGTCGTCGAAAAGGGCAGAACAACGTCTGCCTGGCAAGCTAGTATTATATACAATATTAATCTGAATTTATTGTTTAAATACTTGCTTTTACCTGAAGTGCGTTCGACTTTTATAAAAAGCTAAACATTTTTTATTATTGAAATTACCTATATAAACTAAAAGTTTCAAAACACTCTACTCCAATACACTTCTATAGACTACATTAAAATGATTTGTTTCACTCAGTGAAATCGTGCAGATTTTCGGCTGAGAAGAAACCGGTGAGCAAGCTACATAGAACTGACCATGAGAAAACATGCCTTACCTAAATGTAGTCCAGCTACTTTCAAGTTTATTCCTGAAGGACCCTAAGATTTATTTTTAATCATTAAAAATGTTACTTTTAATGGTAATTGTCATTGTTTAAAAAGGAAACGGTAGGTTTTCTGGTTTGACAAAGTTTCTCCCTTGACTTCTTCTGATAAAATAGTGACTGTTTATGCAATGGATCTAAATTGCATATTAACAAGCTACAGATTTTATTACTTACATAATATAACATATTTGGTTCTATGGGAAGACAAAGCAAAGTAGCAAGTTTTTATATTGTATTTGTTATTAGGAAGACACTGCTGCTAGCTATCACCCAGTTTGTTTCCTCTGTCCCCCCTTGCGACCCACGGAACGATATGGGACAATGGATATTCGTGTAACTCTTCACCATCAACAGCTTTTATAATAGAATAAGGGTGACAAACGAGCTCATAGTCCACCTGATGGTAAGTGGATGCTGTGGCCCATGGATATCCATGGGCCACAGCATCACATTTATCCTCGATTAAGAATCAAAACGCAGATGCATTGTCACCCCTGAGGACTAAGATCTCGTGTCCAGTAAGAAAAGGTCTCCGGATCTCTACACTCGCCATAAGAAACACAGCAGTATTAAGCTGGTATTCCAGGTCGAGCCGACCCATTCGTGCTACAACCATGATATAGCTGCAGCGTCACTCTACCACGTATTAAAAAAAAACTTTTTATAGTTCTATGTATTTTATACGATTCTTTCGATATATTTGGAAATTTTACTTCTAAAGAGAAAATTCAATCGAACCTTTAAGCTTAGATCACACAGAGGCAGTACAGTAGCAAATGTGGCAAAGCAGCGGACCTGCATTTGGTTGCTGCTATTGGGTATATTTACTGATTATTATTATACCTAAACTCCTTGTATACAATAACCTTATAAAAACATAACATTTTATACCTTGTATCTAATATTCCTGTCAGCACAGGTTTGTGCGCATTTCATTTAGAGCGAGATAGACAGATGCGCTCGATCGAGTTAATAAAAAATACATTGAAAGGGCTGAGCAGTTGGCGGGCGAGAGCGCACCTGCGGCGGCACATGTCGCGTAGCATGGCCGAGGGTGGCCTATGTACACGTGCCTTTTACTCAATGATGTTTTTTTAATGGCAACGGAACTCGAGCATCCTGCCTTACATTTCTTTTAGATGGACAGTTGATAAATTCGCAGTTGTAGAAATATCCAATGTTGTTGAACTCATATCGAATGTTAATAACACGTTTGATATCTGTTGTTACCTTATTTATTGTATTTATTTAAGCACGTGCAATATGTACCAGTGCCTTGTTCATTTTGTAAAACTTTACGAAACACTTAATATGAAATTGTTTATTTTTATATTTTTTTAATACTAGCGATTCTATAAACATTGCTAATATTCCCTTTAAATTAACTTGTGTTAGGAGTAGCTCACGACAGTAGTCGAATTGTGGATTCAAACTCACGACCTTTTGTGTTCACGTTCCTCACCCTATCATTAGGCTACTGTCAAAACTGTCTGTTATTGCCGTATATTTAAGATTATTTTTGTCATTGTTTGACAAATATTAAGGATATATGGTATAGTTGACAGGATTATATGGTCTCTTACATACCACGGCAAACTGATGTGTACTTAAATTATAGAACAAAAGAGAAATCTATGTATCTAAAACAGGAACCAAGGGCCCATTAGGTACCATCAGGTGCATTGATATCCTGTTTATTGCCTTTACATCTTGAGTACACAAAAGCAAGTGACAACAACAAGTGAAGTGACAAGACAAGTGAAGAAGTTATATATATACTACGTACTAGCTTCTCTAGTACATAGTACATATAACTCAATGATACAGACATTGGTATTCAAGGTGGTAGGATTGTTTTTTTGCCTAGGAAACCGTCTGCTTAACCACTCTTTTACCTATTTGCTTTCAGTGCAAGCACTGCTATTTGGTGGCACCAAATAGTAGTGCTTGCACTTAAGGCTGTGAAGCACTCCATCTAAGTGCTTCAAAGTAAAAACGCATATGTAGCCTTCTTTGTTTGTAGTTGGTTGCAAGTTTCCACGGGCTGTAGGCTGCAGTATCCTCTTATCATCAGATGGACTTAAAGTTTCTTTGTTACTCCTAGCTGTATTTATTCGAAGTTGGTTGCACGCTTCCGTAGTTGCAGCCTAAACACCAAGTCAATTGGCCATTATTAAAATTAATTTTATAAGAATTAAAACTTAATACCATTAATTTGTTTGCAAATAATGCGAACACTGTGTTTTATTATATTAAATGAAGCTCAAATTACAAATAACCGGTGTTCAAGCAAGAACAACTCTTGCTCCACTTTTCTGTACAATTATTGATAATGATTCGAGTACTGGCTCGAACCAGAAGCGAAACTTTATGGGTGTTTTAATTTATAGCAGACAATAATGGTTAAAAGAAGGAAGATATAAAAAATTTACGATATACATTACAGGATATTGTTATTTTAGAGTTTGTTTTGAAAAAAATTAATTATCTATTGTTTGTTTTAATGAAACTGCTATGGTTAATAATTAATTTTATGATTCATTTATTAATGTTACACAAACTGCTGGGCACAGGCCTCCTCTTATTTCTGAGAGTGTTTTGGGCCAAAGATGCGCTGCCCCAATGCGTATTAACAAACTTCACATGTTTTCGAATTTTTATTTTATTTCTGAGAAATGCAGATTCCCACACGACGTTTTCTTTCACCGCCGAGCAGGTGGTAAATCAGCACTTAAAATTGCAATTAACAATTTCGGGATCGAACCCGGGTTGCTCGCATACTGTGAAATTTCACAACGAGCTCTAACCATCTGCGCTACCATGGCTCAGATGGTTAGCGCCCGCCGTAACAAGTTCCTATTCATACAATCAAGTATTACATCTTAGTCTAGTCTTTAACGGAGCCCTTCTGACATTTCATTAACATAAATATTTAACATAATATGTATATTCCACCAAGTTGAAATGACAAACAAACTGTCCACAGTCCACCAGATGGTAACTGGCTACTGCAGCCCATGGGCACTTACAAATAACTCCAAGTAAGAAAGCTGCCGATGCGTTATCACCAATGAGGATTAAGATGTATTGCCCCAGTGTGTAAATATACTGGTTCTCTATACGCTAAATACCTGAACACAACAATAAACTGATGTTTGGTGGTTGTGTTGTTTACAAATGATTTACTTTTTAATCATTTATTCGACTAAACTGAATCAGTAAATAATTCATGAGGTGTACGCTTTTACAACGAAGTCTCTTAAAAAGGTTTGTCACCAAGTTTAAATTTTTATCTAACAAAAGATGATTATATGATGACAGTTTGTAACAACCAGCTGGGTTAGTACTTACCACGACAGAGGTATTTTTATTAATCAAGTGGAAAAGTCAAATTGCCTTTCGCAAGTACGATTTATTATCTGCATTATTGTAATAATAAAAATAACGAAAACAGAGACGTAAAATGAAGTCTAAATAAGCTATAAACGTAATATACTATAAAAGCTATCTGACAAATCAAACCATAACTTATTGCTCTATTCTACGACAAAAATTCTAATAGGTGTTTCATTTATTTTCAAGTGCCTTTTAAATACAGATCCATACACTGATAACTTAACAGTACTAAAGTATGCAATTAGTGTTTAATTTGTAAAAAAAACCCGTTCGTATGATACCAAAACAAGTTCGAAAGGAAATCTAACGGCTGAGCTTTCATATAGGTATCTTACACTAACACACATAACGAGTGGATTCGGAGCGACATGCAGTCTATAGTCGGAAAAAAACGAGGAAAAGCCGCAAAAAGTCGCCGTCAAACTGGCTGCTAGTACACCTGTTATGTTTACCTAGTATGTTATAGTTGTTCACGCCATCCGTGTTAAACTGCGTGTTAGATGGGACCTTACTTACTTACTTACTTAAAATTACACACTTATTGCATTTTTTTTACTTTAAAATTGCGTCAGTGGCAGTATGAATTTATTTAATGCCTTATAATTTTCCCTGTTGTTATATCATAATACTTTACGCAAACAGTTTTTAAGATGAGTGAGTCCCTTAGGCTGCCAAAAAACAGCAATTTTCATCCCGTATGACGTAAGAGGCGACATCATCGAATTTACTCGAGATGTAAAATACCAAAACCGACGACACAAAGTCAAAGGAGCAAGTGATCTGGTAGTCTGGTACCGTTATCATGATCCGCTTGCTGAGCGTGTCGATTTTTTTTTTATAGAATAGGCTGACAAACGAGCACACAGTCCACCTGATGGTAAGTGGTTGCTGCGGCCCATAGACATCTACATCTATCTTCCATCACAAATCAAAATGCAGATGCGTTGTCACCCGTGAGGACTGAGATGGAATGCCTCATTTTCAGTAAAAAGGGTCTCCGGTTCTCTACACTCACCATACGAAATACAGCAGCATTAAGCTACTATTTCACGTTGGTATTCTGTGAGAGCGTGGTCCTTCCCCGGTCGAGCCGACCCATTCGTGCTACAACTATACTACTAATATAACTGCAGCATGGCTCTACCACGTAGAGAAACAAGATTGAGGCAAATTCCTACAAAGGAAGGTATCTATGTTTATAAAGATTGGCTTCATATAAATAACGTGTAAGAAATAAATAAAAAGTTTACTAGGTCGTTGGAATCTTTTCCTACCTAAGAATCCGTCCAAGTTGGTACCACTCTTGCTTATTTCTCCCGCTAATTAGCATTGCTTGCACAGTTCCGATCTGAAGGGTAAGCATTCTTTTTTAGTTCTCAGAAGCGAAAGCGTATGTGCCCATGTTGTTTGAAGTTGGCTGCACGTGCCCAATGATTGTAAAAGTCACTTACCACTCGATGGATTGTAATAGAGTCTTATCACTTACACAGAATGTAAATTAGCACTTAAAATTACATTTATCAGTTCTACTGGTACTGGCGGGCATTGAACCTAGGCTACTCGCGTATTGTTTGGTTACAGCAAGCGCTTACCACCTGAGTAAAGACTGCTATAATAAATCATGTAATAATAAAGAACTTACTGGTACTAGTACTGGTAATGAAACTTAAAAAATTAATAGGCTTAAAATTAAAAATAAATAATATAATAAATTAAGAAAATAAAATGTAAAATATTTTTACAGGACAAACTTGTATAGTGTGCCATTATAATATAATATGTTCGTACGTTAAGCATAAGATTGTCATTGACCAATAACTTTTATCAGCACATTTCATTGGTGCCGGCGTACCCGGGGTGCTCGCCTATAGTGAAATTTACAGCGAGCACTCAGCCCCTGAGCTACCACGGCTGCTCCTGCTCATTTACCATTTGCTCGGCGGTGAAGAGATTGGGATACAAATAACAATACCTAAACTAACAACAGAACCCTATTAGAGTTTAAGAAAACTTCAACATGCATGGATCATGACGGTCATAGTCATTAAATTATGATATTGTCATCGTCATCATGTCCTTGATAGGAGTGCATATTTTGAAATCAATCGGCTTGAAGACGGTTTGATGGAAATTGCATTAAAAGATTCCGTTAAATAGATAGATACTAATATATATTTTTTTAAAGTCGTAATTAATTAAAACTATATTTTTACTTATTTCTTTCTTTATTTCTTTCTTTATTTTTTTATTTAATTAATTTTATTTAATTAATAATTAATTACTTCTTTATTTATTTTATTTAACTGACCAACAGTGAGTACACTAAAGTTAATCAAATACATCGTTAATAATACTAAGTAAATGCCTCACTATTTATAGGTTAACACAACATGTAAACAATTTAATATTTCAATACATTTCAACTCCATTAAACCACCTCCTCTACTGTCTAATTCGCGAACGATATAACAATATCGAATTTCAGCTGTTGATATTAATTTACTTGAAACTTCCCTTCTCGTGTTACCTGACACGTAGCAACTTATTTGGGAACAGCGACGGGTATCGACGAATTTTATTTTATTCACTTTTAGCACCGAAGTAATGTTTTTTTAAATAAAAAAATCTTATGTTAATCTGTAGTTAAAGGTCCGATATTAATGTAATGGGAGTTTTGGCGGGAACTTGGCCGTCGACGAATTGTCGCTCCATTTTGTCGCTTGAATAATGGTTTGAAGTGGATTTTGATTCGTAAAAGTGATGCTATTTTGTGAATTAAGTGTCTGTGCGTGTGATCTTGTGAGCGTGTGAGCACGACGAAACAAGTGCTTTGATATTGTTATAAACCTCAAGTTATTTTGATCGCTTGTTTGAGCTTTGTTTGAACTGTCCGCTGGGTTGAGCTGTCGTCAAAATCTCCCAAAAGCTTCGAAATGTGACGCATCAGCATATTGTGAAGAAAAACCTATTAAATCGAAGATCTCTAATGAAATGAAGACATTGCTTAAAGGACAAGCGTCCAAGCCAAAAACCTTAATAAAAAATATTAATGTAAGACAAATAACAAAAAAGAAATTGCCAAATGTGTTACTAGCCCAGCATATTGAAAAAGGCGGATAATGGAAATATTGGGCTTGTGATTGTGTCGGTGATGGGCTGGCCCCACTTATCTCTTCTTTTACAATTTGGCATATATAATCTCATACTTTTGGCTAAATGTGTTCCTAGTGGCAACAATATATTTATTAGGTTTAAGATTGTATTTTTATAAATGATTTTTTTTTGTTAAGAGGTCTTTTATAGATATATATAAACAGTATACTCTTCATTCCTACCCATTATTCATCATGCATCATCTGCCTTTAAAAAATGATAAATACTGAAGTTTCTACAGCCATTTCTTCTCTGGACAGAGAATCTTCATTTGAAAATAATAGTAATATAAAAACATGTGAATCTTTGACCAAATACAAATTTTTACGTCGAAAAAAAAATTATTTCGATCCATTTCAAACACTCCACTGATCCAGTCTAGTCATCCTCTAAAACTGAAGGTAGAATTAGGTATTATCGTCATTTATCCCGCTTGGCTCACGGAATGACGGTGGCTGTACCATGAGATGGTACGATGGTAATAGGACTCCTTATCTATCTAGGAGTCCGTCTGAGGAGGTACCAATCTCTTACTTATTTCGTCGCCGTCAAATATGTCCATGTAATCCAATGATAGATGAGTAAATGAATGAGGTGATTGGGGAACTGGAAATTCTCATAACACCCATGTAACATCTCAGGGAAGAAGGAGTGCCTGCTCTTCATGGGTTCTAGTTCCATGTAAGAAAAAGCTGAGTCACCTCCGTGCCTAAATTAAATTAAGACTAAATAATTTGTTTATATGTACACATGTTTTTAAAAGTGGAAATAAAGTGATATTTATTTTTTTATTTATTATTTAAATAGCAGTCCGGTCTAAAGGTTATATAGAGTCTGTATAATTACTGGCTGTAACTGTAAAGCATTCCATTTTAGCCCTCGGATGTGATAACGCACCTGTACCCTTCTTTGTATGAAGTTGGCTGCAGGTGTCGATGGACTGCAGTTGCGACTTACCAACAGGTAGACTGTGTCCCGACGCCAGTGTGGATGTTTACATCCGGTTTATATGAACTGGTCTACTGGATCAGATATTAATAACATTATACATATTAGTTGCCATTACAGGAGATGAAATCTCGAGACGGAAGGAGCCACCGCCTCAAACAAAGCAGCAGCTTCAGCGAAATGCAAAAAGGTTTTATTAATTAATACCTTGTTTGTGAACTTTCAAATCTTTCTTAAAAATGACGCTTTTCACAAACACTACACATTGAATCGGGAACTACTTTTGCGGGTTTTATAGCGTTTAATTTTTTTTTCTGACGTTTTGGGTGCTTTATGCTATGGTCACGGGGGAGACTGAGGTGTTTGACGTTCCAGTGTCATAGTTAGCCCGGCAACCTTCAGTTTTTAATATTAAAATTTCAGTTTATAATAGTTTGATATTAAAAAAAATTATTAGACGCGATAAAATCCGTAAAAAATAGTTTTATTCAAAGCTTTTATCGATTTCATTTAAATACGAAATTTAATCAAAAAGTAGGTAACGTTGACTTCCTAGAAAATATTAACATAAAAGACATACAAATGTATTTTTACTAAGCGCTGACGCAAATACAAGAAACGTCAACTGCACCGATAACAACGCATTTATTTCAGCTAATGTGTTATTTTCACGGTACCATGTACTTAATTTCTTTTACATTAAAGCTAAGTATAACATACATAAAGAGTAACACACAACTGCAGTTAGTAACTAACCCGTTTAAGCGTATTACCGACATGGCTATACATTTATGCGCAAGCAATTTTTTTTGTTGTTAGGTCTTTTAAGAATTGTAAAGTTGTTTTTCTAGAACATCCATTTATTTTAACCAAGACAAATGCTTTTACCTAAAATTTTAAAACATAACATATAACACAACATATGTATCCACGTTTTTAAAACAGAACTTTAAAAGCCTATCCGTCTTTATTAAAAACAAGTTATGTCGGTACGTTTATTAAATATCTTTTTTAAAATTCACGTGATTGCTTATTATTTTTTATTTTGCGTTTAGTTAACGCATTTTATGTGTGCATCTAAAATGACCATGACTGACTCCGCTAGGGAAGGACCACGATCTCACAGAACACCAGCGTAAAATAGCCGCTTAATTCTTTGGTTTTGAATGTAGAAAAACGAATACACTTTTTACTAAATTGAGGATCTTTTCTTGTCTTTAGGGGCTACAATGCATTTGCATTTTGAGCCTTAATCGAAGACAGATGTAGATGTCTATGGATTACAGCATCCACTTAACATCACGTTGACTGTGTGTTTGTTTGTCTCCTCTATTCTATATAAAAATCAGGTTCGTAGTCAAAAGCATAATATAACAATTACGTTTAGTCATTTTACTCGTTTTTTCTTCTCAAGCGATACTACTTTCAGAAATAGTATAATGTCTTTTGTAACGAAAGTATTAATATTTTATATTTTTATTCATTTACAGTATAATTTGTGATAATTTTAATTTTATCACGCTTGAAATTCCTGTATGCACACATTTTAGGAGATAACTCAAACTTAATTCTTTATGTTTAATGAATTTTATAATTGTATTTTGGTGTGTCGAAGTATGTACCTTTCTTTATTTCATCATCATTACAGTCTATCAAAATCCACTGCTTATAATGGTTCTCCCGCATAGCACACAGCCTTATATGCAAGGTGTTTGCCAGTCATCAAGCTAGCCAAACGGGTTGGCAACCGCAGAAGTTTATTTTATGTTATTAGAAAGACGCTACTGCCTATCTCCTGGTTTTGATTCCCTCCGTCGCCTCTACCACGCCCACGGGAGGATATGGAGTAGTAGATATTCTTCCACCGCCACTACACGGTCATTCTTTACTTTTGAATAAAAATGAAACACGAACATGGACTTGGACCACCATTGCATCGCTACCAACACCATTATGTTGAAAATACTAACAAACTGCTGCAAACACGGTAACACAATAAATAATCACTTAAAACTAATCATATGAACGTTTTTACGTTGGAAAAAAGAAACACGGATAGAAGGGTGGAAAGTAGAAACTACTGATAACAAGGCTAAAAAGAGTCAAATTAATGGCAGGCAGTTGCATGATGACTGTGTTCAGACAAGTATCGATTAAAAACATGTTGAAAATGGTTTTAATGGATTCACTTTTTTATGTAGAATAACAATGACAAACAATCACACAGTCCACCTGATGTTATGTGGATGCTGTGGCCCTTAGCCGATCAAAATTCAGATGCGTTGTATCTCCTGAGGACTAAGACGGAACGCCTCGTTTCCGAAAAAAGGGTTCTATTCACACCATAGGAAACACAGCAGCATTGAACTGCTATTTTATGCTGAAATTCTGTGACAATAAATAGCTGTAACATAGCTCTACTAATTGAATAAAACTATTATTTACGGATTTTTTTCGCGTTTAATTACTTTAATTTATCTTACCAAAATTATTATTAAAAAAACTGAAGGTACCGGACAACTATGACGACGTCAACATCTCAGTCCCCCCGGGTGCTGTAAAGCACCCGAAACGTCGGGATAAAATAAAAAAGTAATTAAACGATAAATCCGTCAATAATAGTATTCAATATGTAGTAGTTCGCGTCATTACCTCTACTCAGTGTTTTATATTCAAGCGTTATACAACCTTAACTTTTTTGTTAGAAATGAGTCTGAATATCTTAACGTATTATTACACGTACTTATAATCATATTATATACATAAGTATTTTTATATCTGTGGTATTCACAAGTCAAGTTTTAAAAAACCAGACAATTCAAGGTTCATTGTCAAGTCGCACGAAATTATAGGTAATAAAGAAAAAATAAAACAAATGGTCGCCAAACCCGCATTTACAACAACAGCATAATGAGTTCTGATGTAACAGGGTTGTCGTATTTCCTGTCTCTACAATAAAATAAAAATTACGTACTCAACTGTCGTTCAGGTCCGCCCGAGATTTCGGTCTTAATTTCGACCATTCAAGTCTCGGTCTCGATCACAATTTTATCTTATTTTAAGGAGAGTCTGGACTATGAGAATGTTATGTGATCAGTTATTTAGTAAAACCGATGAACATTTGTACGATGAATAACGACGCAATGAAAGTCGTAATTACATTCAACAGTTTAACTTTGATTAATAGGTTAAGTACCTACAAATTGATAAATGTGTATTTTTCTATTTATGTCGGTATATTTTTATAATTATGGTTCTCTGTCTGTTCGTGTCAGAGCCTATTTTATTGTTGGTCTAAGTCTCGGTCTCGGCCATCAGCTAAAAACTTGTCTCGGTTGGACCTTAACTTAACAAGAACAAGATCTATACGTACGTTAGATTCCTTTTTAGGTGATGAAGTTAAAATTTATTTTTAACTACTAAGATATGTTTGCAGTGTCAAATGACATACAACTCACTAAAGCAATGGTTAATCGTTTGGATGCGTTGCTGCGATCCTCGGGTTCAAATTCAATTTCGATACAGGAGAAATTATTCAGTTGAGGGTAGCATTTTTTAAATTACTAAGTTTAAAATTATTTTAAAGAAAAATGGTGACAAACAAGCACATAGTCTACCTGTTGGTAAGTGAATGCTGTGCCCCCACAAACATCTACATATATCCTTGATAATGAATCAAAATGCAGATGCGTTGTCACCCTGACGACTAAGATGGAATACCTCGTTGTCTTTGTTTTTTGCATGACAGTTAAAAGGGTATCCAGACAATACACTCACCATACAAAACAAAGTAGATATTTTGAAAAAAAAACATCTTTATTTGAAGCTATTTTTACGTAATTACACCACATGAATATATTATGTTACATTATCTATAAAGGCAGCAAAAAATAGCAAATAGGCATCCGGCGGATCAGGCGCTAATATTCTGCCGGTTCACGCCGGTATTCTGTGAGAGCGTGGTCGTTCCCTGGTCGAGCCTACCCATTCGTACTACAAACATATTATAGCTGCAGCGAGGTTCTGCCCTGTAAAAAATGTATGTATGTGTGTTTGCTGCAAGCTGTTTTAGGCAGACCGAATACAGCACGTTTTCAATAAGGCAAGATATTACGAGTTCACTCAAAAATTCACATGTATGCTGATAATGTGGATGTCAACAAAAAGGCTACCTTGTTCAATGCCAAAAAAATCAAAGATTATAGAAATATAGAAATTGCAAAATAGAACAGAGCGATTAAGTTCTCAACGGTTAGTTTATCTAAAGAGTTTAGTGCTTTAAACATTTTAGAAACTGTATAAAACTTTGATCTTGATTTTGAAGTAGCAGCCCTAAACTTCAAGGTTTATTTATTAACAACAGTTTTGGTACATAGATAAGTATATTTGTAGTTACCTACCTTTTTTACACGTGTCGTCTGTATGTTTTTTGATCCAAAATACCAGTATTCTGAAACCAAAAAAATGCTTTTGTTATTTTTATTACAAATTAACTTCGATTATAAATTGTCACACACAAATATACATAATATATCTATGTATGTATCTAACAAACCTATGTAATGTATTATATACTTTAACAAAAAATACATTATTGAATACATTTATATAAGTAATAACAAGTAAGTATAAAACACATTTTTTATTATTTTCTAAATGACTTAAGTTCAATTTTACAGACTAAAAATATTATCAATATACATAAAATTATTTCTTACTTATTACAAGCCAGTGTTTATCTACAACCCCACCCGGTATTTAATTGTGATGGAGCCGTAGATAGTAAATCGCTCTATTTTAACGTGTTCGTATTCCTCTTCAAATTATAGAAAAGCTGACTACCTAAGTATGGGAATGAAACAAACGCGAGTTTAATCTATCTACTATTTATCCAGCGAGAAAACGAATTTCTATTAATAAACTATTTTCCTTTGTTTTCGACGTCACTATCTATCGATTTATTATTAATTGAACAGTTGTGTTGTGCCTGTGCGCACATATCTCACGGTAAGTTCCCCATTGTAGTACATTTGCCACCTTTATTTGAGCTATTGTTGCACTAGAGATCGTCCGATACCAATGCAGCGCGGTCTCTATTATCGATGTTTATGCGTATAGACGCTATTGTCTCTTAGAAAAGACAACCAATGAACGATAAAAATGATTTATAATGTTATTTTTTTATCGATATTTTATGTCTTCATCGATGAGTGAAAGGTTTTCTTAAGAAACTAAGTAGTTGTTAACAAGCATGCTTATTATGATTAGATTTTAAAATAAAATAAAAAGAGAAGA
Organism: Parnassius apollo; assembly: GCA_907164705.1. Lineage (NCBI taxonomy): Eukaryota > Metazoa > Arthropoda > Insecta > Lepidoptera > Papilionidae > Parnassius > Parnassius apollo. The sequence goes on from CAJQZP010000935.1 coordinate 1,743,302, forward strand.
GAAACTGTACCGCTCCGCTATTTAAGCATATTGTGCGCACGGAAACTAGGCATGGTTGAAGATTATATGAAGAAGGAGTACTGATTGTGAAGGAGTGCTAAAAACTTAATTATTTAATAAATATTTAATAGTTACAAATATTACTAAATTAAATTAAATTAAACATACATTGTTTATGTTCTTACTGCCAATGTCAAACACATAGTTATTGTTGCTTGGATAAATTATTGTGTTGTTTTTTAACATTCATACTGCCAATGTCTCAGAGTTTTATTTACTCATGTCTCTCAGAGTATGTACATGTTCTTACTGAAAGGCTAATATCAAACACTTAATATCCTGTTGTCAAACAGTCGCACAAAGTAGAGATTGTCGCCAAAGAATTTTAAAATGTTTCCAATAAACAATGACGGACAGATTGACTAAATGAATAAATAAGCTGATTGAGATTTCAAATGTTCCTTTTTCAATAATGTATGAAATGTGTGTCAATGCAAAAAAGCGTCTATTTTATATTTTGTACATTAGATATACGTGTTTACATATTAATGTACACTTCAAATAGAAATATAACTTGATTAATTACAAACCTAAAATTTAATGAATTACCGTCCAATGGGCGACCACTGGCGTTCCTTAAACCTATAATGCTGTCACTGCTTACATTACATTAAGTTTCATAAACATAGCTCTCTCTTCGTTAAATAACAGAGTACAAGCCAGGCTCGATCGATCGCACGCAGTAAATCCTTCGTTTTGAAAGCATTGTCTCGGGGCATAATGAGAGCAAAGATGCCTTGAAGAGATATGTAATGGCTGAACATGTAACTACTCAAAACCTTTCTAGGAAACAACAGTAAATTTCATTTTCCTAATCATAGAATACTATAATACATACACAATAGAACGGGGGAGTGGGCGGAGCCCGCGTAGCCACTAAAATATCACTAACATGTCAATTCACACGTATAAATGTCAACACGAGATGTGTTTTGACGTTACAATCGTTTCCAAATTTCCCATGCAAATTATTTAAAAAATGCCAAATTGCACCCTATTTACAAATAAATATGTATTAAAATTTAAAAGATTTTTTTTATGATGATTTTGAACATCAAAAGTCTAAAATGTGTAAATTTACTAAGTCTGTCAAAACAGCGAATCGAGTTTGGCGACGCCAATCTTCGTACAAAATAAGGTTGACTGCCATTCTATTGTGTATTATAGTATTCTATGGTCCTAATGCAACATAACAAAGTGCCTATATTATTTTAAAGACAAACATTGAGCAGATAAAAAAAGTATCAACGTGGTAGTGCTTCGCTGTCGACTGTGCTGGTCGACTCGACAGGGGAAGTACCACGCTCTCACAGAATACCAGCGTAAAATAGCTGTGTTTCGTATGATGAGCGTAGAGAACCGAAGACCCTTTTTACTGGAAACGAGGCATTCCATCTTAGTCCTCACGGGTGACAACGTATCTGCATTTTGATTCGTAGTCGAGTATAGATGTAGATGATTATAGCTGCCCGGAGTCATGAAGTTGGCGGTGTCTCACCCCCGTGCCTTGGAAAGCACATAAAGCCGTTGGTCCTGCGCTTGATCTCTCTCCGGTGCACCTGTGCTTGCGCATACACTTGGGCACTATAATCCTATTCTGCGCCGATGGCTAGCCTACGTTGAGGCAGGTCACCGTGGCCGAAATTCGCTCTGGAGGACGTTATTATTATAAAAAATACGCACCTAATACTATACCGAATCTCCTATACTGATCTTTTATCTTACATGCTCTGACTCCTTTAAGGACGTCACTATCTGACATTTATTTTAATTAAATTAGAAAAAAGCTAAGAAAAGTTTAGTCTTTCTTCATTTAAATGTTTCTCGTGCGACCTTTCCTTCGTAGCTTCCGAACGAGCCAGAGATTTTTTCACAAAAATGAATGGCGGCCGATGATAGAAATCTTTCTCACGGCAAAGCGGCATGGGAAGAAAGTCTGCGACCCGATGCGTTCCTGCAGTTTTGCCAGTATTCTAAGCACTCCCGCGGCAATTTTAAATTTACTTGAATATATCGTTGAATTCATTTGATTTCTGCGTTACTTTAGATCGTGATGTGATGATACAAACCGGAAAAAAATATTATTAATAATAACCACGTAGAGTTGTGCCAATAAAGTAGTCAAAAAACAAAGCTTTTTACTCTCCATTAGAACTTGTAGTAATATAACATTTCTGTGTTTAATCTCAAGTTGTAATGAATTTGAGTGAGCACCTACAACACGAATCATATCGTAATTAGTCGTTTTTTTTTAATGTGTTTGGAACCATTTCACCGCCCATCGATTCCGTTTTTACATAGACAGATACATGTAAAAAATAGTAATCGAATGAAATTAATTATGTATTTGATTGCGTATCTCTATATCTTTTGGATCTGCCATGTTTCATCACCTTGATCGGATAGTCCATTATAACTTTTTCTTCTTATAATTCAAATTAAACATTTTTTATACACATACATTAATTTCACAGCGCACATTTTAGTAACAATTACGTCTCTATTGTATAAACTAACATCTGGCAACACAGAAGTGATTGGCAATCAGCGGCCGCCGCTCCCGCTCACAATGCCTTAATAAAAAGTTCAGTTTCAATCCGCTTGTAATTCTGTTTGATTATGATTATACGGTGATTATTAAGGCAATTATTAACTAAAACGGACGGATAACATCTATTGTGTGGGTCAATTAGCATAGCGTTTGCGTCGTAGTAGTCGTCTATTATTCGAAACGTGGGAAGTATTGTTTTCTTTCCAATTTCTCGGTAAAGTTTTCAGATTATAAATATATTAACTTTTGATCGAAGCTTGAAAAGTATAAATGATCACAATTTATAAATAAACTGTGTTAAAATACAAATTGGATACCAAACCTTTCACTCAAATAAATATCTTCACTTCTCAAAACAATACGATAAAATATTATAAATACTCAGATGAATGAAGTAATAACTTTAATACATAATTTTTTTAAGAAATAAGAAATAATTTTATATAGATCTGCTCTCTCTATTACTTGAATCACTGTCCACAAATTGTACAACTAATATATCAACAAATTGCCCACAGCCTCAAGCTGGCATGCACGCTGTTAAGCACGAGTTAGACACACAAAACTGTTTTTAAATTTCTTGTGTCCTTAATGACTAAAAATGTCCACGTCCCGGGGCACTGGCGAGTAATGAATATTTAATTGCGGCGTAATGTTCCAAGATTGACACAAAAGTGGTTCATCTAGGTTTATTAGACATCAATTACCATCTTGATTACAAAACCAACAGGAAACAACAATAATAAAAAGTGTTTTAACAATAAAATTTGAATAAAAATAAATGGTAGCTTCGTAAATAATCGTATATTATTATATATTTAAATACTACGTGACTGAATAAAAGTGTTTTGCAATATAATATAGGTGTAGCTCGATTCTTTTTAAAGAAGGAAAACTCCTTCAAATATCACTGCGATATTTTAAAGACAGGCGCCATTTTTTGGATTTTTATGATTAACATCATCATCACCAATAACATTTTAGACCTCACAGCAATTTCGCATTAGAGGAGTTTTAGTTCCTATCGTAGGAGAATCAATTAATTTTTATGCCATCCTGTGACTGTCGCAAATAGAAAATTAAGAGAAATGAAAGAGTAAACAGTACTACGCTGCTTGTTAACTATCGCAAATTTCTCTCTATATTCTGCATATAATAGAACATCTATATGCCTATATTCTGTAGCGGATTTTTATACGCTTTAAGAAATAAATGAAGAAATATCAAAATCATCTAAGTACGTTGTATGGTTCTATGAGCCTCCCTTTGAAATTATTAATCGAAATGTCATTAAGTATACATCAATATTATTTGCAACGAATAACGCTGTTAAAAGAAAATTTAAAAATAGATTTCACACATACCAGTGGCCAGTATTATTATATGAACAGACGTGGGAAGCGGAGACATGATGTAATGAGTACGAGCCGCCTCTTCCTACCGACCGTCGTGGTCTGTCATTGCCTTAACGATAAACGAATGGATAGTATGACTTTGCATGATTCCATTATAATAGAGACCCACTCTAAATTTACGTGTATATAATTTCCTTCTATGCTCGTGTGTGCCACAAAGCGTCGCTCACAGAGTTCGTATAGTATGCTTATTTTGAATGGACCTCTTTAATCTCTTGATCCGACATAGGATTATCGACCATTATACAATTTTGTAATGTGTTTATGACTAGTACTTAAGAATAAAAAAATAAAAAAAAAAAAAAATATATATATATATATGTCAACAAGAATCAATATTAAAGTTTTTCGGATTGAAAATAATAAGCACTTTTGTTTAGCTAATGAAATTATAAAATTAAGTTCAAGGACTGATTAAAAATAATCCTCAACCAAAAAGCCACAGCAGTCATTGAGTTTGCATGACATTAGTATCTATAGAGAGCCATTGTAATTACAGGCATTGAAACATTATAAACGTGGTAAAACCACGCTGTGGCTATATTATTGTTGTAGCACAAATTCGTCGGCTCAACCGGGGAAGGACCATGCTCTCACAGAATACGAGCGTAAAATAGCAGCTTGATGCTGCTGTGTTTCGTATGGTGATTGTAGAGATCCACAGATCCTTTTTTACTGGAAACGAGGCATTCCATCTTAGTCCTCAGGGGTGACAACGCATCTGCATTTGGATTCATAATCGAAGATAAATGTAAATACCTATTGGCCACAGCATCTACTTACCATCAGGTGGATTGTGTGCTCGTTTGTCACCCTTATTCTATAAAAAGCATTCCATCGCAGTCCCGAGGGGACAACGCAGCTTTGTGTGAAATTGGCTGCAGGTGTCCTGCAGTAGTCGCTTAGCATCAGGTGGACTGTGCCACTTCGAAAAATTTCAAATCAGCACTTAAAATTACAAGTACCAATTCAAATGGTGCCGGCAGGGATTGAACCTAGGTTGCTCGCGTATTTTGTAATTTACAGCAACCACTTACCACCTGAGCAAATACTGTTGTAGTACGTATTACAACATACATATTACAACATAATCTATTAATTAACAACTCACGAAAGGTATATAATAAATAAATAAAAGTAATAAATTTGGAAATATAACATATAGTTATAATTTTTTCTTAATGAACAAACTTATAAAGTAGACATCAAAATATAAATTCGTTCGAACGAAATTAATCATAAGAATGTCTTGTGGCCTGTAAGTTTGTTCGTCAATTTATTTTTTACAAAAAAACAAGTTGACATGTATATATTTTATCTTAAATATTTTATAACCTATTTAACATCTATTGAACAGCTACCAGGCAATCATAAACTACTGAACTTCGTTGTGCTCTTAAATATTGATAAACCCGAGAATATAAAACATATAACCAAGATAAAGTTAGAAACTTAATAGTTAAAATAAAATGTAAAGGAGTAATCAAAAACGAAGGAGTTTTAATGTGTTTTAGGATAAAACAAAACCTGTTTGGAGTGAACTCAAGTGTTGAATAAAAGCGTGAGAGCCATCGTTTCCGTCCGGCTACAGTCGGCTGACCGCATCATACCTTCACGACTAACTATGAAGATTAATTCTCAGGGTGTGTTTGGATTACATTTGAAGATATTGCAATATTTGTCAAACTTACAAAAAATGTTTTTTCGCCAAAATTTCTAATTTATATTTTATATACATATATAAATTAGAAATATTAATTTTAAGCGTTGAAGGTGCAGGACTTCTGGTACTATGGAAATTGCGATATTATTTACTCGCAAATACTGTACATATTAAGAAACGGATTTAAACTACAGTCCACTCAGTTTGTAATTGTTACGTATCTCGATAGTAAAATTGCAGCCGAATAATGCAAGTACACGCATTTTGTTTTTATTATTTTAGTACTTTACACTTTGCAAGTAAGTATATAATTTTTTACACAGTTTCATTAGCTTCACGTGTATCTATCTACGTAACGGAATATTTTTATGTAATTTTCATCACCTTGTAGACGGTCGATTAACTTGAAAATTTGCACCGATGCAATACAAATAATTTAATAACTTTATCCTAGTATCCTGATCAGGATCACCGGGATAAAATAAAATAATTATCACAATTATCACAACTCATGACTAACGCCTGTTGTTTAAGTTTTTTTAAACTCTTATACTATTTATTATTGTTAGAGTTAGGTACAAACGCCACCAAATAATCTAGACCACTGAAGTACACAAGTACGTTATAAATAGAAAACAAAACTATACTTAAATTATCAATGTCAGATAAGCGTACACCGCGTAGATTATTGTTTTCCTTATTCGCATTTTTCTCATCCAAATAGAATGAACACAAGCGTGTTGTTATCACTCATATAAGATATGTATGAGTACATACACTAAACGTATAGTGCGTAGTGACGCGACAGGGTTTCTTACATACGCAAATACTTTCAGAGTCACACTTGATCAATTGGATTGATGTCTCAAAAACAGCAAAATTGCTGTCTTACGGAAAAAGTGCACAATATTTAGAAGGCGTTGTTAAAACTCTATGCAGAACAGATTGCAACCAATGAAAATGACATTTGGAGGCAATACAATCTATTAAAATAATAAACAGACCATTTTAATTTGTAATTGAAAAACATTTTAAAATTCGAAATTTCACAAATTTTTTAAATTTTTAAAAATTTTGGTGTTCACAAATTGTCGAAAAAATTGAATCCGATAGGAAGCGCTGCAATTCAATTATTAAAAATCAATTTTAGAATTACACTGTAAAATGTCCGGAGCAAAACTTATTTCGCCACCTACCGGAAAAGACAATGTATGCCGAGTCAGCTTGTTACGTATAAATTTATGCTATTAGAACATCTGAATACATGTTAAAATTATTTAAGCCAGACATTTGAAATCATGTGTCTTCAACTTCAGCATTTTACAAACTAAAGACCAATTTTTCGTAAAATTCAAAATGTAAACGGAAGTGCCAAGCGCCTGGCTTTAATTTATCGAACCCATTAAGCTTTACGAAACACGCTTAAAGTACGCGATAAGCTCCACATAAGCTTTTTAATCTGCAATCTCTTTCAGCGGGCCTGATTAATTTACAGCCTCCAATACTCCAGCATGCAGTTACAAGACTCCGTTAAAGCAGTTAACAGACGGTAACGCTATCCCTGATCGCTTTAATCTCACAATGCAAAGTCACTCGAATTTAACCCTACTTAACATCTTTACTGTGAATGAATGTACATATGTCACGTTGACATCTATATAAAAAATATAACATAAACACTCACGCCTGTCACCCAGAGGGTTAGGCAGAGACTACGGAATTCTATTTGACACGACCCTTTCCCCTCTCGCCTCCTTTACATCCATATATCTACGCATACACGCTCTTCGTTTAAGGGTACTCCTAATGTGGCTCATTTTCAAAATATCGCCAATTTGGTTGATGAATTATCTTCTAAGGCATCCCTTCTCGACTCTGCCGTTCACATCTGCAATTTAAATTTGTTTTGTAACTCTTCCTTCGTTCATTCTTTCTACATGACCAAACCACCAAAGCATTTTCTTAATCCTTGTCACAACATCATCTTGCACACCACATTTTTCTCTTATCACGCAATTTCTCACCCTGTCATCCGCACTTCTACAACATTTATTGTACTTTCGTGCTTCTTTTGCCACACCCACCTTTCACAACCATACATTAAAGTAGGGATTAACATAGCGTTATGAATTACCATACGTGCTTTTTTTGACACATTCTGACTCTTCACAATAGAGTGTAGAGCCCCATTCACTCTATTTCCTGTATAACGATGATATTGACGAAATGATGAACTCTGTGTTAATCCGTTTCATCATTCATTCATACATTTATAGTAGCGTTTCAGAGTCCAATGCTAAACAGAAGTCTTCATAGGGAGACTTTTGTTCAGCAGAGAATCTATAGGGAATTTCCCTATAAGGAGGATATTTTCCATGGATTGCCTCGTCAGGCGAGTTTGCAACCGCAGTTTTTTTTTCTAGTTGTAATTAGGAAGACACTGCTGCCCATCTTCCGGTTTTTTTCCCACTGTCGCCACTTACGACACCCACGGGATGCTATGAGGTAGTGGAATTTCTAACATCGCTACTACACTGTAGTTCATCTGTTTTTTTATAGAATGAGGGTGACAAACGAGCACACAGTCCACCTGATGGTAAGTGGATGCTGTGGCCCATAGATATCTACATTTATCCTCGATTAAGAATCAAAACGCAAATACGTCTAAGATTGAATGCCTCGTTTCCAGTAAAAAAGGTTCTCCGGATCTTTACACTCACCATACGAAGCACAGCAGTATTAAGCTACTATTCTACGCTGGTATTCAGTGAGAGCGTTATTATTCCCCGGTTGAGCCGACCCATTCGTGCTACATTCATAATATCACTGAATCGTGGCTCTACCACGTTTATTTCTGCTTAATTCTATAGCGGAGTATGCCGCCACATTGCAAAGAAAACTTTGCAATCTTCATTTCGGCTCTACATTGTGTACTGTGTGTCGGACGTGACACTTCTAAGTATGTTTGGCGATATAATTTTTCAACAATTACTTATTTTACTAACCCTCGACGAAATCAGAGAGGTGTTATAAGTTTGTAGTGTGTATCTCTTTGCCTGTCAGTGGCATCATAGCTCTTGAACAGGTGAACCTATTTTGATGGAGTTTTTTTCGTTTGAAAGATGTGTCTTAATCGAGAGTGTTTTTAGCTGTATTTCAAGAAAATCTGTACAGCCGTTTGAAGATCAACAGCTCTTTTTATTTCAAGGGTTTTAAAACTTTTAATTTAAATTATTATAAATCAAATAGAAAATCTAACTCGAAACAATATAGACAAGCAATCATAATATTAGTTAAGTAACATTTTTTTTATCATCTATCTTCATTTAAAAAGGATGTTATCCTACAAGGATAGATCAGCCTTATTGTAACATACTTTGTCGCTGTTACGCGAATCCTAAGTAATTATTTAAAAAGGGAGAACCAATGTGGCAAGAATATGGAAATTAATTATTTTGCTACCACCGTGTGTGGGTCCGCTAGTATACTCAGAAACCAATCCGTTTCACACAAATTAATATTAAATAATCAATAACATGTTGCTAACGTTATAACAAAACTTAGCTAAAAGCTATCAATATTGTCACTCAAGCGTTTTTTGAATATTAAATTCGAAACAATAAAAGTTATAACTAGCAAATCAAAATTTTATTACACTAATAGTATAACATAAATGGGAAATCTATACATAAAAGGGAAAGCAAGATCAACGGCTCTATAAAGTGTTCATATTGCGTCGAAACTGATGAATATTAAACATTGTATCCAATTGGAAATATATTAATCAAAATATAAATCGTACACTGAATAAGTAATTATATTTCATAATTAAACATGCTTTCTGCGACTGCTCTCAAAAAATGAAACGTATTTATTAAAGAACTTTTAATGCAACTGCGAAATATTCACTTCCAATGTTATGTTGCTTCCAAACTTTTCATTTATTACTAGGAATAAATGTTTCATTTATTCCTAGTAGTAAGTGGGCAATTTGTTGCGATTACATATAAATTTCATGTTCTCTGCCTTTACTCTACTAAAATACAACTGTAATCATATTGAACGACAATTTTTCAACATCAGAAGCACAACAACGTAAAATTTAATCTAAAAAGTAACAAATTTATACGTAGACATACAAAAGTATTGGTTTCAAAAACTGTAATCATTTATGAAATCCAAAAAAGACAAAAGACGCATAAGACGCAAATATTTTTAGTAAACAAAAGTAGGTACAAAACATACACCTGCACAAATACTGAACGTAAAAATTACATCGTCAAGTAAGCGATGACTTCATCGCGATAGTCTTCAACTACTATATTTAGTTTCAAAGCCCTTTGATTTATGTCGGCCTGGTAGCTCATCGTGGCCGATTTCGCTGAATAACATGTGATGCGCGCATTACGAAGCACCCCTGTGAATCGAGTGTCGGTAAAAGCATAATAACTAGTAGGGACGTACTAAATCACTAACGTCGACACTACGGCCCCTTAAACTCTTTAATAGCCTTCGGTGAATGTCAATGTAATGGTCGCTTCTTCGCGTCGATGTAAATTAATCGATATCATCACATGTTATCGACCTTTAATCGTTTTATTTAAGGGCGTACATTTGCATGGTCACAGTCGTGGCTTTACACAATCAAATGTTAATTTATTTAATTGACTATAACAATAAACATTTACGTGAAAGTTTTTGGATTGATCTTTAGAACTTTAAGTTCACTTTGTAAGAGAATCATATTACATCTGCTGATGATGATAAACATAAAACGCAGATGTTTTTTTAAAAAAAGACGGGGGGGTTTTTTTTCAAAAAAAAAAAAAAAACAGGGGGCAAAAAACGACGAGGGCAGCGTCGAAGGTACGAGAGGTCTGATAGCGTAGTCGTTGAACCCCTACCAAGAATGGTAATTAAGTTACAGCTATGGACTTTTATACTAGAAACTGAAACTCTAATACTGGGAAAAGAGATTTAATATTGTATAATTCAGGAAACGGCAATGAAACTGGGGACCACCACTGGACCGTCGTAATAGCGGCCGAAGCCTGTTTGCGATCGTTTACAACCGCAATAATTAATTTAATAGCTAAATAGCATACTAGGCGTCCATAGTCCATCTGTAACAGGGGAAAATAAATGTGAAATAACAATATATTTCAGTTTCTTTTTGAAATGAAAACTTCTTTCGAATCGTTGTGATTTGAAACTCGAAACGAAAAAGCGACGCTAAAGAAAGGCAAACATTTACCTACATCTATAGGATTTGGGCTGCGAGAGAATGAGATAGAATACAGTGTACAGCGTTTTTCTGTAGGTTTAACTTCTACCGCGTGTGATCTGCACACGTGTTATAGAATATGTGGTCAACAACTATAAACAAGAAACATTGTTTTTTTTTGCGTATTGTAATACCTATCACAAGATTGATGAGTTCGTTAGTGGAAGAAGTACTGATGCAATAACTATGAGAAGTTGAACTTGGAAAGCAATTGGAGGTTATGTGTTGTTATTTGCAGAATTACAATCTCAGGCAATCGGTATTATTAATTGATAGGATTGCGTTAATCACAAATTTGTACAATATCATGTACATATCATTATGTAAGATATCATTTAAGTTTTTCAGAATAAATTAACTTTCAAACTAAAAACAAAAGTGCTAGACTCAATTTTATTGGAAATCATTTCTTTTATAAGTAGAATGGAGTGACATACGAGCACATAGTTCACTAGCCAACACCACACCACGCAGAGCATGCACCCCGTACCCCTTCCAAAAAAAGATCTTCTTTACACAAAGAAACACACAATTATTGCTATTTCACGAAGTTATTCTGTAAGAATGTTGACCAATTATCACACAGGAACGTTTATAGAATTATTAATTTTTTAACCACTTGTTTTTTAATTATAATTTCTGTTTGTGTTTATTTTACAAATTTTGTGAATATACGTCACTGGAAAGGCAAAATTACTGGAGCACCAAAAAGCCGTTTCGAGAAAAAGCCATATTTATTAATTTTTTAAACAAAAAAAATTCGTATCTTTTTAATTTATCGTCCGATTTCAATCAAACAACTTGATACGTAAACCTTTTTCATTTTTTTATTTTTATTCATATCCTGTATGGTACTATGAAGGCTATTTTGAGAAATAAGTGGTGGATAAGTAATACGGCATCATTTCAGAGTAAGTTAAATTTACTTAAACGCCGCCAAGTAAACATCCTTTGCCATTTAAACGTACTGATAACACATAACATGTGAAATGGGAGTACTATAAAATTTCTTTTAATATAACTATACTGCTATGCCGTTTAAGTAAAATTACTTCAAGGACATATTTTCCATTTTCATATGTCTAGTACAAGAACTTAAGGGGTAATCCGATAATTTACTTAGTCAACCACAACTAATTAAAGTAAGTTTGTAAATTGTAATTATTTATGGGATCAACGACGTAAAAGACTCTATAACACAATGAATAACTAAATTGAAAATACTGATGACTTTAATTGATTTAAAAAGACGCCTATCCATATCATACTGAAGTGTCCCTAAATAAAATAATTAGATACTTGAAAATTACGTATCAACTGCTATCAATATTAACTAAATGACTTTCTTCTTAGGCCTTTCTTTTCTTTCTTTCGGGACATTTAAGGTCCAACCAGGGTAACATGAAAAACCATGCACCTACCACACGCGTCCAGCCCGTACCAAATTATTTACCATGTAGTTATTGGACGTAGCCGTAAGTATTCAAATAAAATAGAGACATTATCAAAGTAACTTTTTTTTAAATGATTAAAGAACATTTATAGTAGATATACCTAAAATCACAATAAAAATCTCAATTATTTGATGAACTTATCGTTTCATAGAACCGAATTAGCTTAACAAAATAGTTTTATCTTCTTTTTATTTTTGGATTACTATTACGTTAACCATACTCCGCTTCATCATCATCATTACAGCCCTTCAAAAGTCCACTGCTGAACATAGGCCTCCCACAAAAAATACCACAAAGCACGGTCCAGAGCCTATATCGATGGATGCAGGTATCCATCGACTTCCTGCATGTCTTACCAGTTCGCCACACCATATTAAGGGGTCGCCTACCGGTACGAGGCAGCCACTCGAGGAACTTTTGCCCTATCTGTTGTCGGTTCTTCCAGCTATATGGCCGGCCCATTGCAACTTCAGCTTACCAATCCGTTAGGCTACGTCGGTCACTCTGGTTCTAATACGGACATCCTTATTTCTAAGTTTATCACGCAGAGAAACCCCGAGCATATCCCTCTCCGCTTAATATAATCTAAATCATGGCACAAGCTAAAGTTGAGAATCAATGTTTTATTTTAGTCTTCTTACTTCAAAAAATAGACTTTAAGATTAATTATAAAACAATAATAACTCTTACGGTAAAAAAAACACAATTCTATTGACTAAGGTATATAAGTGTAGTCAAAAATAAACTTCTTATCAATTTTAATAAATAACTAAATAATCTTCCTCTGAGATTTTCTCATATTAACAAGTAGGTAATCAAAAACAAAAAAACAATAAAGTAGATGATGTATACGGCCACCCCATTATTCGGCAGTTTTTTCATCTTCCATATCTGTATCAATTAAACATTCTTGAATATTATAAGCATTGTTCAACTGTTATACTCTTCATGATGACATCACTGGTATCACTCTGTCGCTACACAATTTGTTGAGATCCATGATTTTTGTCTACTTCTCACTAATTGTCTCGTAATTGTTCTTACCCCGTTTTTTGAAATTTGACCGATTGAAATGAACTAAGCAGATTTCCAAAGTGTTATTATCAAACTTAGATTTCCTATGAATTTTAACTATTTCGGATTCGAACCAGTAGATTTTGAGAAATCTCAAAAATAAAAATTTTGATAAACTATTTTTTTTAATAACTTTTAAACGGCTTTGTCGATCAATTCCAAAAACTAATCAGCTTATAACCTTGAAAAACCACGGCGATTGCTGTCAGTCCGGTCAAAATCGGTAGATTTGTTCGTGAGATATCGTTAACGAAAAATTTAGGAAAAAAATTATTTTTTTAAATCACTCGGATATTTCATATTCAACGTCATAATATGGTAAAATTTGGAGCTCTTGCATGCTGCTCTGCATTTTAATTCAGCGGGAAGTTCCCGGGATGGTCAACCAGTTTTTTTTAGATATTGGCAGAAACGATTTGTAACATGGTTTCAATCTTTTTTGTGTTCAATTTGATCAGTTTCTTTTATTTATGGTCGATTTTTTTAATTTTACCGTTCTTAGTTTGCTTATTTTACCGATGTCCCATTCATAAAAGTCAGTGACCTCTACTTCATAGGGTATCGGTAACTTCCTAGCCAAAGTGAAAACTGTACTCCACTGTGAAGGTGCCCAAATTATAACGCCACTTCAACGATGGAATGAACCGAATCTACGGGCATATATGTATTATGCCCAGGAAGCAAGTAATTTATATGTATCAATAAAAGATTGTAACAATTTTGGAGAGTTACATTTAACCTCTCAAACACCAAGCGGCCAAATTTGACCGCTTCGATATTCCGTAAAAATTCAAGCGGTCAAATATGACCGCACAAACCCACAGCACTTTAACCCATAAAATCTTATATATAAAGACTATTTTTCTATGAAGAAGTTTAGTATTACAGAATTAATATGAAATTTCCTATCTTCTAATGTAATAAAAAGTTAGTTACCCTGAAGATATTTATTTATAATCTACGTTCATTTTGTACGCCATTTTCGCGTAAATGTTGTGTTCATTTTTGGATGTTTCTTGTGTTTTATTAATGTTTTAGTATAGTTTTTTATTATAAAATTGTAATGAAAGTATTTGTGTAAATATAATTTATCTTTTTACGTAAATAATTTCGAGTAATATATATTGAAATAATTGTGATTTTCACGCTGCCGACATTCCAATGTTTCTTGGCCTTCGCTTTCGTTAATAAAGTAAACTGTTACACTGTTTTCGATCAATTTGTACCCAGCTGCGGCACCAAAAAATTACGTCCTTTCACTAAAGCTCTGTCAAGCCGACTGACTTAACCGCCTGCATGGACACGTTCATTAAAATTTTGTACTATCAATTGATACTTATTCGGCAATAATAATAATTTTGTGATTAATAATTTTACTTATGAGATGGTAGTATATAATTGCACAGAAAGGATGAAATACTTTTGAGACTTTTGCAGGAACTTAACAGCAAAGCAATGTTACCGATAACCCGAAAACTGCTATATAACAGTCAGGCCAAATTACTGAAACGCCATTCACTCTATGAAAATAATACGATATCTTTTCTTATCCGCCATGCCTCATTCGAATTTACGTAAATCAAAATTACTTAAACCAAGTTATTATTAAATTCGAAGAAGAGCACAACTACTAATACAACGTTCTTTTCCTAACAACGGAAAGTTAAATTTACTTTGATTGAAATTTGTATATTTTTACTGCAAGTAAACATGACCGAAAAAAGTGTCGTTTACGTAATCTAGAAAAAAATAATCCCGCTTTTATGCGGGTTACTGAAGCGCAACTGCGCAACTCAATTGCTTCGATTGCAATGTTACCTAAATAGATCGATGCAGAAAAAATCACTGATTTCGAATAAGTATATAACTCAATATGCCCAATTTGGCGGTTAAGTAATTTTGCCTTTCCAGTGACGATATGTTTTATCATGACATAGAAACCGTCATACATAATAACCTAAATGAGGAACGAATTAAACTTAAAAAAAATAATTACAAAAAAATGACAAGGACAAACTTTAAAATATAAAATCTTACTAAATAATCAGACTTAAAGTTTATTTAAGAAATCTTTAGTGTTAGTAGTAATAATATAAAGAGTTTAATATCTTTACATTTGCAGTTACTATAAATAAATACTTGTGGTAGAAAAAGATTATCAAAATTTTAATAAAAGTAAAAATAATGTTGCAGTCTATATACGTCCTGCTGGCACAGGACTTCTCTCATTTCTGAGAGAACTATTAAGTAATTGTCCCGCTTCCGCAGTTCTTGTTGGCGGAGACCAAATATCTCTGCATTTTCTTTTAATTTATTAAATAATCAGATTTCCTCATTATGTCACACTGTACCGCCGAGCACGTGAAAATGAATAAAATTATTTTCATATGAAACTGAACTGAAAAAACAGTCTCAAAGGCGGTGACCTTTGAGACCTTTTTCAAGCCGTAAAAATAGTAAAAGCTCAACATTTTGTTAGAAAGCTCTTGTTATATTCTGTGTATCTAAAATATCATGTAATTGTATTAAAATAAATTGAAAAGCTCCCAGCATTACAGTTATTAACCGTTATCTTATTACTTTGTAATGTACAACGGTTAACTTCTAATAAAATAAAATTATATAGATAAAACCAATGGACGGCACGCTATTGAACTAGTCCATCTGGGTACCTCCGTCTAACCCATTTCTGCTGGTTAGTCAAGGCATTACGATCTTCGGTCAAAGTAGTAAGAAAAAGACCGTTGCCTTTTTTGTTCAAACTTTCCTGCACGCGTCCATGGACACCATAAACACTAGCCATCAAGTGGACTATCAGGTTGTTTATTACTAAAGTTATTGGAACGTATATTACCTAACGTCTTGTTAAAGCATCATTACTGCCAACACTATTAAAAATATTATTTAATTATTTAATATCGAATTCAAAAGTAAAATTTAATGATTCTCTAATTATAATAAAATGTTAGATAAGATTTGAAGCAAAGAATGCCTCAGTAATTAATTTTAAGGGGTTACGATAGCTGCTACGTGATTACATTTGTTGTTTTGGTTTATTTTTTTTAACAAAAGTAGTTCACATCTCCGGTGTCCTATTGTTACATAAATTAGAAAGTCGAAAAGCAAGCATCTTAAATTGCACATAGTAATTAATTAATTAATTAAATAAACATGACCAATTTTTGGATTACCGTATAATTTTTTTTAAATTTGATAATAAATTATTAAAGATACACAGGATAAAATAGAATAAAATGATATTTATTCAATACTAGTACTAGGTGTTCTTCGCGACTTCATCCGCTTGGAACGTATTACGATTGGTTTTCATTTTTTTTGCACGGAACCCTAATTCTTTTTCTAAAATAAAAGTAACATAAAAAGTTTTTTATTTTTTTATTTAGTAAAAAGCTCTTATTTTGACATTACAAATAGACACTTAAGTTTTATTTATTTGTATAGATATATACGTAGATTATTACATCATACTGTGTAGTGTTAAATTTAAACAGAACTATTTTCCGAACCAATGGTAAATAAAATAGTCGTTTTTTATTTACCACTGGTTCGGAAAATGGCTCTGTCCTGGGAAGAACCAGCAAGAAACCCACCGGGATATTTTTTTAAACCTATATATATATATATATAACTTTTCATGGTGGCCATCACGTTTTTCCAGGGGTCTAATGAAAATACCATTAATGTATTCCTTGATATTTTTTTATTAGCCATTTTTTATTATTTGCCAATACTTTTAAACTTGTTTGTTAACAAATTTATAACATTTTCTGGGCTTTGTTTTAAAAGCGTAAACATTGCTCTATAAATCAATTCCTAATTCTTTGAAGTCCAGGATTTGGCATTACAAGCTCCTACAAGTTTCTAGTGCTTATGATATGCACATCTTTATTCTTATCAAAGCTATTATCAAGTTACCCAGTCGATCCTGACCGTCATTAACTATATATTCTATCTATGTTTCCTTCTTTAATGTCTGTTCTACGTGATAGACCCACGTCCTAGTATTATATAATAATAATGTCTTCCAGTCCAAATTTCTGTCACGGCAGCCATTTTCAAGAGAGATCTGCGCAAGACACCAGTATGTGTGCAAGTCTAGGTGCACTCTTTATTCGCTCACTCTCCTGACACGACCGGAGAGCAGAAAAACTGCCAGATTTCTGACTCCGGGCTACTGCTAAGAATTTGTTGACAGATAAACCCAAAAACAAATTTTTGTTATCCAACTAGGGATTATCAGTAACTACTTAATCAGCGATGCAGGTAAACGCTACGTCTAGCTGCAGCACTAATGTATCGGCTCAATCAATAAATATTAGCGTAAAATTACTGCATAAACAATAGTATTACGCTGCATGCTGTATTTCGTTGGGAGAAAGACGAGAATCGGATCACTTTTATTGTTAGGCATTCCATCTTAGTTCTCCGGCCTGACAAAACACACGACATGGGACACAGCACCCTTAATCCTCTAAAAAAAAATATTAAGAAATAGATTCAATCTCAGTACGACATTTGTAACGAATCTTGGAAGTAATGATAAATTATAAGGCTCATCGGATATTATTCACTATACAACGTTTACAAACAACAAAAATTATGGCTACAAAACTATTATTATTATAGCGCCTATAGATCAAACCTAACTCACACAGTTTGTTTGATACATGTTAACAATGCTTCTCAAATGTTACAAAAAAAATTATTGTTACCTGCGAAAGTGGCCCGATAGGAAACAGGAGAACATCACTCAAACAATCATCACCCGGACAAAAGGCCCGAAACTGTTACTTGCAAGGGACCGCCGGTCGTATCATTGGAGCGGCAATTTCCACAAGAGAAGTCCATTTATCGCCACTGTCAGCACAGCGTAGTGGGCAACATATTTTAAGGGCTCACCGAAAATTGGTCGATGGTCGTGTACATTAAATCTCAAGCATTTGTGGTGGCGGACTAGTTTCTCCCAATTACATCGACTCTAGTCGCCGATTAGCTGCGTCACGAGGAATCCGGACTGTCGTGACCGTGATAAAAAAAACTGACGTAAATTGCCGATACGCCTCGTGCACACAATTTCATGCTCCGACTTCGGAGAACAGTCTAGATTCGTCATAATTCAACAACAAAGCCGAGTATACACGAAACTAAAATCGTTCGCGATAGAAATTAGAAAATCGCATCCGGATCAGCCACAGATTAATTTAATGAACAGCGGCGAAACGGTCGCGCTAATGGTTATTTAATGCAACGTAACAAAATCGATTCATCTAATCCGATCTTACAATTCCATTAAATTACATTGTTCTCGTTGATAATTTTATGGGCATTTGAATGACTCAAGTCAATCACTGACAGTGATTTTGATAGCTATTGATAGTGTTGAACGATAGTGTATAAAAAGACTTCATGAGAATTTGTTTTTTCGATTTTATCTTAGCCGAAAAATAAGTAAATCCAAATTATTTAAGAAACTTTCTTAAAAATCATCGTAATTACACTATTAATATTATTAATACGATAGTATAAAAAAGTAAGCACTTGGGTGAGATGTGATATTCCACAGTAGAGGAATGGCTAATAATTAATCATAATTAGTAAGAATTAGCAATTATTAATCAAGTTCTAACTAATAATGAGTATTATTAGAATATTAATTATTAGAACACTTACTGCTTTATTAAATTCACTTTCAAAATTAATTGAATCAATTCGATGAAAAGTTTGAATATTAGAAATAAATGACGAAGGGGTTTTTAAAAGGAAAGCCAATCGCCGTTTTTATTACTGGTAGTGTGCTTCATTATGAATAGGATTACAATGTAATTTGTGAGTAATAACAGGGTTTCTCGTAAGCGGCTTCCAAGCGGTGGCTCACTTGTTTCCAATGATTCGAGATCGACAAGTCATCGCATTGCGATTCGATTTGTCGCGGGCTCGCCATCCATCTATCATCGTTTTTTTTTTTCCACAATTACTTTGGTTATGCATAAGGGCTGACCGTAAACCTTAAATAACATCATTAAATAACTCTAGCTCTCTATTGTCTGCAGTTATACTGACCTTTTTTATAAAATAAGTCCACCTGATGGTAAGCGGATGCTGTGGCCCATAGACATCTACGACGATCCTCATTTAAGAATCAAAATGCAGATGCGTTCTCACCTCAGGACTAAGGTTCTCTACAGTCACCAGGCGAAACACAGCAGTATTAAGCTTCCAATTAAATAAAATAACAGCAAGTTATACACTGGTAACTACGAACGGTATACACTTGATCAAACAATGGACAACCCTATTGTAAACTGTGAGCTAGTGTTGTCCACTGTCGATGTCGATGCTTATCTCCGGGCGATTCGTTCCGGCCGGGGACGCGGCGCGTGACGCCGCCCGTCGATTAGAAATCAAGGCTCGAATGCCGCAATCCGATGTTCCGTTGATCGACCGTCTCTATTGAGCGAGATCGTAATATGTTCCAGCAAGTTAATCTATTTTTATACTAATGTTCAGATAGTACTTATAGTACCTAGGTGTAGATAGTAGTTATAATTGAACCATTTTTATATAGAATAGGGGTGATAAACGAGCACACAGTCTAAATTATGGTAAGGGCATGGTGTGGCCCTACATCTACATTCATCCTTTATTAAGATTCAAAATGCATTGCATTAAGGGGAAATATAACCTCAAATGGCTTAGCAAGATCCTCCGTTATGCCGAAAGTATTGCAGCATTAATTTTGAAATAAATATATGGTAAAGTTGAGGATTAATGTTAAGGTTTATGTTAGACGAAAACACGATTCCGTAAAATTTTCTCGATAAAAAAAAAATCCAAAGTTACCTCCAAACTGAACAATAAACCGCTGTTATTCATAAAATACTTTAAATAAGATCATGAAACTTTGCATACTAACTGAACTAACCATAAAGCAGTGCTTATGTTATTTACTTGTTTTAAAATATCATTATTTTCACTGTAAAAAGAAATTACCTAAACTATCGGCGCGTAAGCTTGGTTCCTGTCGCTCCGCAGGAGTATTCTGTAAGAGCGTGGTCCTACCCCGGTCGAGCCGACCCATTCATGCTACAACCGTAATATAGCTGTAGCTTGGCTCTACCACGTACAAAATTGTGTAAATTTTACGTTATAGTACTTACAGTACACCTTATTCGTTTAGTTTTACAGTGTCGTAATACTTATGCTAATTCAATAATGTAAGGTCAGCAATGATCAATGATTTTATTGAACTTTAGCGCTATCTGACCAAAATATCGTATAACAATAAAATATTAACCATAGATTAAGTGGCTAGGGACCTAAAGCGAAAAAATAAAACTAACCATGGTGTAAGAATATTTCAATGGAAACATCGGTTTGAAGTTATTATTTAAAAAACTGTCGAATAAAGATTTTATATTTACGTTTACAGCTAACCAAAATCAATTACTGGGTACAGATCTCCCTGAAGGGGTTGGGGGACGAGTACATCCTCGATATATTTATTTTAGTACTCATACGAGCCGGCTTTCTCGCGATGTATTCTTCAGTTCCCAGCACTTGGTACCGAAATCAGTAATTAAAATAGAAATTAACGCATTACTGCGATCGCTTAAACTGAGTGACCATATTCAAAAACTTTATTTAAATTGCTATATTATAACACAGAAAATAAAAAAGACTATCTGTGTTCGCTCACCCCTTAGGGAATGATTTCAGCGAATCTTCGTAAGTAGTTAAAATAAAACTGACCGTAGATTTATATGACCATAAACAGATTTAGCTTGTCTTACATAAAATTTGAATTTATCGGTCCACTATTAAAATTAAAATAGCTATTTTTTTTCGAAATAGTTATTTTACTTTAAACATATCTATATAAAACCATATATTCTAGTATAATGATTTCTTATATTATTAGGTCTTTTTATGCTACTGCCGTTTTGTTGGTTGAGCTGGTCACTGGAAATAACTATAGTTTGACTTGCGAGTTTTTAATTCAAATTATTTTATATTAGCATGTGATTCTTTTTCTTTAATCAGTTATTTTTTAGTTTCTTTGAGTTTAGTTTTTTTCTGTAATATCGCTATATTACGAGTATAAGCCATTGTCCCAATGAATATACTTCGTTCAAGATAAACAAATACATAATATCGTTCAGTCATATTCATAATACTTTGTAAAGCAAAAATAACTTATTTTGGTTTAAAAAATATACAAAGAAGTGGAAAATTTCACGAAAATATAACAAGCATTAATAGTTAAGCAATGCCTTTGCTGTTACGTATAAATAATGCAAATGAATTGGCGCGACACGCGCGGCCGACGCGGCCTTGCCAATGAAATTCGCGGGTTCAAAGATTCAAGCCGGAGACGATATGTCTCAAATGTAAATTTAGACGCTATGAAGTCTCCAGCTGAAAAATTCTAAAGAAGCAATTATACTTTTAAATGTACTTAATATTAAATTTTGAGTTCGACGTAGAGTAAGGAATAGCTTAGTTGATTATTATATTGTGCTCAGTTGATTGTTTTGTTGTGCTAAGTTGATTCTTATATTTTGGAGAATCTCCGATTAACAAATAAAGATGGACGGAGCGCTCTGTACATTTCAAGCAACGCAAAAATCCAGCCGTAACCATACTCAACTTACTGTAAGAAAACGCACTCATGTACACCTACGCATCTAAAATCATTTGCAACCAATCACATGGTTTCAGATGTTATATGCAATGTATACATCCAACAGGAAATCTTTAAGGACTGTTAAAGAAAGAAAGAAGAAAGGTGTGTGTGTGTAGAAGTTGTGAATACTTTTGTGTCACTTAAAATGCAATCAAATCATATTGGGCCGTGGAGCCACGTTGCAATGTATTATTCTTTCCATTCCTGGTTCCTAAACAATAGCAGTAGGGATGCGGTCGTTAAGGAGTACCTATGTTAGGGCTGAATCTGAGTGTCTGGGTGAGAAATTGTGTGATAAGAGAAGAGTGTGACGTTGTGACCAGGCTTAATAAAGGAATGCTTCGGTGGTTTGGTCATATACAAAGATTGAACGAGGAAAGAATGACAAAGCAAATTTATGCTGCAGAAGTGAACGGCAGAGCCTGAAAAGGACGTGCTAGTAGTAAGTTTATCGACCGAATTGGCGGTATATTAAAATGGGCCAAATTAAGAGTATCTTTAAGCGACGAGCATAATATATGCGTAGGTATATGGATGTAGAGGAGGCGAGAGAGGTGTGTCAGGGTCGTGCCAAATGGAAGTGTGTAGTCTCAGCCTAACCCTCTGGGTGACAGGTGTGAGTGTTTATGTATTTTGTATTTATGTACAACAAATAGTTTTGCTTGACTAGGTAAGGACTACACTCGCACAGAATTTCAGTGTTAAATACTCGTAGCAGCATAATTATGGTGTTTTTTATTTGGTGAGCGAGCAGAACATGACATTTTTTTGGCATTAATCTTCAAGAGTGTCAAAACATCTGCATTTTATTCTTAACTGAGTATAGATGCAGATGTCTATGGGGCACAGCATCCACTTATCATCAAAGGACTGTGTACTTGTTTGTCACCCTTATTTATATTAAAAAAACATGTTAGAATTTAAATTTTTCATTAATTTCAGATACTTAATCTTTATCATTTTGTAGATCTTTTTAATTACTCTAAACAAGGTAGCAAAAGTTGGTATATTTCTATATAAATTTCGCATATTAAATGTCTGCTTAATGAAATATATTTTCATTATCACGAATTACAATCAACGAAATCAGTATCACTGTCACAGTATATTTAAAACATGGCCAGGCAGATTAATGTTTTTACGATTTCCAATCTTTATCGTACTTAAATTTTTTGAAATTTCCTTTTTTAATAATCATTTGCAACTCATCATTTCACTACTCCTTTCCTGCGTATCCATTCCGTCTTACTATATATATATATATATATATATATATATATATATATATATATATATATAAAAAAAAAATAAATAAAGCTTCTAGAGAAACCCCAGTATAATTATAGACTGGATCCATATACCCTATAAAACTGTAAAGCTTTCAGTCTTATTCCTCAGAGATGACAAACGTATCTGTAGACTTATTTGTTTGAAGTTGGCTGCAGAGTTTATGAGTTGCAGTACTCTCTTACCTTCAGGTAAACAACACTTCGTTGGTCACTTTCGATTTATGAATTTAAGTTGCGTTTTTATAGGATAAGGGTGACAAACGAGCACACAGTCCACCTGATGGTGGCTGCTTACTGTAGTCCATAAACATCTACTTCTATCCACGATTAAAATCCAAATGCAGATGCATTCTTACCCGTGACGACTAAGTCCAGTAAAAAAGGTCTCCGGTTCACTACACTCACCATACGAAACACAGCAGCATTAAGCTGCTATTTTACAATTTGTAGACGACGAATATAATAAATTACGTCATGTTAACACACGTACTTTTTATCTGAACATTCCATTTGTGACATTACGTATGAAAAAAAAATTGCTCTCACTTTGTTGGCTAAAGTCGATACATATTTGAAGATATTATGATACACCAACTGACTGACTGACTTATCACGGTATCTCTAGAACTATACACCCGATAAACTTGAAATTTAGTATAGTTTCTGTGTTCTTTTACGTAATTTAATTAGTCACCAAGAATGGATTTTACGATAGCCCAATCAAAAAAAAATTCTTGATATTTTACATCCGAGCGCCCAGCGAGGCGAGCGCGTATCGGCTAGTTAGCCTATAAAAGACAATACCTATATAGTGTTGGAAATAATGCAACAGTGTCACAGGCCACAGGACAATGAGTCGCCATGTGGTTTAAGTGTAAGCAAATCCAATGCCACAAGCCGTTCCGGAAGTAACATTAGAGACGGTTATAGGAACTAATAACCCATGGTTTGACAAGCCGCATGTCGGGTGAGTACCGATGGGGTTACAATTTTCTACTTATTATATTTTTGTTGGAGACAAGAGACGCTACTCCACCCGAGTAGAGTTCTATATAAAAGTGAACAGTAAGAAGTTAAAAAAGTAATATGACAGTTATTAGCGTTAATTTAGCATTAAAGTATTTATTTACTACAAAAGTTATATTAGTTTTATTAGTCATGCCTGAAATTGGAAAAGAAATATATTTTTAAAAGCATTAGCTGCTTTATTACTTTTACCATCGTTTAGCACATTAATATTATTCATTAAAATGAAAAAGTTTGTATCTATAGATACGTTTTTACACGTGTCTTCTTTATACCATTTGCAAATATTAAAAATATACATTAATTATCCATCAGTAACAAGTTAAAAACATAAAAATATATTATATTCTGTCCAAAATTAAATTCGCAGTGTCACGGACGGCGAGCACCGAGGCGTGAGCGGCGAAGCGAAGCGGCAGGAAAAAAAACGGTTCTATTCAGTTCGCTATAATGGAAGTGTGGTACACGAACTAGAGAAATTAACTGCGGTCTAGCAAATATAGAATACTTGAATATTACAAAAATCGACCAAATTAAAACTAAGGATTAGGCCGTAAATTGGCGGTGGAAGAATCTGCTACCCCTTTATCCCGCGGCGGTCGTAAGAGCATGGGATCTCTGTGAGAATATATATGGGGATATATTTAAATCTGAACTTAGTTAACAAGTGATTTATAGATTTCAATGATGATGATGAAGAATAAGGAAGAATCTCGTAAATTAAATAAAAATGAAGTAACACACCGACTGACGCTGAAAAGCATGTAATTGACCAAAATCCCACTTTATTTTAAATGATCCTAGATGTGATGGGATTACATTAGCTTAGAAATTTTATCTTGATACCTTGAGAAAACAATTTTTAGATAAATATTTCAAGTACTTTCAGACATGTTATGACTTGTTATTTTACTCATTTCATAAAATAATTATGGCTTGAATTGATGGACATATTTTGACTTGACAGGTTGTGACTTGTTATGTTACCTACTCGTTTCGTAAAATAAATATGGCTTGAAAATTTTCACGGAAAATGACGTTGTCACATACGGTTTTATCGCTATAAATTGCTTCATAATAGAATGTAGTGTTCATAAAAACTTATCGAAAATGATGGTACAAATATATATAATATTTGTAATGACATAGATACAAATTTTATTCAAAACGTATCCGGAAGAGTTTTATATACGATATGAAACAGTTATAATATCTCTATAACCGATTGTTATAAGCACGTTATATGAAACACGTAGAAAAATTACGAATACTTAATAAAATAATTATGCAAACAAATTCTTCAAACTTGTATTAGGTCAATTCGATGTCTAATTAATGACTGATGAAAGTCGCAAAAGTTAAAAATAACTGGTAAAACAGGTAAGGTTCGTCGTATTGATTACACAGGTTTTGGAACCCGCGTTGTTTCCAATTTATTGACATCCATTTTAAACATCTAATTGACGAGTTACATCAATAATTCACCGAAATTTTGTTTAAACTATCCACTTTTAAAATCATTTTATGAACTAGAATTGATAGATAAGTGAAATATAAGAGATTTATTTCGATAGTCTATAAACTTAATATATATGCATGTGTATAAGGGAAATTTGCTAACATGTAATCAACTGACTTTGTAGGCGCTTTGTAGAGACGATATTTGTCGAGATAATAATATAATACATACATGAAGCATTTAAATACTGTAAATTTCAAAGTTATTTTATGAAAATGATCGTCGATCGTTCTTTGCTTATGTTCGTTTGGTTTTTTGGTTCGCAATTTAAATTGACATTTATTACTGACAAAGAATTCTAGTATGATATCCTTCCAGATACGTCAAAAAATATATATTATTCTGGTATTTTATTTACTACTCTGCGGTAAACCTGCAATACATGAAATACAAAAGAACAATGACCCAGATCCGTTAAAGATTACTATCGAAGTGACGCATGTGTGAAATCGATAACAGTAGGTGTACACGCACGCATTCGCGTTATCGAACCAGCTAATATTTACCCAAGTAACAGCAATACGCGAAACGCGTCGTCCACGAGACTGCTCTACATAACGTCTGCTAACTGTGTTGGAGCCCTTAACATCCGAAGGGTGCGCTCTTTCAATTGGCGACGTTATAAGAAAATAAAAAAAGCTTATAATACCTGCCCATTTATCACTAGCAGCTGCATAGAAACAGAACGGCAGATGCGTGCGGGCAACTGACGCTGAACAAAACTATCGCTATCCTAGCAATTTCCCACCGTTGAAAACTTACCCAAAGCAAGAAGTTCTCGGAGAAAGCGGCAGCGCTGGCGCACTCACAAACAGCACACGTGCACGAATGCCGCGGCCGCGCACCTGTCGCGTACTGACTCTCCATTTCCATAACCAATTGTATTTATTTACGAGCGAAGCGCGCGCGCAGACTGACGCGCCGAGGTGGACTGACTGACTGCCACCGCGCGCGATACCTGCGCCCACCTGTCCCCCTCCCCCCCTCCACACCATCAGGAACCGGATGGTGGTACTCCAAAACAAAACGGTCAACAAAGGACGTGCCATGAATGTTCGCGCCGCCACCGATCGCATCCGAGTAGGGTCGCCGGGGGCTGGATGAGTGGGGACCTTTCTGATTACTTGCTCACACCTGACTCGGGCGGCGAAAACAGAACGACCTGTTGATTTACGATGTTACGTTAAGGTGGTTGACATACTCAATTGTTTCCGATCCGGATTATAGGTGAATTTTGATGACTAAGATGTGACGAAAATCGAGAACGAAATAATAATTACTGTGATATGCAAAGTGATTGTTGATGCAAAAGAGGCCACGATTCACCGTTTGCTGAATGTGCTCAACTGGAAAGGATGGTTGCTCAACTAATGGCGGCTCGGCGAAATACCTGTAAACAAACAATAGCAGTGAAGCGAACGACGTCCATCCTTGTGTTACGATATCTGATTTCTTTTTAAGTTACAAATTAGTGCAATTTAAAATTGGAATATTGTCCGTCATCACATTTCATTATCTTTTATATCAAGACGTATTGAATTGATTCGTTTTTGCATAATAGGGGGTAAATTAAAATTCATCGAGAGCAAAACTATTTGAAATATAATTACTGATTGAATAAAACTACTATTTACGGATTTTATCGCGTTTAATTAATTTAATTTATTTTTATTATTATCCCGACGTTTCGGGTGCTTTACAGCACCCATGGCCACGGGGGGGACTGAGATGTTTGACGTCCCAATGTCATAGTTAGTCCGGCTACCTTCAGTTTTTTTAATATTAATTTTTGGTCCGATTTACGCAAAACGAGCTTATAATATCATAAAGTATCATGTTCGCAGACTGCAGACTTCCGAAGTCTGCAGTCTGCGAACATGTTCAAGATCGTCCCCACCATTACATTAGATTTGATAAACCACAAATTCTCGCAAAAGAACACCGATTCCTACCAAGGATGATACGCGAGGCTATTGAAATTAAAAAAACATCCAAATTTCAATAGAGAAGATGGTTGGGTGCTACCATCTGCTTGGGATCCTATAATTAACAAAATTAAACCCAAACCCAAGCATACCACTGCAAGACTTCATGATACTATAAACTCGTTTTGCGTAAATCGGACCAAAAATTAATATTAAAAAAACTGAAGGTAGCCGGACTAACTATGACATTGGGACGTCAAACATCTCAGTCCCCCCGTGACCATGGGTGCTGTAAAGCACCCAAAACGTCGGGATAATAATAAAAATAAATTAAAGTAATTAAACTTGAAATTCAGTTTAGTCAGTAATTTTGCAATGTAGACGCTTACTAAGAACGGATTTTACGATAGTTCTATAAAAAAGAAAATTCTTGATATTTTATATCTACGTTATTATCGGCTTTTATCTTGCGCCCAGCGAAGCGAGTAGGTATCGGCTGGTATCTTATATATGCAGGTTTTCTCGAGATATTTTCCGTTGCAGTGAATATAAAGCGATTAGCGATTATTATAGAAACAATTTCAATAGTGCCGCGGAAATCGAGCTTAGCTTAATTGCGTATTGTGAAACTTTAAGCCTTATCAGCCACTTCAGCGCACCGTAGGCTACGAATATTGAAATATTAATAGAAAGTTCGTGAAGTGTAATATGACCTTTTAAACTATTGCAAATTTTGCTAAATAATAGAAATTCTCTTTTGCTTTGGAATACGACTGGGTAGATTCCACTTGATTCTTGTTTGAAGGGTAAGATAGGCAGTTACAGACTATCGGGAATTTTATATTAGTTGTGGTGACAATGATTTACTAGCATTCTTTGTTTGAAGGGTTTAGTAAGAGCACTAGATACTTATCATCAGGTACACAATATCGTTTGTCAATATATTATTATATAACTAGACTGCAATCTTGAGCCTTCTGCCATATTGGATTTAGTATGATGTCACCCAGCTAACACTGCATTGTCATCCAAACAAAACATGTAATTTCATCTTAATCGGTTGAGGACAACTGCTTTAAAATTCAGTTGCAAGGTTTAACCCTCATAAACAAACATTGCAAGTTAAATTAAACATTAAAAAATCCATGAGAGTATAAATAAAAAGTATTAGGCTTTAAAATATGGTCATGATCACATTCATTTTGTAGATGATACTGACTTTTAAGTTATACCTATTTTTAATTTTAATGCGTAACTTAGTCAATTCTTTATCACCTCCTTGTGTTTAAGTCTTCTAGTTACGAGTATATACGTTAAATTAAATTGAAGTAAAATAAAAAAAAAATAATTCGTTTGGAAAACTTTAGGTGATTTATAACGCGCTTCTAAATCACCTAAAGCTAAGATAACGTGAGTACACCTTTCTTACTTTACGTTTTAATTTAGGAAACCATAAACTTGCTTCTGTATATTTTAATTAAGAAATTCAAATTAGCGAACCTGATTAACAGCCATGTAGGTGATAAGTCATACAGTTTCCTTGTAATCTCAGACGTAAAATTTTAGGGATGGGCCGAATATGGATTTCACCGAATACGAATATTCGGCCGAATGTTCGGTAAAACTTTTACCGAACCGAACAATCGGTCGAACATTATTCGGCAGGATAACCTCGGGACCCAACCAATTTATGTCGATACTTGTTACCGTAAAGCGCGCGGGATTAGCGCCGGACCCTGCCCCTCGCTCCCCGCCGCACCTGACAGTTAATTGCATCATCTAGTACTGAGCAAATTGCTGGCACATGCTAATGTTTGTGATAAAAAAAAGTTTTTAGTTGTTTTATTCTTAGTGAAAATTGATAATTATATGATAAAAATGAGCGGCAAGAGATTTACTATTTGGACTTATTTTAGAGAAACTGACGACCAAAGTAAAGTGAAATGTACTAATGTAAGTAATGTAATATTTCTTTGTTTGGTTCCAAAAACATTTCATCAAGTTTCTATTTTCTATAATCGGAAATAAACCTACATTACCTCAAAAACATAAATGTATAAATTTATGCATGTGAGGCACTCTAGAGTAAGTAGATTCAACCCATAAATAAAATATACTTTCAACAGTAAAAGACATCGCATTACTCAATTCGTACATTTCGATACATTGGACACTATGAAAACGAATGTTCGGTGATTTAGCCGAATATTCGGCCGAATACGAATATTCGGTAAAGCTGCCGAATATGCCGAATATCGAATATAAAAGGAATATTCGGCCCATCTCTGTTAAATTTCTGTAACAAACACTAAACAAACCGTAGGATAGGAACCGTGCGATTAGGTTTCTAAAGAAGCAACTATCCTCGATCGGTCGTCACCGGTGGTGACAAGAGAGCTGGCTTTTTTTTCTCTACAAAAGACTAAGTATAAGGCCGGTATCTGAAAACTATCTAGTTCAAACTCCAGATTCCAGAAATGTTGATTCCAGAACTATAAATTCCAGAAATGTTAAAATTTATGTCCAGACCATAACGTTATGTAAATTTTGAAATGGTGATGACTGATTGATCAGAGTTTAAGCTTTAGGTGGTCTTTGAATATGAAACTAATTGTCTAGGAAATCGCAGTCAATGGTTTTCGCACAATAGATACCACGGGAAATAGGACTGTAATATGATCATTTAAATTTTATATATTCTTTTATTTATTGCAATAAATATATTAAATGATATTGTATTTTTATTTGAGTAATTGTGAGAACGCAGTCTAGATTCTAGGCCATATTATGGTAAGTGGTTGCTGTGGCCGATGGACACCTATATCTATCCTCGATTAAGAATCAAAAGTTGCGTCATCACACCTGAGAGCTAAGATAGAGTACCCCGTTTCCAGTTGAAACGGTATCCAGTTCTCTGCACCCTCCATATGGAACACAGCCGCAATAATTTGCTATTTTACGCTGGTATCCTATGAGGGTATTGTCCCTCCCCGTCGAGACGAGCCATTCGTACTGCAATCACAATATAACTGTAACATGGCTCTACCACGTATCAAATTAAATATCCATGTATGGATTGTAATTGTATATCATTTTAATATTTTTAATAATTAATATTTATTAAAAATATTAAAATGATATACAATTAATAATTGCAATTAAATATAAATATAATAAAATCTATAATTGCCAGTGATGACCTATGGAACTGAGACGTGGTCCTTCACTGCTGGCCGTATGAGGACACTCAAAGTCGCTCAGCGAGCTATGGAGAGGGCTATGCTCGGGGTTTCTCTGCGTGATAAACTTAGAAATGAGGATATCCGCAGTAGAACCGGAGTGATCTACATAGCCCAACGGATTAGTAAGCTGAAGTGGCAATGGGCCGGCCATATAGCTCGAAGAACCGACGACCGTTGGGGAAAAAAGGGTCTCCAGTGGCAGCCTCGTACCGGTAGGCATAGTGTAGGGCGACCCCCCACTAGATGGAGTGACGACCTGTTAAGACATGTAGGAAGTCGATGGATGCAGGTGGCTCAGGACCGTGCTTTGTGGCATTACTTGGGGAAGGCCTATGTTCAGCAGTGGACTTGTGAAGGGCTGTAATGATGATGATGATGATATGGATTGTAAAGTTTGAATGATATTATACAAATGAGCTATTGTAGGCCAGGAATACCTGAAAACAACATCAAAGAAAGAAATCTATACAGGGTTATTTTGAAAGAGTTGCCAAATTTTAAACTTGAGTTCAAAAATATAAAAATGATATACCACTATTGCAGTTTTTAAAAATACAAATAAATAAGGCTTCTACTTTTATTTGAAATTATCCCAAATTGAATGTGATTTATGGGCAACAACGTTTTTGCCTACCGACCATTACGAATATATGCGTGCGCAGTAAAGTCAGTTACCTAAATAATACATTACCACGCACTTTGAATTTATAAGATAAATAGGACAGAATGTTTGACTTTTTAATGAATCTATCTTCATCATTTGCCTACTACACTGAATAACTGAACTAATACTTATTATGAATCATCTCTGCAAATTTGGCCGGTTATTGCCAAATTACCTTGTATGTATAAGACTACAGTACTACACTGCTACAGACAAGCTATCATCTCTTAGGACTAAGATTAGTTGCTTTAAGCCTGTAATTACAAGTAATAATAGGTGATTTCCCATGGTCAGACTAATAGCACGTAAAACAAATAATTAAACATCAAATTATATATATAATAAAAATACCGGATCGGATCTTTTCAAGTTTTTTAGGGAATAAGACACAGGGTTAACGGCTCAAACCCCTTTGCCGCCCAATTAAGCGTTAAATAAGCAAATTTTTTCTTTTTTTATATATTATAAACAATAAAGTACCTTGTCAAATTGCACGTGTTTATTGATATTAAAAATATTTAATATAGATGAAAATAGATATAAATTAAAAGTTTACAATATATTTACAGAAGAAGATAATAAAAAATTGTCGCCAGTAAAAAATCCTGCCAGAGATGCTAAGATAATAAGAGATAAGACAGAAAAAATACTATGAATGCCTCACTCTCATTAATCTCTCCTGATACAAAAATAAATAATTATGGAGATAATGATTTCTTATATTTACGCGAACATTGCACATGATTAAAACTACTTTTACGGATTTTGTCGCTTTATTTAATAATTCCCGACGCCCCCACCATGGTCACGGGGGACTGAGATGACTGACGTCCCGATGTCATTGTTAAACCCGGAGTACCTTCAGCTTTTTTTAATTATTAGACCATAAACAATAATTAAAAAAGCTGAAGGTACTTGGTTTAAATGACATCGGGACGTCAGTCATCTCAGTCCCCCGTGACCATGGGTGCTGGAAAGCGCCCGAAACGTCGGGAATTAAAAATAAAAAGTAAAAATAAACGCGACAAAATCCGTAAAAGTAGTTTTAATCATAATTATGGAGATAATTGGTTTCATAGTAAATGTGTGGCATAAAACTTACGCTTTATCGCTTCTAAGGAAATTCCCGCCGTCAGTAGATGCGAACACCGGATGGACGGTCGTATCCGCAGCAAGCAGTAAAAACTCTACGCTTCCACTATTATAATTTTCTAGAAATCTTTATTTTTTAATGTCATGATTTACTTTAAAAATTTAATATTAGATAGAAGAACTTAAATGTAAACATTTTCAAAGGCATACTTCTAGCAAATTTATAACGCATTATTTTCACCACACACTAAAACCTCAAAACTAACAGTCTTGGAATTCATCGCGACCATAAATCATTATGAATGAAACGAAATATCCCGAGAAGAAAATGGAGGAGCTCAATATCTGATAGTCTGACATAGAGGCTGATTACTTAAAAGAACTTCAGTTCTGTCAATAGACGATAAAGTAATATTTTATAAATTAGTGTTTAAACTTATGGAATAACTATTTAATTCAACATCAACAAAAGCACAATTCAAGCAATATCTCTAACTCACCGTACTTCATCGGTGACACTAAACTCCCCAGTGAGCTTGATATCAACTGTGCCAAGGAAAAAACGAAGAAAATTAAAATTCTCTAAATAACAAACATCATGTAACACCAAACAAAAAAAGCTTCCTGCCAAGCTCTAAGTCTAATAAAACTATAAAAACCTTAACAGCACGAATAATTAGAAACAATAAAAATCATCGATTCAAACAAATTGACTTAAAAACTGACTTCTATAAACTATCTTAAAAACCACGAAGTTATCATCATCATCATGACAGCCCTTCACAAAGTATGCCACAAAGCACGGTTATGAGCCATGATAGTTAAAATAAGTAAATAAATAAGGATGTTTATTAAAATAACTTTATCTATGTATTACATTTTCATACAACAAATCTGGTAATATTCTAATGTTTGCTTTAAGTATACGTGGTAGAGCCATGCTGCAGTTATATTAGTAGTATAGTTGTAGCACAAATGGGTTGGCTCGACCAGGGAAGCCTGAAATAGTAGCTTAATGATGCTGTGTTTCGTATGGTGAGTGTAGAGAACCGTAGACCGTTTTTACTAGGAACGAGGCATTCCATTTTAGCCCTCACGAGTGACAACGCATCTGCATTTTGATTCGTAATCGAGGATAGATGTAGATGTCTATAGGCCACAGCAACCACTTACAATCAGGTGGACTGTGTGCTCGTTTGTCACCCTATCCTGTAAAAAAAGTATAAAAATGATATAGTAGAAAAAGCGGCGCAAGTTATTGAGATTAAAAAAGTAATATCTACATGTTTTTTCTGTAAAGAATGTCTTTATCACGATAAATTCTTGGTTAACACGGAAAATTTTAGCTTGGTAGTGCTATAATATTGCTGCAGTGTGGATGATTCTTTTCACTGGTAACGAGGGACTACCTAAGTCAGGAATGATAACGTATCGACAACCAGTGGTCATGTTTGCTAGAAGCGGGGGATAACAACCTATATACATTTTGCAGCAACCACTTACCATCAAGTGGACTCTGAACTTGCTTGTCATAATTATTGTGTAAAAAGGAGATCACGCAGTAAAAAACACTCGCTTGTCCCTTTCTCTTATCAAACTACGTGTTATCACTCATTTTATCAAATTAAGTATTGAGTTTGAAGGAGAGATACGGTTTAGTGTCAATGACCCGCGAACAGTAATAAACAAAAACTATAATTTGTGACATTACTAAAAAACTGCGGTCGCCAACCCGCTCGCCAAGTCGCCACTATGTTCAATGACCTCAACATTGTCTCCCAACGGGTAGGTCTTAAGATGAACATGGACCAAACAAAGATCATGTGGGACGTCCATGTCACACCTATGACGGTGGTTGTTAGGAGCACTAAGCTCTAAGTGGTTGACGCCTATGTTTACCTGGAACAAATAATCCGATTAGGCAAGTCCAACTTCGATCGGGAGATCAATTGGCGGATTTAACTCGGTTGGAGAGCGTTCGGGAGATTACGACACATCTTCTCGTCAGGTATACCTCAAAACTTAAAAACGAGATTGTATAACCAGTGCTTGTTGCCAGTGATGACTTATGAATCTGAAACGTGGTCCTTCACTGCTGGCCGTAAGAGGAAACTCTAGGTCGCTCCGCGAGCTATAGAGAGTGCAATGCTCGTGGTTTCACTGCGTGATAAACTTAGAAATGAGGATATCCGCAATAGAACCAGAGTGACCGACATAGCCCAACGGATTAGTAAGCTGAGTGGCAATGGGCCGGCCATATAGCTCGAAGAACCGACAACCGATGAGGAAAAACGTCCTGGTAAAATATGTGGAAGTCTATACATGCAGGTGGCTCAGGACCGTGCTTTGTGGCATTCCTTGGGGGAGGCCTATGTTCAGCAGTGGACTTGTGAAGGGCTGTAATGTTGATGATAATCATGAACGTATTTTTATAAGAAAATCGTAGTTGCCTTCTCCCACAGAACAGTCATAAGTCAAAGGTTTTATTCTAATATTATTTATAAATTTTATATATTTATTTATTACGTGGGAATAAATAGATGTTATTTTTCGATTTCAAATTATTGGAAACTACTTTCATTAACTTTAAATAACAGAGTGACATACAATGTCTACGTTGACGTATACGTTTGTAGCATTACCATGGACTATTACCTGACATAAACTGTATGATTGTAACTGAACTTAAACGCATTAAACAATACAATATACGAGCATATTCACGATCTCCAAGTAGAGCGGCCACAATGATAGCACGTTACCAATAAACTTACAATAACGGTGAGAAAACTTTATATTTTAACTGGCATAGTCGAGGAATTATTAGCTAAGACATTTCAACAGATGACAGCAATGAGTCGGATCAATTTTTCTCATGTTACCGTACCATTGCCAATTTAGGTATTCCGTTATGCTCGGGCCACACTAACGAGATTTTTCGTTAATTATCGCGTTGATAGACGTTGAATGTAGGTGTGGCCACGACTTAACGTGATAATTTGACAACGATATTAACAATAACCTTTCCTGTATGGCGTTAACTCGAGTGGCGATACATCAAAGGATTAACGCGCGAATTTACGCGTTGAAGCGGCCACACTACGTTTGTCTCATTGTGCACGGTGAGTGCAACGGGGTCGCACGTATGGCTGCGATGGAGTGGAGTAATGAAAATGTTACAACGTTTCTCGAGATTCTGCAAACAGAGCCATGTGTGTGGGATCCGAGACTCAAAAGTTTTAAAAATCGTACATCGTAAAATTATGCTTATTTTATAGGATATTGTGACAAACAGTCTACCTGATGGTAAGTGGTTGCTGTGGCCTATAGACATCTACATCTATCCTCGATTACAAATCAAAATGTAGATGCGTTGTCACCCGTGATGACTGGGGTGGAATGCCTCGTTTCCAGTGAAAAGGGTCTCCGGTTCTCTACACTCACCATACGAAACACAGCAGCATTAAGCTATAATTTGATGCTGGTATTCCGTGAGAGCGTGGTCCCTCCCAGGCTGAGCCGACCCATTCGTGTCACAACTATACTACTAATATAACTGCAGAATGGCTCTACCACGTGAAAACGTGCTTGGGGACGAATTATGTAATTATTACCTTTTCAAATATCTATCGCAGAAATTAAAAAGAAAAAGTAAAGCCTAATGGGTTTTCTTCGTTTGGCAATGATTAAATATATTCATGTAATAAAAAAGTACACTCATGAAATAGAGATTAGCAACGACAACTTCCATCTTGCTTGAATTCAAGGAACATTAACGCCAACTTTAACGCCGTTCAATGGCATTGAAATTGAAACGACATTGACCGTTCAAGTGTAGCCACTCCCTTTAAATTTAAGACAATAATTGTTGCTTTTATGGGTATTGACGTTTCTCGTTAGTGTAGACCCAGCATTTGTGATTCTTAGGCCGGCTACATGTTGGCCGAGCGAAGACGAGTACCTATACCAATATATAGACATCCCATTTGTCTTTCCTCGCTATTGTACGTCGTCGCAGAGTGCAGGCTAGCGCCAACGTGTATATGGTTCATTTGGCATGCCTTTCCACCACTCGGGATCGCTCGCCCCGAATCGTCTCACTTCGGAAAAGTGTCGGTTTTTCTGCACAAATCAAAGGCGCTTGCCCGCACTCGGCAAGTTGTGTCCATATGTTAGTCGGCCATGTCAGTGTGTTCACTCATTCAAACGTGGCCAATATGTAGACTGTAGCACTCGCTTTGTATCAATTTGTCTACGCTCGCATTGTTTGAGACTTGGCCAACATGTATTACCGGCTTTAAAGATATCACGCTGTTACTATAGCTGGACGACACAGGGATCTATTAAGCCATCTTGAAAAGCGGACTAGGATCATAAAAATGAAGCTACATTAAGCAACCCTAATTATGTTCAATAAACGAGTACTTTTTTAATTCTGAAGTCCATGTATGTTAGTATTGGTAAAATTTTTCTTACATGCTATGATATTAAAAACCGAACAAAATCTATACGAACTTGATACAGAGACTAAACTTCTAGCTTGTCGACTTATGGAACTCATAAAACATGCAGTTCAATAAACCTTGCAAGCAGGTTAGTATCCACTCTGATGCTAATCATCCGTAGGCCTCTGTTCGGGTTACCACGCACGCGTCGTACAAGCGACTCCACTTTTTTCATACGATTGCGTAAAAATAGTCTATTTTTGCATAAGTAAACATACTTGATGCACGGCAATAGCGAGGGAGTCTGCCAACAAGGGCCTGAACACATTATTGTATTGAAATGGCAGGACAGTATGCTTTTTGAGTGAAGTTGGTCCAAAGACTGCTCGGGTAAAACTATGTAGGCTTTGAATAAAGTCATTTTGACTGGTACTATGCAACGAGCAAACCTTTGAATATGAACCAACATATTTCCATACAAATACTCATTAATTACGTGGCCATATTTAAACTGTGTTACACTACTTAAGATTATTTCGTTTAGAGTTAACAAATAGGATATTTTCTTGAGTTTTATTTCTACTTAAATTGTCTTAAACCTTCAATTAAAGGGCTCAGAAGCACCATGTCGTCAGCATAGCTAAGATTATTAAGACGGACATTGTCTATGTGACATATGCATGCTGCAAAGCTCCTCAATCAACAGTTTTTTTTTAATTATATGAGCTATGCAGGTCTAGGTAAAGAGACCAGTATCACTGCGACCTAAAAGATCTATTGTGATCGCTGCTATGGCTATAGTTCACGGATAAGCCCTATGTCTTCAATGAATCGAAGGAGTTGCTTAGCCGTGAGCAATTTCACTTCTTCTGGGCGGAGTAGATAGTATCCCAGATGAGTGTTACGTTTGCGCATTAAGGGTCCGCAATCAGTTAGGATGTGTAGAGGCATTTCTTCCGTTATGTAACAGAACCGACACATCCTTGAGTTGCTTAGTCCCAGGATGGACATGTGCTTTTTAAGACAACAGTGTCCAGTTAGGGCTCTTGCCAGAATGCGCAATTTATTTTTACTTAATCCCAGGGCTTCTGAAGCGAATTTACGATCAAAAGCCCGGATTAAGGTGTTAGAATGTTTTAAGCCTTGGTGTCAGACCAGATCTTAAGTGATTTATTGTGATAAAGAGTTTCAAGGGTCAATCGGGCTAGGCTTCTTGAGATTCCACAAAATGGCTCAGGTCCAAATTGTGTGCACTTTGAGCCCTCCCGTGCAAGTTTGTCGGCAAATTCGTTGCCTACAATACCCTCGTGACCCGGAACCCATCTTACAATGACCCTGTTGTTACATCCCAGGGCGTTTATACGGTTCACGCAGTCTCCAACTAGCTTTGAGTTCATTAAGTTTGATCTCAGCACTAGCAGTGCTGCCTGACTATCAGAGTTTATGTAAATTTTAATGGTTGACGTAGTGTTTTTGCAGATTGATTTCCGCACACCGAAATATGGCGAAAATTTCTGCCTGGAAGATAGAGGTGTATCTACTCAAATTCATACTAAGTTTGAATTTGGGGCGTTCCCGGTAAATTCCAAAGCTTACGTCGAGACCCATTTTAAACCCATCGGTATACCATATGAGGCTACTGACGCCACAGATAACCTGGCCATTCAGCCAGTCTTCTCTGGAGGGTAATTCCACTATATGCTTTTTATCAAAAGTGTGTAGTGGACGCATGATATCTGAGATCATGCATAAGACCGGTGATTCCTTAATTGAATCGAGCATGGATCTCAATCTGTAGGAGAGCAAGCTCAGACCGCCCTGGGCGTTAATCCTATACAAACTAGTCCTCGCCTCCTTGTCTAGATAGAGATCTAGGGGCGTTAGGCATAGAAGTGCATTAAGATCCGCTCCAGGGATGATCGCGTAGCTCCAGTTGCCATTAAGCAGGCAATCCTTTGTAGACTATTTAGTCTGTCCGCATTCATCTTTTGGTTGGCCTTATTACACCAGACAGTAGAGGCGTACGTAAGAATCGGCCTCACTATGCTGCTGTACAGCCATAGGACCATACTGGGACGCAAGCCCCAGTTGTTTCCGACCAAACTACTGCACGTACCTAAAGCAATTTTTGCCTTATGGCATACGTTGCTAAGGTGAGAGTTCCATGTTAGTTTATGGTCGATTGTTACGCCCAAGTACTTAACTTCCGTGGAAAATGGTACTTCTTTGCCATTAAGTTTTGGTTGGACTAATTTGTCCAACCGTCTCTTTTTGGTAAAGGGTATTATAACAGTTTTATCAGCATTAACTGATAAACTGTTATCTCTACACCAGTTATTTATGGTGTTTAGGGCTCTTTGTATTATTGACGATAAAGTACTTAGGCAAAAGCCCCTCGCAATGATCACAAGGTCATGAGCATAACCCAATGTGTCAATTCGTAAGTCTGCCATTTTGTACAATAGTTGGTCAACCGCAAGAGTCAAATGAAGGGGTGACAAAACACCTCCTTGTGGGCAGCCTCTTGTGGTTGCAACC
The DNA here is from genome assembly GCA_907164705.1 of Parnassius apollo. NCBI lineage: Eukaryota > Metazoa > Arthropoda > Insecta > Lepidoptera > Papilionidae > Parnassius > Parnassius apollo. The sequence goes on from CAJQZP010000935.1 coordinate 1,783,247, forward strand.
TCAATCGAAGTTTGAAACAGCGCTATTTTTGCCTTTCTATTTGAGAGCATCGACTTCATCCATCTGATGGTTTGGGGTCAAATTTTTAGATGTTAGGCCCCCAATCAGCAGTGATGTGGGGCTACTGTCGAAGGCGCCCTCAATATCTAGAAAGGCACAAAGAGATATTTTTTTATCCTCCAGTGCTTTTTCGACCCTGTCAATGACACTGAACAGGGCTGTTTCCGTAGATTTGCCTCTGCGGTAAGCATGCTGGTTGTAATGTATGGGCCTCGTAGCTAGAGCTACATCCCTTATATATCTATCTATAAGCTTTTCCAATGTCTTAAGAAGAAAGGAAGATAGACTTATAGGTCTAAAAGACTTTGGTAAAGCGTAGTCCTTTCTACCAGCCTTAGGTATAAATAGAACCTTGACAATTGGCCATCGTTCTGGAATATATCCCCATGCAAAACTTGCTCTGAAGATTTTCACCAGATAAGAAAGAAGGATGTCGATACCCCTCTCTCCGCTTGATTTAAATGGTTCAAAGGAGTCAACAGTCCACTGCACCAGGTTTGGCCTTATTATCTTTGCAGCCCTACACCAGTCCTCATTGCAAGGCCTTCGTAGGGCTCTGAAAGAGTTCAAGGCTGAAGGTAAATGACCAACTATTAGTGAAGTTACCATCCGGCTTTTTAAGAAGCCCGAACTGATTAGGTTTAGCTTTCGATAGCATCTTGTGTAGGTTTTGACGGGACAACTGTCCTCGAAGGCTTCACGGATACCTACGGTTACTGTCTCCGTCGCTAACTCCAGACCTTCAATTGTTTTGATGCTTTTAGGAAACGTTTCCAAATTCCTCCTTAGACTATCTCTGTAGATCCGCCCATCCCAAAAGACATCACAATCTTGTGATCAAATCCACAAAAGTATAAACTTCGCTCATTACAGTTTACAACCTAAGTTTAGGCTTACCAGGCGGTTGGAGATGAGAAAATCATAAAGTAACTCACCTCTTTCGTTGATGTTTTTGGTTCCCCAGGCTGTGTGGTGAGCATTAGCATCAAAACCCACCACAAGTTCGGCGATGTGTTTTCGGGCGAACTCCGCCACTCGCTCTAACTCGATGGTAGGATCTGCATTCTCGCCGGGAAGAAGGCTGAGCAAATGATTACTCTGGCCCCTGTGCATCCCTTGAGATTTATGAAGGCTGTAACCAGGTCATCATTGCAGTACTCTGGAACTGCTAAAAGTTCAATATTATTATTATAAATTATACAAGCTCTGGATCTACTGCCTTTGGTATTGACAAGAATCTTACCGGCAGCCGCCAATCCCAGAACTTGACCGTTGGCCACACAAGGCTCTTTTATATAAGGGCGAGGTCAATGTTGTCCTCTGCAAAACAAACCTCCACCACGGCACGAAGCAGCTGCTGCATGGTGAATATTTGCTTGGAGGACCCTCGTCTTACCCTTGGGCTTAGCCATTTATGGGCGTGAGGGGGCAGGGGTCTTTTTCGCCTGGTAAGGACGAGGACGTTCTTTGCCTGCGAACTTGACCCCCCGCCTTACCTTTCGTCGAACCGCTCTCACCTCCTCCCCCCCCTCGGCCTGGACGACACCAGCAGAGGCCGTCGGACCGAGGCGAAAACTGCGCCTTGGGTCTTCGTCACTCTCACCGGTGGCGTTCCAGCCTCACGCCGAGAGGTGGAGGGCTGGGGTTATTGGGGTTGGGGCGGTTCGGGCTCCATTGCCGCGTCAAAGCCTCCCCTGACTTTAAAAGTTATCATCTTAAAGCCAAGGATGACTCTGCCGCCTACCTTCCGAAGAGCCTCCGCCAATGGATCGTCCAGAGAAAAGGTTACTAAGAACCCATTCTCCTCGTCCCTACGGTGGAGGATTCTCCAGAGCTCAGTATGGAGCCCTTCATTTTGTGCCCTCAACAGCACAGCCGCCTCCTCTGGAGACTCGGATTCCCTGCGGGGCAAGTAGGTAATGCCCAGCTGAGGCTTAGGCAGTTCACCCTTGGGTATTACCGAGAGCTCTGCCTCCGGCCAAGGCTTTAGTTTTCCGATTTCACCCATAATACAGTCCTGGTTTGCCTTATTCAGGCACGTTACCAGAATCCAACCTGGCTTGTGTGTGAAACCCGAAAATTTTGGACACATTCCCGGTTGCGCCCCACAGGCCGTCTTAGCGATGGTCTGTGTTAGTGCCCAGTGAACCAGCCGCATCTGCTCCACACTCATAGAATTCGAATTGCGAATTCCTATACCCGCGGAGCCAGCTACGGCACTGAAGCTGAGCTTCTTCTCCTCCGTTGCCAGCTTCACAGTCTTCCTGGACTGGTCTTTGGGGGACTCTTCCTCAGACCGACTGCGTTTTTTCGCCTTCGGAACTAGGGGAGGCTTGGGCAGAGGCATTTCGTCCCAAGGCTTCTGGCAGAGAGAGAGGGCCTCTTCGACTCCAATCTCAGCTGCTATCAGGCTTCGTTGCCTTTTCCTCGCTGCCCTACTAAGCATATAAGGCCTAGCGAACTTTTTCTTTTCCCCTCCCTGGTTCACAAACGTGCCCTCCACTTCACGGCTCGTCCCAGGTTGGGGCGCACTGTTGCAGGGTGTTGGTGAGGCTAAAAGAGCCTTTTCCAAACCTACAGCTAATTCCATTAAAGGAGACTTCTCATTGTCTTTTACAAAATGTCGGTTTTCATCCATTTTGTTCCCACGATTAGCTAGGGAAATACGTGGTCATCTCCGGCAGAGCCCCGCATGCCGAGGGAAGGGCTAAAATACTACCCGAATCACCCTGGTCTCGGGTAGGCACCGTTTGCGACTGGATTCCCTCCAGCCACGCATCCATCGGCACGGTACGCTTGACACCTTGGATTGGGTTAGGATAGGAAAAGGGGGAGGGATAAAAGAAAAGAAAAAGAGGATCGTCCGAGTGTTTCTGTTCTGTCTGTTTCCTATTGAACCAGACCAAATAACAGGCGGCAATCACGTGAAGGAGAACTCCTCAGACTTGCCCTGGGGATCAACACGACCTGCGCTCTCCCCCAGAGCCATACGCCAAACTGCTCGCCTGACAGGAGAGCAGAATAGGTGTTAATCTAGTCCTATTTATAATATCAAAATGTTAGGAGTAGACTAACCCCCGCCCTCAATCAACAGTTACTGACTGACATAAATATTGAAGGCTCTTTAAGGCGTGTGTTCATTCCATCTTATTCCTTAGGGGTGACAACGCATCTGCATTTTGATTCTTAATGAGGACATATGCAGATGTATATAGGCCATGACATCCACTTACCATCAGGTCAACTGCACGTTTTTACGTCTGGTACAGCGGACATCAATCCGCCTGCAAAATGTGATGATTAAAGCAAGTCATTTTTTCGACGTGGTAACACCACGCTGCAGTTATATTAATTGTAGTATGAATGAGTCGGCTTGACTGGGGTAGGACCACGCTCTCACAGAATACCAGCGTGAAATAGCAGCATAAAGCTGATGTGTTTCGTATGGTGAGTGTGGAGAACCGGAGACCCTTTTTACTGGAAACGAGGCATTAGTCTCAGTCCTCGGGGGTGACAATTTATCTGCTTTTTGATTCTTATTCGAGCATAGATGTAGATGTCTATGAGCAACAGCATCCACTTACCATCAGGTGCACTGTGTGCTCGTTCGTCACCCTTAACCCATAAACCAAAAGAAATTCTACATATAACGTAAGACCATGTCCAGCAGTGGGCTTTTAAGAACTGATGATAATGTTCAAGTATATTGATGTAATATATAATATTTGGCGATTTATAGAACTTTTAACTATTTCGTTCATCATCATGGGTTTCAATAGAATTATTTCAAAATCTAACTATTTGTAGTTCTCCTTTCTCCCACGACAGTTTTCTTTCCGAACTTTTCCGAATTTTTTTCCAAAGACGCACTAATAGAAACAAATAAGAGCAATTTATATTTTACATATAAGGCATAATATACCATTTTAAATAACATACTACAATTTTTTACCAACTTTGAGTAGGACCACGTTCTCACAGAATACCAGCGTAAAATAGCGGGTTAATGCTGCTGTGCTTCGTACGGTGGGTGTTGAGAACCCGAGACGTTTTTAACTTAAAACGAGGTATTCCATCTTAATTTTCAAGGTTGATAAGTAAGGATTGAGGATAAAAGTGGATGCCTATGGGCCACAGCATCCACTAACCGTTAGGTGGACGGTGTACTCATTTGTCGCCCTATTCTATACAAAAAAGTAACCAGATACTATACAGGTGGAAATACTCAAATAAAATGAAACTGGCAGCATCAGGTATTCAGCGTTGCATTTTTTCTTAGTTTTGTTTACCGTCTCGCAAGCAAATGTACAAAAACGAAGCGGTCATCGATCTCAGAGGCGAAACAAAAATAGATGCGAACAAACAATCATATAGAGAGTTTCATACCACTGTTTCTAGTGCCTAAAATTATTTGCACATCAGTACCTAATCTTTTTCTTGCGGGTTTTTCTAATAACAACAAAAAACTGCGGTCGCCAACTGTGGTAATTACGACAAATATCCATATACATAATATGAAGGAAATTCTATGTTAGGCAATGAACTTTTAATAAGCCATATTAAGTAAGCGGTAATATATTTCCAGTGATAAATTTGCTGTGAGTGAATATGCTGTGAGTGAATATTCTTTGAGAGCGTGGTGCCACCCCGGTCGAGCTGACCCATTCGTGCTACAACCATAATATAGCTGAAGCGTGGCTCTACTCGTTCAAAAACCGGTACCCGGTTACCGGTAGTGTTTTAAATCTAAAAAAAACTTCAGACTATTCAGCGGTTAGAAAGAAACACCTTGCATAAGGGGCGGGGGTCGTTTTAACACAAACGTTCCTTAGAAAGGTCACTAGTACCCAGGTTGCTTACTGTACCATGCATCTGCGCCTTTTTATCTACTATAACTTATAGTTACGATTACATAAGCTGTTTTATTGTCATAATTCTCTTTCCTACATTATTGAAGAATATCAAAGGAAAGGCAACCTTGAAAGCTAGGTAGGTACTAAAGATGTAAAACACTTTAACGACGATTTTATTACTTTTAATAAAATACTAGCGCCACCTATCGGGTCCAATTATGCCTACAACCTTTGCGGGCAAGTGCAATCATTATGTCGACATAGTTTTAACGCAATCTAATTGAACGATATGGCTGCGCATAAAATACGAATAAACAAATATTATCGTTTTATATTATAAATTTTTTATTAGCTCTGTTGTCAAAAATTAAACTTCGTAAAAATTGGTTTCATTTAATTTGTAGTGTTCGCGTAAATATAAGAAATCATTATGTAAACCAGTATGCATTGTTAATAGCTAAAAAAATAGTTTTATTTAATTTGTAGTGTTCGCGTAAATATAAGAAATCATTATGTAAACCAGTATGGACTGGTAATAGCTTAAAAAATAGTTTTATTTAATGTGCAGTGTTCGCGTAAATATAAGAAATCTTTATGTAAACCAGTATGGACTGATAATAGTTATTAATTAGTTTTATTTAATGTGCAGTGTTCGCGTAAATATAATAAATCTTTATGTAAACTAGTATGGACTGATAATAGTTAAGAATTAGTTTTATTTAATGTGCAGTGTTCGCGTAAATATAAGAAATCATTATGTAAACCAGTATGGACTGGTAATAGCTAAAAATTAGTTTTATTTAATGTGTAGTGTTCGCGTAAATATAATAAATCTTTATGTAAACCAGTATTCACTGATAATAGTTAAAATTAGTTTTATTTATTGTTCAGTGTTCGCGTAAATATAAGAAATCATTATGTAAATCAGTATGGACTGGTAATAGCTAAAAATTAGTTTTATTTAATGTGCAGTGTTCGCGTAAATACAAGAAATCATTATGTAAACAAGTATGGACTGATAGTAGCTAAAAATTAGTTTTATATAATGTACAGTGTTCGTGTAAATACAAGAAATCATTATGTAAATCATTATGGACTGATAGTAGCTAAAAATTGGTTTCATTTAATGTGTAGTGTTCGCATAAATATAAGAAATCATTATGTAAACCAGTATGGACTGATAATAGTTAAAAATTAGTTTTATTTAATGTGCAGTGTTCGCGTAAATATAAGAAATCATTATGTAAATCAGTATGGACTGGTAGTAGTTAAAAATTAGTTTTATTTAATGTGTAGTGTTCGCGTAAATATAAGAAATCATTATGTAAACCAGTATGGACTGATAATAGTTAAAAATTAGTTTCATTTAATGTGTAGTGTTCGCGTAAATATAAGAAATAATTATGTTAAATTTTTTATAAAAAGTAAAAACTGACTTCGAAAAACTAATATGAATAATATAATTTCCAATTAACAGCTTCAGATGTCCGGGCTAGGTCATAGTACGTAAAAGAATTAACAAGTCGTAAAATTAATGATTTTTTACAACCCATTTCAATATAAATAAAATGAGAACATCATCAATATAGTCCAAGTCAATTAAATACCCATTACTAAGAATAACTCAAAAACTACTGGTCAGAGCTTGATCAAATTTTATGGGACTACATGAGAAGTACCTGCTTTCAATTATAAGAATTATCAAAATTGGTTCACCTAGAAAAAAATTATGAGGTAACACACATTGGAAAAATATAGTTGAATTGAAATCCTTCTGGTTTTAAAGTCGGTTGAATGAAGTCGGAAAAATACTTTGTTCTTTAAAAGTTTAACTTTGAACCCTTTTGGATGTAACAAATCGGAAAGTAAAAAGTAAATGCCATCAAAAACATAACTTGTAAAAAAACCAAGTCTCGCAACTCAGTTCTTCTTTCGTAAAAAGTTGTGAGATTCGTGTAATACCAAGTCGGTTAATTTATTCAGTCTCTAGTTAAGGATCTTAACATCTTATTGTGATCATATCAATATCAAAAATCTTTTACGTTTAAATAAATAGATTGACTTGAGCTATCGCATGAAAACACATTGTATCTCACAAGTAATACATATTATATTAAAATCGATTGCTTAGTGCGATTGCCACGCCGACCCATTCGTGCTTTAACTATACCACTAATATAACTGCAGCATGGCTCTACCACATATAAAATGCTTACACTAGAAGCACTACTACAACGAACAGAGCCACGACGTTAACTTGTCTTACTTAGGCACCCTCTTAATGTGGAGGCAATGGGTGCGTTTGGCAGAAAAAAGCGCTAGCAAGCGCTTGTAAGCAAAATGGCGATCGTAAACGGTAAGCGCTGTCAAATCGTAAGTAGCTATTTTCCTCCAGGACACGATGTTAGTTTTAACCGGGGGACCTAACCTAATTTAAATATATTTTTGTAAAGTATTTATATTAAAAACTTACCAATCACGAATTTTTAATAACATATATAATATTTATTCGTGTCATTATATTACTTAAAATTAATATTGCACAAAACAACTTATAAACTCTACTTCAAAACAAACAAATTAAATAAGCAAAATGGCGGATTGTGTCAGCGCTACTGAAGTAGCAATCGTGTCCTGGCCGAAAACTATTTCAGCGCTTATAAGCGCTTGCTAGCACTTTTTTCTGCCAAACGCACTCAATGTTTTACCCCAACGGGTATAATAATGACAGCGAGACTCGTAGAATTACCGACTTCCTCATAGTCGACTGCGCGATACTGCTATAACACTTGATGAGATATAGTTCTACCCTCAGTTGTTCATATTTCCTTTTATTTTTGACCTTCATTTCCAACACCGCTCAAAAATATCACATAAGTCACCTAAAAACTTTACCTACCCTTTGTGTTCTAAGGACCATTTTTATTAATTGTCAAGCTTTTAGATACCTAGGCAATGAATCACGCATTAAAAGGCCTTCTTAAAGCGAGGTTCACGTTAAATGCCTTCGTCCAGGCTGAATTGTTTCCTTTTAATCCCTCAAAGTCAAAAGTCAGAACACACATTTAGCTTTTATAATTTTAAAATTTACAACTTTTAGATTCAAGTTATAAAAATGTTTCTTAATTAATAAAAAAAAAACATGGAATTATCAAATTCTAAGTACACAAAACTATTAACAAAGAAGCTGCCGGCGCGTGCACAGGCCAGCTGCGCGCGCAGATGCCCCGCCTGCCGTTGCCAGTTGCAGTAATTTTTGTCAAAAGACGTTCTGTTACGTATTTATTACTAGCTGGCCCGGCAGATATTATTCTGCCCTTTCCGGTTGGTTACGCGATGAATTTAATTTTCACACATACAATTTTCTATAGACTTATTTAACGTAATACGTATAGTTCAATCCTCTTTATGACTAATCTTTGACTAAGAACCACCACAATCATTATGACAATAAACTTTAAAAAATTAAATAACCCTTATTTTTTAATCTTCCGGATAAAAAATATGATATTATATGTTATATATCCACATTATCTGCCCCACTGCTGGGCACAGACTTTTTCATATTTTGGTGGTATAGCTTAATTTGGAACAAGGAAGAATTTATCGCACTGCGGTCCTACATATTAACTAACTCATTTACATTCAATTTTTAAAATAAAGGTTTGCGTTCTATTTTGAACTACCTTCAAAAATTAATTAACTGCCTACACACCAAATTTCATGGAAATGCCTCCAGTTGTTTTTGCGAGAACCGTGAACAAATTTTTCTACAGATTTTATATCGTTACTACCTTGCCAGGCAGACGTTGTTCTCCCTTTTTCGACGACCCTTTGTCATGTCCTATTAAAAATCCTTAAATTCCCAAAAAAAGCTGTGGCTCACTCATGGGCAAAAAAAACTATCCTATCTCTTAAGTTGGACCAAATTGCACACGGAGTGCAAATTTGATTAAAATCGGTTAAGCAGTTTAGGAGTCCATCGCAGACAAACAACGTGACACGTAATTTATATATATTAGGACTAGCTTGCCAGGCAGACGTTGTTCTGTCCTTTTTAATATCAATTTGTCATGTCCTATTAAAAATCCTTCAATTCGCAAAAAAATATTGTGGGTCAATAGGCAAAAAAAACTATCCTATCTCTCAGGTCGTACCAAAGTGCACACGGTGTGCAAATTTGATTAAAATCGGTTAAGTAGTTTAGGAGTCCATCGCGGACAAACAACGTGACACGACAAGATATTATGTATACATATGCCCTTCATAAGCTTGCATTTTGAATATTACTTTCACTAATGTATATATTATTAGGCATGCTTATAAGGGCTGTGCGGAATTCCCATTCATTAAATAATTGAGGAAATTTATGTGAAAATGCTTTCAATTTCGAAGTTGAAATTTTAATAAGTATATTTTCAGTCACTTACAGAAATAAAATTATTAAATGCTAATGTTTCTTATTGATGTAAACTGCAAATTCAATGTATTGTTTGGTTTTTTTTTTATAGAAGAGGAGGCAAACGAGCATGCGGCTCACCTGATGGTAAGTGACTACCGCCGCCCATGAACAACCGCAACACCAGGGGGATTGCAGGTGTGTTGCCGGCCTTTTAGAAAGGAGTAAGCTCTTTTCTTGAAGGTCCCAGGTCGTTATCGGTCCGGAAAAATCGCCGGTGGTAAACTATTCCACAGAGAGGTCGTACGCGGAAGAAAACTCCTAGTGAAACGTACAGTGGTGGACCGCCAAGGATCCAGATGGTGTGGATGGTATCGGGAGGTTTGCCGCATAGTGCATTCATGAAATTTGGCGGCTGGGATTAAATGCAACATCCCTACGCAGCGCCAATGAATCGATCCGAAGAACTTTAAAGACTTTAGCTTTCGTGAATTATTAAGCTTACCTTAGCTTAGCTCACCTGGTGGTACCTATGCGACTCCTAACTTCCATGGACACCTGCAGCTATCTTGAAACAAAAAGACATCAAACGTTTTGTCGCCTCTGAGGGCTGAGATGGAATGCCTCACAGCGAGTAATTAAATTGTATCTCTATTATCCTTTCATATTCTCTATTTCTTTTTATATCATATTGTATCCCTTCAGACTAGTGCAAACATTGCTATTTGGCGACAGATATATGTAAGACAGTACCAACCCAGACGCATTCTTATCCAGAAACAAGTCTAAACCTAGACCCTAAATTTGAGATGAAAATTAATCGAACCCGCGACTCGTACCGCGTTTGACGTTAAACGTAACTAAGACATGTAATTTAATGTTATCATCAAGTCATAAATTTTTGTGTTTAAATATAACATTACAGTATAAAACAACAATTTTAGCTCCACCGTAGGCATTATATGTACTAATAAATTTTGTTTACGTAATGGAACCGTATTCTAGTACCCGCTGGATGCTATAATACGCCGCTCATTATAGCCTCTTTAAAATAATTACGTATGAGGGTCTTCACAAAGATTACTTTGTAAGAACGTTATGGAAAGGCTACTTTGTAGCATTCAATTTTAAAAAAGTCTTCGTTTCTCGTAAGTTTACTCGATGACAAGTTACTAATGCAGCCACGGCGTTCTTGTTCTAGATCATAAGTGGTACTACGTAGGACACATAATAAGTTTTGAGATAAACAAAAAGTATTCCAGATACTATTAATAATTATTTTACATCTTTTTAAAATATTCTATATCATGCTCTATACAAATTTCCATTCGCCTAAACCAACTCTGAAAACACTTTTGCCAACCTTGATTTGACCAGTCTTGATCACTTCTTCGTAGGCAGCCACGGCTTCTTCGGCGCTTGTAAAAAACTTGCCTTTAATTTTTTCTTTGACTCTTTGGAACAAAAATAAATCACAAGGAGCTAATTCATGGGTGTAGGGTGGATGACTTAGAGTTTCAACATCAGATTCCTCAATAAATGCTTTTGTTCTAAGAGAGGTATACGAAGAGGCGTTATCGTGGTGCAGCATGATTCCCCGAAGCCCGGTCTTTGGTCTTCTATTCCACACAGCTTGCAAAGATTTGGATAATGCAACTGTAGTATATCATTCAGAGTTGACTGACCTACAATATTGCGGCATTGACGTCGACAAATGTCCGCTCCGCGAAAAAAAACTAGCCACCATTTTTTGCCGACGTTGCGAGGTCTTTGCAGGCGTTCTATTTTCAAATAAATTTGCTTTTTAGAAACATATAAGTAACACAGGTGCGTTCCATTCTTAAATTTCGAGCATCTCAAAACTTATTGAGTGACCTACGTAGTAGTCACGTCATCCCGGGTCAAACTTCGGGTAGGACCAAAATTCACTTGTTGGAATTTTTTGTCAAGAAATTATCAGTACCAGCCCGAAGTTTGACGGTTCCGTGGCGCAGTAGCTTAGTAATGAGTTATAGCGGTGATGGACGCGGGTTCGAATCCCGCACAGAACCATTATTTGTATAGCCTACAAGCAATTGTTCGGAGTCTGGATGTTTTTCCTTGTGCAATTTATGTATGTAAACTGCCTTCACTTATGTTTTATTTAAAAAGAAAAAAAAATTCAGTGGTGTTGAAAAGCGATTTCTCTCCAATCGTATCGAATTGCCGTCCCATCAGACTATGAAGGTGAGGGAATAGAGAGAGCTCCTCTGCTGACGCACACACTCGTACACTATAATCTTGTCCTGCACAAATAGCTGCTGGTCTCCGTTGAGACTGGTCGCCGTAACTGAAACTCTGCCTGGATAATATTACTGCGGCTAATGGACAGGTGTCCTGGCAACCAATTTTAAGCCAAATGGTCATAGAAGCGTTTTCATATGTCACGCCTTAGGACTAAGATGAAATGCTTGTAGCTCTTTAAACTTTCAAACACAGCAGTGCAGCTAAAAGATTCGGCATTCCAATGGGAGAATATTTTTTCAAACAGTGACTTAAAACTCTCAAATTGCTAACCCATGGCATATGAAGACCTTCATTGTATCACTAGCTGAGACTCCTCAAGTATTTATTAAAATTATATGGATAAAAATATTTTTACTATATAATTCAAACGAAGTTCTTTACCTGCTTTGAAAATAAAATCAACCGATTACAACTAACACTACAAATTAAAATATATTAACTTTTTCCACGCCTGTTGTTCTATATCCTTTTCACTACACACTGAATATTAAAGTATTTCTGATTACGAAAGGACAAATCGACATATACGTCGAAATAAAAAGTAAACGTTTCAAAACACAGCCGTTCTGTTCCAATTAAATTCAAATGAACGCGGGAATTCAATTTTTTTTTTTGAATAAATACCTGTTCTTCGTAAATTTAAAACAATGCGAGAATTCGTTTTTAACTTCCCGCTAAGAAAATTGAAAATTTTCTAAAATAGGTAAGTTATTGGTTTCACCCCGATTTTAGAAAATCGAGTTTTCATCAGATCTCGACGTTTTGAGATCCCAGGAAGCTATTCTGACTAATCTCACGTTAACGTCCGTACGGATGTATGTATATGTGTGTGTGTGTGTGTGTAAATAAGTATGTAAACCTTTCATAACTTTTGAACATCATAATGGATTGAGATGCAGTTTGCGGCGTTTTAAAGATCTCAATGTTGAATAGATTAGGTGATAATATAAACTGATTCGGACGAGTAGATTTTGAGAAATCCCAAAAATAAATATTTTGGAAAAAATTTTTTTTGGAAAAACTTTTAAACGGCTTTACCGATCGATTTCAACGTCGTCGTCGTCGTCGTCGAATACTGTTTGGAACATAAAAATCGGTTCATTCGTGCGTGAGATATCGAAGGAGAAAGAATTTGAAAAAAAAAGGTTTTTGTTTTTAACATAACTTCGAGATTACGCAACCGAGCAAGTTTGTGCTTCTGTTGTGTTCATTATTTGTAGAACGTCATAATTTGGTGAAATTTGGAGCGCTTTGTATTTGAAATTAGCGAGAAGTTCCAGGGATGGCCTGCAGGGTTAACTATTTTTTTAATAATAAAATCAGAAATACCTACTGTCATCCACGATGGTGGCTCGTATTACCGTTTTGCGAAATAATTACTTAATAAGCATTAATACATAATGCAAACCCGCCTTATTTCTAATAACATGAAAATTACTAATGTTGCCAGCATCGCAAAATACAAAACGGACTTTAACCTATCAGTGTATAGTGTATGACCTATGATATTAATAAAGTATAAAGTAAAATTGTGTTTATTTTTATAGGTTAAAAGTAACAAATGCTACCTAATTAAATTACGTTAGTCTGCAAATAAATTATCTACGTACTAATTTAATTAAGATGGCTATTGCGAGTAATCTTTTCTAGGTGATAGAAATCTTTTTGTACCCATGAGTCCGTCTGAGTTTGACCGCCTTCTTACCAATTTCTGCAAACAAAAGTGTTTAAGACGCCATATTCCAGTCTGAATGAAGTTCCAGTTTAGTTATGTTGTAAGGCATTCCATCTTAGTCCTCAGGGGTGACAACGCATCTATAGCCTTCTTCTAGCTCGAAGTAGGCTGCTGCATGAACAGCGATAGCCACTTACGATCAGGTGAACCGTAACAAAATGAATTGAAACAGAGGATGGTTAGGAGCACTTTCCTGATAATAACTAAAATTAATAAAAAACTGCATTGTCCCTTCACCAGTCAAACATACAGCCAGAACGGCAGCCATGATAAATATCTTCACCTACGCCTACGTTCAGCAATCTATGGTTGACGCGTATGTTCATCAGTGGACTATTTTTCATACGTGGTAAAGCTATGCTACAGCTACATTAGTAGGATAGTTGTAGCACGAGTGGGTCGTCTCGACCGGGTAAGGACCGCGCTCTCACAGAATACCAGCGTGAAATATTAGCTTAACGCTGCTGCGTTTTGTACGGTGAGTGTAGAGAACCGGAGACCTTATTTACTGGAAACGAGGCATTCCTTGTTTGTCCTCGGGGATAATAACGCATCTGCATTTTGATTCGCAAACGGGGATAGATGTAGACGTCTCTGGCCACAGCAACCAATTACCGTCAGATGACTGTGCGCTCGCTTGTCACCTTTATCCCACAAAAAAATATTAAAAAAGTTGTTGTTATTAGGAGCTTTTCTGATGTCATTAAGCAAGATGTTACAGAGCCTTTAAAAAGAGTTTCCGATAAAACAGGTGAAGTGTAATGGAACTGTAATCTTTTGATTAGATGAAGAACGAAAAACTCTGTCTGAGGAAAGGTATAGAAAATCTATCATTTTTTATTCTAGAGAAGAAAACTCCAGCGGCATATTTAAGGAGTCCGGTCGTAATGGTGGAAGCTTTATTTTTTACTTTCTTAGTATGGAAATCCTATAAGACAAGCCTGTCATTTACAACAGTTATGGGACGATACCATAAGGTTAATTATAACACTCATTAATTAATTAAAACACAAATTAAACACCATGCCCTTTATTTCTCCATTCGTTATGCTTATCACAACTTATCTTAAACGTCTTACTTGCTTTGTTAAAAACAAGCATCTTCAGAGACGGAAAAACGCATGTAGTATCCTGATTATAATCAATTTAAGGTTTATTTGTAATTCCTTTTTAAAAAAATATTTATTTTATTTATGTATATTGTATTTTATTGTATATTTAGTATGTATTAAATACATATATTTTATGTGTAAATAGTTCAGAAATACTGATTTTTAATAAATCGTAAAAAACATTGATAAAACACCCATGAAGGCTGTGTCAAGTTGCTAATTTAAGAATAAAACGTATTTACGTGTTATCAACCGCCTTTCAAATTATTCAATGCTGAGAACATTTCTAAATCCTTCTGATTTTCAAATCAGAAAACACACACACACACACACACGCACACGTACACGCATACACACACACACACGCACGCGCACACACACACGCAGACACACATACGTACGCACGCGCACGCACACACGAGAATTTTTACATTAATTTTAGGCACAATTAATGTGCCTAAATACAGACCCATATCAATTATATGTTGAATGTACTTTCTTGTTTGGTGAAGAATTCGAAACCGCCGCGATTTAACAGCGCCGCAGCTTGTGATTCATGATTTAACTAACTAACTAAAGACAAATTAAGGTAGATGGTGCATCTACCTTAATTTGTCTGCCATATTTGGCCGTGGAGCAAAATTTTACTTTGTATACTTTGAGTCTTTGATCTCTTACAATATATCTCTATTCTAGTTTTTACATTAATAACTTTGTCCGTTTTTTAATCAGAATATTTCCTCTACGTTCCTTAGCTTAGTAGTAATGTAAAGCTCAGCTTTAATTGCGGTCAAAGACCGTATTATTTCACGGACACTGGGCACGTTTAATTACTCAAAAATATGTAGATATATTGTATAGCCACATCATACAGTGCATTATGAATGTTGCAAGGCTGCTAATTATTCTACAAATGAAGCCCTGAGGTTTAGACACACAGCAGTGTGCCAGTCAAGTTCGGAAAGCAAAGGGCGGCGCACCAACAGTGTGTATAACACGAAGCATTTTAAATAAAACTAGTTTAAGTCAATGTGTAGTTAGTGTTCGCGTAAATGTAAGATATCGTTACAAAGCATTTTGAGCCACTTTCGAACATAACTCAAAAACTATTAGACCTACAAACTTGTAATTCTCTTGTTAACTGTACAGCCTATTGAAGTCCACTGCTGAATGTAGGTGTCTCAATTCAGCAGTGGACTATATATATATATATATATATATATATACGTGGTAGAGCCATGCTTCCAAGCTTCAGTTATATTAGTAGTATAGTTGTTGGTGAGTGTAGAGAAGCGGAGACCCACGGAAACTAGCCATTCCATCTTAGCCCTCACTGGTGACAACGCATCTGCATTTTGATTCGTATTCAAGTATAGATGTAAATGTCTATGGTGGACTGTGTGCTCGTTTGTCACCCTATCCTATAAAAAAAACACGTTGCTACCCACTTCCTGATTATTTCCCTCTTGAGACACCCACGGTATTATATGGGGTAGTGAATATTCTTACACCGTTGAAATAATACTAATTTTTACGGAATTTATCGCGTATATTTAACTTTTTTTACCCGACGTTTCGAGAGCTTTACAGCACCCATGGTCACGGGAAGGACTGAGATGTTCAACGTCCAGCTGTCATAGTTAACCGCGGTTACCATAGATTAAAATTTTACTTTTGTTCCGATCTACACAGTATGAACTTATGGTATCATGGAGTCTTGCAGTTGTATGCTTGGGTTGGGATTTAATTTTATTTATTATAGGATCCCAAGCAGATGGTAGCACCCAGCCATCTTCTCTATTGAAATTAGGATGTTTTTTGATTTCAATAGCCTCGCGAATCATCCTTGGAAGGAATCGGTGTTCTTTAGCGAGGATTTGTGGTGTAGAAATCTGATGTAGTGACGGGGGCGATCCTGTACATGTTCACGGGAAGTCTGCAGTCTGTGAACATGTACAGGATCGCCCCCGTCACTACATCAGATTTGATAGACCACAAATCCTCGCTAAAGAACACCGATTCCTTCCAAGGATGATTCGCGAGGCTATTGAAATCAAAAAACATCCTAATTTCAATAGAGAAGATGGCTGGGTGCTACCATCTGCTTGGGATCCTATAATAAATAAAATTAAATCCCAACCCAAGCATACAACTGCAAGACTCCATGATACCATAAGTTCATACTGTGTAGATCGGAACAAAAGTAAAATTTTAATCTATGGTAACCGCGGTTAACTATGACAGCTGGACGTTGAACATCTCAGTCCTTCCCGTGACCATGGGTGCTGTAAAGCTCTCGAAACGTCGGGTAAAAAAGTTAAATATACGCGATAAATTCCGTAAAAATTAGTATTATTTCAATGTGTAGTGTTCGCGTAAATATAAGAAATCATTATTCTTACACCGTCACTATACGGTGTAAGTTTCCATGCTTAACATTTGAAACATAAATATGTCTAATCAAAAGGTAAGACATATTTACATGAAATTTTATACAGAATCCTACCAAAATATAAATGTGAGTAAGGGCCAACTTCGTCTCAAACGACGTTCGAGGTTGTCGGCTTCGCCGATAACAGAGTTGACTAAGAACGTTCTACGTTCCTATAGATCCTCTGGTTGAAGCAACAGCTATGGAACTTTTTGCATTTACTCTTATCATATATATCATCTTCATCTTAAGTCACTTGCTCATTAGTCTTTCAGAAAACATTTCTCAGTACTTATGGCTAGCTTTACATAACTTATAAGTTACGTCAATGTGGCCGCTGAGATCATGAACGTAGACAAAGTCAACACTAGTAGTGATTCTCTTATCACCAGTCAACAAAATTTAAGTTAATATTTTGCATGGATATCTTGTCATCAGTCTCTCGCTAAAACCTTTACTGAATTTTCTAAAACTGAACTGAATATCAAAAGAACTAGCAATGCACTAGATTATACGTGTTAGAGCCACACTGCACCTACATTATGGTTGTAGCACGAATGGGTCGGCTCGACCGGGAAAGGACCACGCTCTCACAGAATACCAGCGTTAAATAGCAGCTTAATACTGCTGTGTTTCGTGTGGTGAGTGTAGAGATCCGGAGGCCTTTTCCTACCGGAAACAAGGCATTCCACCTTAGTCCTTAAGGGTGACAACACATCTGCGTTTTGATTCTTAATCGAAGATATTGGTAGATGTGTATAGGCCACAGCATCCACTTACCATCAGGTGGACTGTGTGCTCGTTTGTCATCCTTATTCTATAAAAAAAAAGATAGATATTTATTGACTACTGCTGCCTATGGACGTCTGCAACTACAAATAAAGACTAATTTAAAAAGCACAGACAGCCAGTAATTATACTGGCTCTCTGTGCTTTTTCAGACCGGCTACAGCAGTGCACGTAGTTCCGCTTATTGGCAGATACAGATAAGAAGTATTGACTACTCAAACGAACTTCTAGGCAGAATAGTATTTTCAATAATAACAAAATACACAGGCAATTAACTTACATTGAAAGACTAGATAATTGTAATATGATTTCATTAAATGATCGAAGAGCGCTTATGGACATGTGCTTGTTACACAAAATCGTTAACAATAAAATTAGCTCGAATAATCTTTTAGGTAAAAAATCATATGTTATTCCTAGACCTAATTCTAGAATAAGAAATTATAGTTTATTCAAAACTAGGTATTGTAGAACAAATGTCGGACTATCAGCTCCAATTAATAGAACCTTAAAAACTTATAATGTAATTTCTAAATTAGTCGATCTTGACATATTCAACGATTCTTATACCACTTTTAAAAATAAAATTAAAAAACATTTTTATTTCACACAACAGTTATTGTAGAAAAAAAGTTTTTGTTTTTTTTATTTGATGCATTACGATAGGTTATTTTGTTATCCTTTCTTCCTTTTTCAATAATAATGTGCGTTACTTATTATTTTACTTTAACATGTTAAGTTAGCCTATAAGTATGATATGTACTAAACTTCAGATTAATCTATAAAATTTGTAAACATTTTTTCATTGTACAATATCATGTTGGCTTCCTAATAAATAAATAAATAAATAAATAAATAGTAATCGTACCACCTAGTCGAAAATTTGAAAGATTATCCCTAAGACACCCTAACGAAAACATAAGAAAGTACCTAGTTAACTGTGCAGACTCGTATAGTGGCGGTAAAGAATCTCCATTTTTCCCACTGGTGCTGTAAGAGAGAAACAGAAACAGAAATTTTTTTATTCAATGTAGATTATAACAATACTTATTGAAAGTCACTTTTTTCATTTACCACTGGTTCGCAAAAAAAACCTCTGTCTAGGGAAGAACCAGCAAGAAACCCAGCGGGACTCTTTTTTCCCAATAATAGCTTACAATCATGTTTACAATTAACGACACAAGACAAATTAGAAATAGCTTGGTAGCGATCACCCTTCCCAGGGGTTATCATCAATCATCCATAAATTCCTTAATATTATAATAACCCTTATTATTATACAAACTTAGTTTAATAACATTTTTCATTTTTGTGTATGACAAATTTTGTATATTTTCTGGGATTTTGTTGAAAAAGCGTATACATCGCCCCAAGAATGAATTACTGACTCGGTGGAGTCGAGAGATGTAAGATATCAGAATTATTTTAAATATGACTCTCGATAGTACATATTCAGTACTACCATCTCTTTACACCAGGCGTAAGACAAGACGTGCGACCACGTCAAAGTTTCAGTACGTCTGGTACTGCGATCGGGAGTGACGATTAAAGCAAATCCTTCCAAAATTACTGTACCTTCTTAAAACAGGTAACAGTATTAAGACCTTTCTAGAAGTGTTTCTTTTTTACACTTTAAATCGTTATCAGTTCTCTTAATTAATTCGCTTGCATTAAGTATCACTGAGAATCTGTTTGTAACATGTTAGAGCCTCGCTGCAGTTATACTATGATTGCAGAAAAAATGGGTCGACCGGGAAATAACCACGCCCTCAAAAAATACCAACGTAGAATGGCAGCTTAATGGAAGCTGCCTTGTTTGGTTGCCTTGAATGGTGAGTGTAGAACCAGAGACCCTTTTTACTGGAAACGTAATATAGATAGTATTATATATATGGTGAATGTAGAGAAACGAAGACCCTTTAACACTGGTAACGGGGTATTTTACCTTAGTCTTCAAGCATTTTGATTCTTCTTCTATTTGATGCTAACCTTTTGATTCTTAACCGAGGATAAATGTGGGTGTCTATGGGCCACAGTGTCCACTTACCATATTATCCATCTTAGTCCACACGGGTAACAATGCATCCGCATTTTGATTTATTACCGAAAAGGCAGGTATTTATGGACCACAGTATTCACTTACAATCAGATGGACTGTGTGCATGACTGTCACCCTTACTGTAGATTACAAAAAATAATACTAGTTACTTTATTTAGTAGATTCAAAATTAAAATTATCAATCAAGACAAAGTCACGGTGCAAGACACGTGCCTGTTGCTCTCGATCTCACAAAACATCCCTTTCTCTGCTACAGCAACGTGAATCTAGGTTACACTGGGTCACAAAATGTCAGATCCGCTTACTTAAGTACGCGTTTACAAAATGGATAGGTATAGAATCGCACTACTACATTGACAAAAGTCACACACACACTAGTGTACGCACGGTTGGCTGTGGGAATCGTAGTCAAATGAAATTATTTTGATAATTTGAAAGATTGAATTTGTTTTTCATTTCTTATACCTACCTCAGAAATATACTTCGATACGAAATATGAATACCTGCTCCAAAGACTGCTTGGCACTGGAAGCCCTCTACTGGTAGTGAGATGTTAGCTCTGGACTTTGAACTGGTTTTGTCAGTTATAATAAGACCTTACCTACCTGCGGACTTGATGGAGTGACCTGAAGCTGTAATTTGGTGATTACAACAATAGGAACTCCTAGACTAGTGGAACTAGGTGTGCCGAGTTTGGGTTCGTTTTGTTGGTTATGATGAGACCTTACCACCGGACTTGATGGAGTGACCTGAAGGTGTAATTCGGTGATTACAAGTGGAACTCCTAGACTAGTAGAACTAGGTGTGCCGAGTTTGGGTTCGTTTTGTTAGTTATGATGAGACCTTACCACCAGACTTGATGGAGTGACCTGAAGGGGTAATTCAGTAACTACTGCTGGAATTTCTGAACGAGTAGAACTAGGTGTGCCGAATTTGGGCTCCGTTTTGTTAGTTATGACGAGTCCATACCTCCGGACTTGATGGAGTGACCTGAAGGTGTAAATCGGTGATTGCAACTGGAACTCCTAGACTGGTGGAACTAGGTGTGCCGAGTTTGGGTTCGTTTTGTAGGTTATGATGAGACCTTACCACCGGACATGATGGAGTGACCTGAAGGTATAGTTCGGTGATTACAAGTGGAACTTCTAGACTTGTAAGACTAGGTGTGCCGAGTTTGGGTTCGTTTTGTTAGTTATGATGAGACCTTACCACCAGACTTGATGGAGTGACCTGAAGGGGTAATTCAGTAACTACTGCTGGAATTTCTGAACCAGTAGAACTAGGTGTGCCGAATTTCACTCCATCAAGTCCGGTGGTAAGGTCTTATCGTAACTAACAAAACGAAACCAAACTCGTCACACCTAGTTCTACTAGTCTAGGAGTTCCATTTGTAACCACCTGATTACACCTTCAGGTCACTCAATCAAGTCCGGTGGTAAGGTCTCATTGTAACTAACAAAACGAACCCAAACTCGGCACACCTAGTTCTACAAGTCTAGGAGTTCCACTTGTAATCACTGAACTACACCTTCAGGTCACTCCATCAAGTCCGAGGTATGGACTCGTCATAACTAACAACACAAAGCCCAACTTCTCCACTCCTAGTTCTACTCCCTCAGACATTCCAGCACTAGTTACTGAATTACCCCTTCAGGTCACTCTATCAAGTCCGGTGGTAAGGTCTCATCGTAACTAACAAAACGAACCCAAACTCGGCACACCTAGTTCTACCAGTCTAGGAGTTCCAGTTGCAATCACCGATTTAGACCTTCAGGTCACTCCATCAAGTCCAGAGGTATAGACTCGTCATAACTAACAAAACGGAGCCCAAATTCGTCACCCCTAGTTTTACTCTGCAAGAAGTTCAAATAGCGGTCACGAAAGTACATCTTCAGGTCATGCCATCAAGTCCAAAGGTAAGGTCTCATCATAACCAACAAAACGAGCCCAAACTCGGCACACCTAGTTCCGCTCGTCCACGAGTTGCAGTAGTAGGTAAGTTTATATATCCTACTTATTTTTAGCTAAATAAAAACTGTGAGTATAAAAATAATAATTTTATCACTTGTCAAGTACTTATGTTTCCAATTTGTTTTTTTCTAATATTTTGTGTATGTACAGCGATCTTTTCAGAATGAGCCGCTGCAAACAGGCGATACAGTGTCCACTCACGACGGCGGCCGAGCGCGGACTGTGGTTTCATCGAAATCTTTGTACAATAAATCAAAGCAGGCACCAACAATAAAATAGCCCTTATTGCAATACATTATGATTCATCCGTATTACCAAAATATGTGAAAAAATGTGCATCAGTTTTTATTTTTTTTACGACTATTTGTGACATTTTGTTAAAAAATAAACCCAGGGTTTTTTAATTGAATATGTCTGTCATCTTATAGTATTTTTTTAAATTTTTTAAATATGTTGATAATAGACCAAAACATGTACCGAAACACAAGCCGGTATCGTTAATTTTGTAGAAAATGGCAACGAAAGTTCGTTTTTACAATATAAAAAACTACTATTTTCAACAAAAGAGTTACAGACATTTGCAGATGAAGAACCAATCTATACATGGTAGTTTTTACTTATATTTGATTTGGTTCAGTTTTGTCACAAAATCTACCGAAAAACACCCTAATTTTGGTTGATTTGCAAACGCGTCCTTAAGTGATTAAGTACAATGATACCATTCATGAACTTCTACTAGCTATAAAACATCGAGTGCTTCCTCTTAATATTATTGTATTTTTCTTCACATATTAGAGACGTATAAAATGTAGTGGCGGTGTAAGAATATCCACTACCCCAAGCTTAATATTATATCCGATATATATATATATATATATATATATATATATATAATATATATATATATATATATATATATATATATATATATATATATATATATATATATATATATATAATATGATAGGTAGGATATCCGCTACACCAAGCTTAATATCATATCCGAAAAGACACGATACGTGAAAACCATATAACGGCTTTAGTGTATCCTTATTTAAATTACTGTGCAGGTTGTTATAAAAATTAAAATAGTTTTATTCATGTTTTTGGTAAGCAAGTGTTATTAGCTAATCTTTTAAAAGATTTAAACAGGTATAACGTACTTGAAGCGGTAGAGTTTAGACTAGACTACATTTTATAGAGCAAATGAATTCAGTGATAACGAGCTTAATGCAAATGATTTGCGCAGGAAATACAGCGGGAGCAATTTGTACATAGGAACATAGAGTAGAGAAGATTAACACGACACAATGGGTGCGTTTGGCAGAAAAAAGCGCTAGCAAGCGCTTGTAAGCAAAATGGCGATCGTAAGCGGTAAGCGCTGTCAAATCGTAAGTAACTATTTTCCTCCAGGACACGATGTTAGTTTTAACCGGCGAATCTAACCTAATTTAAATATATGTTTGTTAAGTATTCATATTAAAAACTTACCAATCATGAGTTTTTAATAGCATGTATATGTTTATTCATGTCATTATATTACTTAAAACTAATATTGCACAAAACAACTTATAAACTCTACTTCAAAACAAACAAATTAAATAAGCAAAATGGCGGATTGTGTCAGCGCTACTGAAGTAGCAATCGTGTCCTGGCCGAAAACTATTTTAGCGCTTATAAGCGATTGCTAGCGCTTTTTTCTGCCAAACGCACCCCTTGTTTACGAAATGGGCTAAAATTCTTACTCCATCACAGGTTCTTAATCTAAAGGCTGCAATACTAAACCTTTATAATGTTATTTTAATCCAAACATTCCAAATGATTTATTATTTATTTGAAATTAAGTAACATAAAACTGAAACCTTGAATAATATTTATATACCATCAATATTTTTTTACTTAAGCATTTACCATTTTTTTAATAAATTATCAAAATAAGAAAACTGAAGCATTCTAAAGAAATTCTTAAATGTTTCTTAAAAGTCTTAAATCATGGCAACATTTATTACTAAATTTATAATATTTATATGCCATCAATATTTTTTTTACTTAAGCATTTATCATTTTTTTAATAAATTATCTAATTAAGGAAACTGATGCATTCTAAAGAAATTCTTAAATGTTTCTTAAAAGTCATAAATCATGGCAACATTTACTGATTAGTAAGCGTTAATCTTCAATCTATTTTACTTCCTTAGTTCTTTATTTTATTAAGCAACCTACGCTTGATATGTAGAGAACTTCTGAATACGAGGGTGCTTGTTTACAACTTCAAAGTGTGAATTTACAGAAGCTTCGTTAAATTATAATATATTACCTTAGCAACCTCAGAGAAGGAATGTCGTCTTTGTATGCCTTATTTGAAATGCTTCCTCAAGAGTTATCTTAACACAAATGCTAACTAAGATAATTAAAAAAATATACTTCTGTTGAACAACTTCATATTTTTTATAAATGACCACCAACCGTCAATCTCCTTATAATTTACCGAATTATGGTAAAGTCCATACGTTCAAACGGATAACTTTGGTAAAAATAATAGTTTAAATCTAAATATTTTGTTTACCCCAAATGGGAACGAGGAGCATAAATATTTCTTTAAGACTTCGAAAGAGAAAAATTTGCAAAGTATGTGCGTAATCTAGAGCGATATTTTTGTACAAGTAAAAGTTACAAACGAGCACATAGTCCACCTGGTAAGTGGATACTGTGGCCCATAGACACCCACATTTATCCTCGGTTAAGAATCAAAAGGTTAGCATCAAACAGAAGAAGAATCAAAATGCTTTGAAGACTAAGGTAAAATACCTCGTCACCAGTGTTAAAGGGTCTTCTTTTCTCCACACTCACCATTCGAAGCACAGCAGCATTCAGCTGCTATTTTACGCTGGTATTGTGCGTGAGTGGGGTCGTTTCTCGGTCGAAACGAGCCATTCGTGTTGCAAACATGGCTCTAGCACGTCTAAAATTTAAGTAACATGTAAAACTTGAAACTATGATAAAGTCAACGTACCTTGAAACAGTGACTGAATTTGTACATAAATATATATTATAATAATTAATTATTTAAGAAACTGTCAAGATAAATGATATCTTAGTTAATTGCGGAAATAAGAAGCAGTTAATTTATTGGAATTTTAATACCAAAACTATTAATTATACGCCCAATTTTGAGCAGAGATATTTTTCCTTTAAATTAATAAAAATTAATAAACATTTATATAATATACGTTTACGTTTATTTGGATTGAAGTTTATTATATAATGTATGTTTACGTTAATTTGAATTGAAGTTTATTTTTTTTACGCTTTACCTTAAATAAAAGAATTACACACATTTTGGAATTTTCTACCAGACGATACCATCTCCACCATAAGATGCCTGGCGATCCATCACTGTGCGATTTATTACTAGTTTTCTGCCTCGCACAACATTAGGAGAAATGACTTAGGAACCTTCAGTTAAAGCCTTTTCTTTTTTACATGAAGAAATGCCTACGCATACGCGCTACATATACGCCTCGCGGGGGCAACGACGGGTTATGTCAGACTTGCACCGACTAAAACCCCATGGTGTTCCACCTTCTTCACATATTGACAGGGCCACGGGAACGCTTCCGCATACATCCGTGAACCCACCAGCGCTAGCTGTCCCATGGCGGCCCCTCCTCGGGAAAGGACAACTCTCCCATATCTCCTTCTCAGGTAAGGCATACCAGAATACATGGCGCGCTCTCCTTCGCGGCCTCCAACTTCACATGCGTAATAGACGCCCCCGTGTCCGATGAGCGAAGGCCATGGGGTCAGGAAAAATGAGCACTTAGATGCACAAGTCTTTCCGACCCCAGCGATGAATCTGCTCTATGGCGACGGAGCCAATCAAGATTCGGTTGCGGAGACAAGTGCAGCTCCGTCAGTCACGGAGGATAGGGCAAGTGGAGCATCGCTATACCAACACTCTTCCTCCTTCGTGACTCCACCTCGACTGCAGCGGTAGAGGGAGATGGTATCTCTCTGTCGCCGTAGCTCACCAACACATATGCAAAGTGGGCTCGTCAAGCTTACTCGGAGTAGCCTCCTCGGGCCGGCCCTACACCTCGGCCCAGCTATGTGGGTTCCTCTTAGTTCATCGCGAGTAACCAAGCCACTGCTACTAAGCCCCCCCCCCACTCCCGCCACGATAAAGCGGGAACCCGTTCGGTGGAAAAAGTCCACTCCTTTTGAAAAGGCTGACAACTCACCTACAATTCCTTTAGTGCTGCAGTTGCTCATAGGCGCCGGTAGTTACTTACCATCAGGAGAGCCGCTTGCTTGTTTGCCCTCTCTTCTAAAAAATCGTACTAATTAAGTAAATAATCTTAAAAATTCTAAGTTGTATGATTAATATATATATGAAATAAGCCCTAAGTCATCATCAGTCAACATCAGATAAAGTTGGTAAATAGACGAATCATACAAAACAATTATGTCGATGTGAGCGCTATTTGAAAATTAGTCGCAAAATACCGTAAAAGCTTGCGTATATGATTTGTGTACTTATTGCATACTTTAAACCCACTTTTTAAAACATAGAATACAGACATTTTTATATAGAATAAGGCAGATGACCACACAGTCCACCTGATGATTTGTGGATGCTGTTGTCCATAGACATCTACATTTATACTCGATTAAGAATCAAAATGCAAATTCGTTGTCTCACCCGCGAGGACTAAGATGGAATGCCACGTTTCCAGTAAAAAGGGTCTCCGGTTCACTCACCATATGAAAAAAGTAACATTTAGCTGCTATTCCACTGGTATTCCGTGAGAGCGTGGTTCTATCCCGGTCGAGCCGACCTTTTCGTCCTACAACAACAATATAGCTGCATATTTCTTTTTTGATTTGAGAATTAATTACTTAGTTACATCAATAATAGAATTTATTGAATCCTACTTCTTAAGTACACTGGTGTTTCCATTTCAATGCACATTTTAATTTTAATAAACGCTTAAAAAAATTCATCATCATCATCATTACAGCCCTTCACAAGTCCACTGCTGTACATAGGCCTCCCCCAACTAATGCCACAAAGCACGGTCCTGAGCCACCTGTATCCACCGACTTCCTGCATGTCTTACCAGGTCGTCACTCCATCTAGTGGGGGGTCGCCCTACACTACGCCTACCGATACGAGGCTGCCACTCGAGAACCTTTCTTCCCCATCGGTTATCGGTTCTTCGAGCTATATGGCCGGCCCATTGCCACTTCAGCTTACTAATCCGTTGGAATATGTCGGTTACTCTGGTTTTACTGCGGATATCCTCATTTCTGAGTCTATCACGCAGAGAAACTCCGAGCATAGCCCTCTCCATAGCTCGCTGAGAGACCTTGAGCGTCCTCATACGGCCAGCAGTGAAGGACCACGTCTCAGATCCGTAAGTCATCACTGGCAACACGCACTTGTTGTACACTTTAGTTTTCAGAGATTGAGGTATATACCTGACGAGAAGATGTGTCGTAATATCCCGAACGCTGCCCAGCCGAGTTGAATCCGTCGATTGACCTCTCGATCGAAGTTGGACTTACCTAGTCGGACTATTTGTCCCAGGTAAACGTACTCGTCAACAACTTCGAGCTTAGTGCTCCCAAGAACTACCGGCATAGGTGTGACATGGACATTAAACATGATCTTTGTTTTGTCCATGTTCATCTTAAGACCTATCCGTTGGGAGACACCATTGAGGTCATTGAGCATAGTGCTAAGGTCCTCCAGCGATTCTGCCATAAGGACTATATCGTCGGCAAATCGAAGGTGAGTGATGTACTCGCCATTGATGTTAATACCGTATCCTTTCCAGTCCAGTAGCTTGAAAACGTCTTCCAACGCAGCGGTGAAGAATATCGGGGATATAACGTCACCCTGTCTTACACCTCTCTGCAGTTGGATAGGATTCGAACTCTGGTTCTGTACTCGGATAGCCATCGTAGCCCTACTGTACAAACACTTCAGCACTTCGATATACCGACAGTCAACTTTGCACCGCTGAAGGGATTGTAGCACCGCCCAAATTTCGACTTAAAAAAATTATTTGCAGTTTATTAAATATTTTTCGTCGTTGTTAATCAAGCTCACTTAGCCCAGTAACTAACATAGTCCAACGAATGAGTAAGCTGAAGTGGCATTGGGCAAAGAACCGATAATCGATGGGGAAGTAAGGTTTTCGAGTAGCAGGCTAATACAGGTAAGCGAAATTTTTCTGTATATATATATACATTTTGTTGAACAAAAAACAACGATTTTAACCCTCTTACCCATCCTTAAGAAGGAGCTCTTCGATTATTCGAGAGTTTGTATTATTTACCTCTATATTTTTTAATATAATTTCAGTATATATATATATATATATATATATATATATATTATAGATGGAGTAACTGCCTGGTAAGTGATGCAGGAAGTAGATGGATGCAGGTGGCTCAGGACCGTGGTTCAGGTTCAGCAGTAGACTTGTGAGAGGGGCTATTATAATTAAATGATAATGAGATCCAAAAATTAAAGCGTAATTGTAATTATTATTCTATTGCGATTTTTCTACATTAAAGGTTTAATGAATAGCTTTTCTCAATTGGTCTTTAAAGAATTATAAAAGACCTAAAACATTCATCCGAACCAACCAGAATAACTGTCATGGCGACGGATCTGTAAGCTGAACTGGCAAGAGACGGCTATATAGCTCCAGTAGCCGACAAACGATAGAAGAACGATAATGGTGTGACTGTGAGACTTGCAGGAAGACAATGGATGCAGTTGGTTTAAAACTGTATTTCAGCAATGGACTTGTTAAGAACTGTAATGATGATTATGAAAGAATATTTATTAGAAAAATCAATTTGTTAAAAATCAACAAGACCAAAGATTGAAACAGTAATTTTAGAAACCCGACGAGTTCACTAAAAATAAAAAACTTTATATCCTATGTAATTTCTTCAACGAAAACGATTCTAACGACATCTTTACATATGTGAAAAATCGCTCAAGCCATTTAGGCCACAGAGCGTAAATAGACATACAAACTCTCGAATAACCTCGAAGAGCCTCCTTCTGTAAGAAGTCCAGTCGGGTAAAAAGAGGAAGTTAAAAGTCGGTTGCTGTGTTTTGTTTCAACAAAACGTGTTGGCGCGTGACGCATACGGCGTGAAACAATCCAAAATACGATGAATCAACCGATACAATCCGATCCACCGATCTGCACTTAAATCATTCAACTGGTGATGCAACGAAAGACAATCAGTCTTGTGTAATACAAAAAATAATGAGCTCAACCCTACGGTTCAATGCCTGTTTATTGTTTATTCATAAAAAGTGTGTGCTAACCGTATTGTTACATGTAATTCGTAACACGCAGACGTCATTTTGTCGCAAATATACTTATCAACCTAGTTTAATTTGTCGCAAATATACTTACAAACCCAGTTTAACGTTTTCCGTAATATTGATACAATTATTTGACCTGGTAGAATCACGTAATTTTATTATGGCACAGCATGAATGGGTAGACGTGTTCGGGGTAGGACTACGCTCTAAAAGAATATCAGCGTAAAATAGCAGCTTATTGTTTCTGTGTTTCCTATGGTGAATCTAGGAAACTGGAGACGCTTCTTACTGATAACAAGACATTTTATCTTACTCTTTAGGGATGAGAACGCAACTAAATTTTGATTCTCAATCTAGGATAGATTGCGGTGTCTTGGGGCCTAATCATTCACTTACCGTCGGGATGTTAGTGTACTCGTTTGTCAACTTTTTATTAAAAAAAAAACAAAAGGAATAGTTACGTAAAACATTTTATTTTAAATTACTTTAAGCAGCGAGTCTAACGATTGAGCGTACAGACTGCAAAATCGAAAAGTCGTGGGTTCGAAGCCGTAACTCAACTTCTGTCGTGAACCACTTTTAACACCAACATTTTAAGCTTACTTGGAACAGTTAGTTATACGGGTATATGAATACTGCTAACACCGTTACTAATATTTACGTATTCAGATTTAAGGAAGTCCAAATTTCAATATATCTTTAATCATTGACGATCCTAAGAGATGTCACTGCCGACATATGGCGATCTTATTGATATCCCAGTGAGGTATGGAGACACCTTCTTCGTTTAAAGCTGGATAACAAGATACATAAGCTACAGTAGCCATTTTACATCAGGTGAATTGCTTGTTAACAGCGCGTTAATGTCTGAAACAGCAGCTTTTGCGAATAATGCTGACACACTGCGGGTTACCGTGGCTTTATTTTTGTAAATTTATAAGACATCAGCGTAATAAAGTACTTTATTTTGTTTATTCGACGTATACCTCCACACTAAGATTTTGTACGAAGAAAAACCAGGGTGGGCAATCCATTCTTGATTACGAATCAAAATGCAGATGCGTTGTCACCCGTGAGGACTCAGATGGAATGCCTCGTTTCCAGTTAAATGGGTCTTCGGTTTTTTCACTCACCATACAAAACACAGCAGCGTTGAGCTGTTATTTTACGCTGGTATTCTGTGAGAGCGATATCATTCTCCGGTTGAGCCGACCCATTTGAAACGAAGCATTCCATCTTTGATCTCGCGGATGACAACGCATCTGCATTTTGATTTGTTATCTAGGATAGATGTAGATGTCTATGGGTCACAGCAACCGTTAAACATCAGGTGGACTGTGAGGTCGTTATCCACCCTTATGATATAAAACAACTTGTTCTATGCGGTATTGGAATCTACTGTGCTACAAGATACTCCGGAAATGTTTGAAATTATAGGATTTTAGTCAATTCTGATTTATGTGTAGCGGCGCTGTCGTCGCGCCACAATCGAAATACACCGAAGTCTAAATCACGCTATCAACATTCCGAATCAGAAACAGTATATATAGAACATTTCCGAACTATCACACGGAGTGTTGGCCGCTCCCCGGGCAGAACACCTTGCCCGGCGGGAGATCTCCCCTTTTCCTACTTCGGCCACAGTGGTGACCCCGACGTGATCTGAACACGCAACCAACAACTTTCGGAAACTTCAAGCTTCATCATCGTCATTGAATACCCCACCGTATCGCTCCCGAGCAGATATCGTCTGCAGTCTTCATATCCTGCAAGCCATCTAGCTTCACAAGGTTCATCGCAGCATTGGAATAATAATGCTTCCTGTTCCTTCAAGCTACTCTCTGCGCTATACAGTGTTCGGCACGGCTCTGAGCCTTACTGCTCGCCTCTGCTTCACGGCAATCTCGCAGATTACTTGCCTTCATCTCGACTCACCGCAGACTACAAGGCAATCTCCTGGCACTTCCACATTCGTCGGCAACAAGGCTGCACTATCGACCTCCGGTCGGAGCAGGGGGTGATGTAGCGGCGCTGTCGTCGCGCCACAATCGAAATACACCGAAGTCTAAATCACGCTATCAACATTCCGAATCAGAAACAGTATATATAGAACATCTCCGAACTATCACACGGAGTGTTGGCCGCTCCCCGGGCAGAACACCTTGCCCGGCGGGAGATCTCCCCTTTTCCTTCCACGGCTACATATGAAACCTTTAAAAATCTCAACTCAATAAAAAACCATATTTTTCTTCAATTTTTTAATGGCACAAATACGAGAACAACCTCAATCTTATTGTATACAACATTTACGTGCACTGAATTAGTCTCTCAAGACCAACCCCAGTTTTCGTTATGGTAACAGTAGTTTCACCTCATTATTATCATCAACTTGCGGCCGATCTCTACTGGTCATAACCCTCTCCCAAGGCGCCACTTCGCACCCCAATCTTTCACTTCACGCATCCAGTTGCGGCTAGTCACATTGCGCAGATCGTCACTCCATCTAGCCAGGGGCTTCCTGCACTGCTTAACCTAAGCGCGGTCTCCACTCTATGACACGTCTACTCCAACAGTTAACACCTTTGCGACAGATGTGACCAGTGCATTTCCACTTCCCCTAAGACCATCTTGGTTCCAGCGGATTTCTTCATTACGAATCCACCAGAGACTGTGAACTCTACCCATCGCTCGCAGAGTTTTCCGCCCTAAATGCAATTTTTTTCATTACAAGCAAAGTTTTTGAATTATATACCTATTTCCATACCGTGACGGTTTAATAAAGTTCACTGCTGAACATAGGCCTCCCACTTAGATTGTCCTATAAGGGAGATATTTGCCATAGTTGCCAAGTTTGGCAAACGGGTTGGCAACTAGTACCTAACCTATCTATATATCTTCAACTAAGTCCTTCAATAATATTGATGAACGATGCGACTAAGTATTGATAAACGATATAATTATCGTTTCCTAAGCTAAGGTTAAATGAAGCATCCAAAGTTTCTTCTTAATGCCTCAGTGAAAACATTTACAACGTTGAGGTTCGGATGAGCCTTCTCTGCAATGCTACGCATTCTATTTATTATAGCAACTAGATGTGTAAGTCTACACATGTACAAACCAGATTAGTTGTGTTTACGCCATTCAAATAAGTTTCGTGTCCCGTGCGAGGATCGAAACCGCGTCTATAAAATACTTAGCCACTGCATATAATCTGAGGTATGTGGATCATACTAACTACAGTTACAATAGACTGAGATTCTCTGTAACAACTATGTTATTGGGTACGTACACGTGAACTCATTACAAACCTGCTTGAATTTATTTAAAACAAGAATTACTTACTTCTACGTAATTTCAGCTCCTCAAGGCATCCCGAAAATAGTCCACTGACCCGCTATGTTAGAGTTACCATAACGTCGTTTAATTAAAAATGTATAAAATTATTTAACACAATTTTAATAATAAATTATATATCTATATAAAACTCAGTAAATGTTTCTACGTATATGTACGTTATAGACTTTGAAACCACCCGAGCGTTTTCATTGAATTTTTTGAATGGGTCCAAATGGTTTATATTTTCATTTAGATCCAGTAGGTGGCGCTGTTGTCGAGATAGAAAAATCACCGAATCGCTGGGGATTAATATTTTGTTAAAAGCTGATCCGAAAAACTTTATAAGAATTTTCTTCAGTACCGGGAAAATAATATACTTACACGAATTATTGTACATTTGAAATTCTTTATTATTTATTATTTTTTCATAGAATAGGGGTGACAAACGGGCACACAGTCCACCTGATGGTAAGTGGATGCTGTGATCCATAGACATACAGTTATTATATATACAGTTATTGTCTCCCCTGAGGACTACGATGGACTGCCTCTTTTCCAGTAAAAAAAGGTATCCGGCTCTCAACACTCACCATAAGAAACACAGCAGCATTGGGCTGCTATTTTACGTTGGCATTCTGTTAAAGCGTGGTCCTTTCCTGATCGAACTTACCCATTCGTGCAGCACCCATAGTTTAGCTGCAGCGTGACTCTACCGCTTAAAAATTATTTGTAGGCCATGCAAACCCTTTTTCTGTGCGGTAAAATAAGCTTAGGATAAAAAACTTATAATCATCCCTAGTCTCACGGCCCTTGATAGCCGATACTTGAGAGAGCACAACTCCTCCTCCTCTTCCTCCTCTGACAAGATCCTGAACACAAGGCATACTTTTTACAGCATGGCCTTCTTCTTCACTTGCCCGTAAGTATTAGCCTTCCCGGGCTGATCTACGGCTCCGCTTCCGACCGTTAAAACTGCAGAAGACACATCGCTGCATCAATGCGGCCCTGCCAGAGACGTGTAGGATAGGGTGAGTTAGCCATACCAATACTCCTCTTTCTCTTGAACTCCACCTCGGATCGGTGAGAAGGAAGAGGGGCACCACCGCCGCCGTACACTCATTTTATCGTTTTCAAGTACCTATTCCTGAAAAGTAAATAACTTTTTTAACAAAAAATCCGATATCATATGTCCTTGCAATAAATTTTGTGTTTGAGCAATTCAAAGAAGATAAACAAAGTAATTGTAATTTCTTTTGGTGATTAATTTGTGTCATACTCAATAACCGTTACGAGTAAGGACTAATAGGAGTTACGCATATTTATCGTAACAGATAAAAAAACAAGTATATTAAAATAGCAGACTGTAACTGTGACAAACAAACTGAAAGAACAGCTCCCGTTCTACGAGATAACAAATCCACTAAAATACAGTCACAAGTTTTTCTTTCTTCGTACATATGATTGTTACCTTCGTTAGAATAAGAAAAAAATGTTACTACGACACACTGTTACTCGTCAGAAGTTCTTTCCTTTTCTCGCATAGGTTCAACACCTTAGAAAGAGAAGTACCTAATATTACTGTAGTAACACACTGCTATTTTGTAACAGGTTTTTGGAACTGTTATTTATGTGGAGGTGGAACAAGCGGAACAGATATGCCATTTTAACTGTTACAGCTCACTCCGTCTGACTAATCGGCCGATATTTCGGAACCTACATATAACTAAATTACAATTTTAGAAAAATTTACAAAATCTTTGTTATTTACCTCATAATATTATTTTAGAATGTAAATTTGTATATGCAAGCATGGTCACCTTAAATCAACCTTGAAGTAATGCAGCGTTAACAGTATTACTCAAATTAATAAAGCCCTCATGATGCGGCATTAAATTCGTCGAAAAATTAAAGCCAACAAAAATGCACTTGTATTTTATAGACGTAATAAAACCGTTATTCCCTCAAATACTGATTGATCGACATTTCTTAACAAAACGAAGTAATTGAAAAGTCAGATCATTTATTTTGATTATTAAACTATGATGAACAGTCCAAAAGTTAGTGTCCTAGTAACACAAAAAACAACACACATAGACGTTTTTTTGTAGATTGAGTTGCCTTAGTACCTAAGTCAAAAAAATTTTGAAGTTTTGAGATTTTTGAGTTTTGAGGTTTTATAATGTTAACGAAACAAATGTTGCATTCAAGCAATTAAATTTCTTTATTACATGCAAATGTGCCTTATGATCGTTCAAATCAGTGTTGGTACTATTTTCGATGTTTCAATGTTGTATTTTGTATATAATCATCTTTATTCCATGTAGATCAGGTACAAGAATACTTATTGAAAATCATTTAGGATTTACCAGTGATTCTGAAAAAAAGAAACTTCTTTCCTGGGAAGTACCAGCAAGAAACCCAGCGGGACTTAAAAAAAAACAATGTAGTATTTTATACAATTAGGTATGAAAACATTTAGAAACGGCATGGTAGCGATTACCTCATTACAAGAGATCATTATCAATCATCTTCTTTAGTAGTATAATAACCCTAATTAAGTTGTTTATGCATGAGAAACGAATATACAACTACACTGGCTCCACCACGTACAATTCAACCCGTGACAACAAATCGGCTTAAAATTAAAATCACCAGAAACAATATCCCTTTTAAGTTAGGTGAATTTAATTTTAAATAAACGTAATGCTTAACACTTAAATTTGACTTTTTAAAGTGATGGTAATCAGACGCCGAAAAGGCTTTAGTGAAATTAAGTACAAAAAATAAAAACCAATGATACGGACCTAATTGATTTTGAGCATCCTATATATTTTGTGTAAATAGTTAATAAATACCTTTAGTTATTTCATTTAAAGCAAAAAATTATTATTAATATGAAACATAAGTTGATCACATCTGTCGCATAAGGAAACGTGTGTTGGAAACCGCAAATTAAATATAAATTTATAAAATTCAATTCATTACAATAAGGCTTGGAAATTAAACGACTATAACATACAATAAAATATAAAGCCCACTTTCAGATCAAAAGTCGTCACGAACGGGACTAGTTAAATCGTAAGGCTAATTTTAACGATTATCATGAAACGGAGAGCACAACGATCACAACGAGCTACAAAATGGCGTCACGAATCCGATATCGGATTATTTTCCAAATCCGTGCCGAAACCTCTTAACCGTCAAATGTGCCGTAAAAGATAAAAATCGAGCGGTCGATGCACCTGGCCATCCACACGCGTTAACACGCTCCTGATTTAAAGAATAATAAAAAATTGCCATCGCGATTACGGCGTCATCTTAATTCACATTTGTCAACCTGAAGTGAATCTAAGAATGACTGACTTATGTGTTTTGAATTGTTCTAATTCAATTAATAATCATAAAGAAGCTTATTACCTCGTTTTAATATTAAGTTGTAGTAAAACAAATAGTATTTATTACAAGTCAGACTCGTAATAATTGTTTTATTAAACGTGTTTTTTTTTCGAATTTTTATTTCTACAATACAAGCCTAAAAGTTTTTTTTTATGTTAAACATGTTATAGTGTTGCTTTTTGTTTAATAGTGTTGTCAATAACGAAAGTTGTTTCAAAGCCCAGTGTCATAAGGATTGACATGATCATATAGTCCACCTCTATATAAGGGTGACAAACGAGCACACAGTCCACATGATAGTAAATGTTTGCTGTGGCCGGTAGACATCTACATCTATCCTCGATTACGAATCAATATTCATATGCGTTGTAACCCGTGAGGACTAAGATGGAATGCCCCCTTTCCAGTAAGAAGCGTCTCGAGTTCTCTACACTCACCACACGAAACGGAGTAGCGTTAAGCTGCCATTTT
Source organism: Parnassius apollo (assembly GCA_907164705.1). NCBI lineage: Eukaryota > Metazoa > Arthropoda > Insecta > Lepidoptera > Papilionidae > Parnassius > Parnassius apollo. The sequence continues at coordinate 1,819,502 of CAJQZP010000935.1, forward strand.
ACCCTGGTATTCTGTGAGATCCATGTAAATCTAAATATCTTCTCTTCTTCTTTATTAGTTAAAATATTCTACTGCTAGACACGGGCTTCCCTTATTGAAGATTTTGCCATAATCGCCGCGCTTAGCAGTTGTAATGGCGATCACAGTCACAGATGTCTGGCTCCTTTAACATTGCTATCACAGGTCTATGTTATTTATATCTATCATATACTTTCTGATCTTTCCCATAATTGCCGTGGTGGTTCTGCGAATTTATAAGAAAGCGAAAATTTTTGGCATAATCCTGCCAATGAACGGCGAAGGTGGAACTATAGATTTTTAATGAGTGCTATATATCCCGTCCCTGACCATGCAACGCATTATAAACATTTCCTATTTAATATGAGGATTTAAACTAAAAACTGACTGACTATAAGACCGTATACTAACCACAGCTAATGGTCATAACAAAATTGTGCTATCAAAAGTATGCAGTGGAGCACATAACTGTTAAAAAAGTCCTTAGAGGTTAAATACCTGCCTTTTTTGCATTTTTAATTACAATGCAGGTGTCTACAGTAGCCTTATAGGGTGGACCTTTGACTCGTTTATCACTCTAATGTTATGTAAAAAATTCCGCGCTGTCGACAAAAAAAAAACTTACGTCCAGTTTATTAATTGCCCTGAAAAGGTAAGCGGCCGACACTTCCCACGGTAAGTCCAGATAAATTTTTGGAAGGCCGTGAAAGGTGTGACATTTTCTCAGGACGAATGCGTTTTTGGACATGTAGGTACCAAAGCTTACAAATGAATTTTACATATTTTTGGATATTATTATATCTTGTATATGCGTTTATGATTTTGCTCTTCATAACCACAGAACTGATGACGTACTTTGGGAAGGTGTTACACACTCTCTGAACCATAAATTTTATATAATGGTTTCTATGTACTAGACAAGTAAAGATTTTAAATCTGCCTGTAAGTTTCAAATGTTTTCTAAAGTTAAAAAAATATAGTGATCATCTCAAAGCAAAATATCTTGATATCTAGGTAACTTTATAACATTTTTAATAAAAATAACAACCTATAAAAATGTCTGGAGCACACCAAATGCGTGCGCAATACGTGTGCGTTGTGTTACATATTTTTAAAATATAAAAATCTATAGAAAACGCCACACTAGTTAGGCTCACAATCACAGTTTGACGTTCAGAACTTAGCAACGAGTGCATTGAAATATCAGTTCGAAGTACATGGATGACTTTTAATGATGACTGATAACTAAAATATTTTATGCAATTAGTTTAATTAAAATTCTCGTATTTTTAAAAATACTAAAATAGGGCTCGAAATAATAGATTTTCTCACAAAAGAAGAAGGAACTCGAAAAAAAGGGAAAAAAAGTCGGACCGAAGACAGGACGCGAACCAAGGCATTATGATTTCGCGACCGCTCGATATCCATTCGAGCTATTACGATCATTAACACAATGTCAAAATTTACCTTCTTATATTGTAGCAGTTTTTCATTGCCGGAAAAAACGGACAAAAAAGACATTTTCTAAAAATAAATCCTAGCTAGATCGATTTATTGCCCCCGAAACTCCCTGGACACTAAATTTTATGAAAATCGTTGCAGCCGTTTCCGAGATACCGAATATACATATATATATATATACAAGAATTGTTCGTTTAATCAGTTCTAATTTATGAATAATTTATGAATTTTTAAAGATCTGAAGAATTTTGACATTCAAACGGCACGCTTGAGATCACGCACTTGAAGAATTCAGCGAGATTACGGCCATCCATACAGATTCCGCTGGCGCATAGTTCATTAGTTTCTTCACTGCGTGGACAACCGAACGGTGCTCTCGATGAAAATGCCTACGATCCGTTCCGCTCCGTCTCTCACCAAAAAACGTCTCCACAAGAATGTCATTTACTCTGACTCGCTTTGCAGGGTTGTCAGTATACAGGGAATATGAAAAATGGTAACGCAAAAAAATTAACGTTGCGTATTTTTTATTAATTTTTATTGTGAATAAATTCTAGGTGGTGGGATCTTGTCTTCTTCTTACTTATGTCTGCTGCTAAATTGTAATGCATTACTCCTGTGTTCTGTTATGAAGAAACAGTATAATTATAGACTGTGAACCTGTTTAATACTAAAAAAAATTTAATAATAAAAAAAACGCATCTATAGCCTTCTTTGTACAGAGTTGATTGCATATATTCATGGACTGCAGTAATTTCCATCAGGTCGCCCGTAAGTTCATTTATCATTCAGTTTTTTCACGAACTCTATATAAATAAAAGAGCCGTGGTAGCTCGGATGATTAACGCTCGCTGTAAATTTCACAGTACGCGAGCAACAACCCGGATTCGATTCCCGCCGGTACCAATGAAATTCTTAATTGCAATTTTAAGTGCTGATTTACCACGTGCTCGGCGGTGAAGGAAAACATCGTGAGGAAACCTGCATGTCAGAGAAATAAGAAGAAAAGTATTTTGAAGACATATGAATCATTGCCCAAAAACCTCTCAGAAATGAGAGCAGGCCTGTGCCCAGTAGAAGGACGTATATAGGCTGTAACTTTAACTTTTAACTATAAAAATAAACGAGACCTTATTAGGTGAAGTCGTTCAGAAGTCAAACGATCACTACCAGATGCACCAACGATTGTGTATGAAGACTGACTGTTCCCCGCGACTACGTACGCGTAGAATTACCATTAGATTTTATGTCTTAATTTTTTTTCCGCGGAATCCCAAAACTCTTCTGTAATAAAAGTAGCGTAAATTACTCCTTATAACATCAGCTACCTACCGTCCCGTCAAAATCGGTCTAGCCATCTAGAATAACCGGAACAAACAGACAGGCAGACAAAAAATTTTAAATTCCTTTTTTTATTATAAGTATCGTATATACTTTTATATTTAGTAAAAAAACAGTTATTTTGACGTTACAAACTGACACTTCTACACCATCTAAACAAATAAAATTTATTTGTTTAGATAGTGTAGATATACGTCCCAATAAGTAACTCACATAAATTCACATCAGCAATAACTATAACTACTATATTATCATTACTATTTTATAATAAGCGATAGTAATAGTAGTATAGATTGTATAATAAGCGATAGTAAGTAGTTTAAGCGACAGTAGCCTAATGGCAGGGCGCGAATCGATAACTCAAAAGGTCGTGGATTCGAATCCGACATTTGACTACTGTCGTGAACCACTCCTAACACAAGCGTTTTAAGATTACCAGGAGTGGTTAAAAGGAATATTAGTAATGTTAATAAAAAATAAGACTACTAATATTTAAAAAAAAATAAAAAAAAATATGATAAATTTCCTCTAGACCGAATTTCGACCACGGAGGCCAGTCCTAACGGTGACTACCAAGATTATAGTACCCGAGTGTATGCAAAGAAACAGGTGCACTCTCTAATCGACGGTAGAAATCAGGTGCAGGACAATTTTACGTGTTTTCAAGACACGAGGTGAAATAGCACCAACTTCCTGAATCCGGGCTGCTACTGAACATATGCTGTCATTAACGAATTAATGATGCGTAATATCTTGGAGAACAGAAAGGAAAACGGGTAATACATTCGTAATCTATTTATTGGTAGTTGTGATCTAACAACAAAAGAGAAGGCACTTCGCAATCGTGCCGGTTATTGTACTTTGTGTACGTTCTGTGAAGCAAACCCAGTATGGATTAAACAAATATAGTTATTATTCCTTGATAGAATAACTGAATTAATGATATTTAACTCGACACGCGATCTCATGATCGGCAGCCGACATTACGGCTACTAGACCACCGAGACAGTCGAATGGTTGTATATCTCGTACTTCGTCAATCCACTTAGGTACGCGTGTGTACTAAGCGTGTAGGTTAAGGTATATCCTTCCTACAACGGGAGAGGACCTTGTCTAATTATGGACTAATGAAGAAGAAAACTTTCTCGTTCTTACATAGTATATATTGCATTTATTTTAAACAGAAACCATTTTATTAAGATACTGCATTCATTTTCATACGTGGTAGAGCTAGGCTCGATCGGCTCGACTGGGACAGGACCACGCTCTCACAGAATACCAGCGTAAAATAACAGCTAAATGCTGCTGTGTTTCATATCGTGAGAGTAGGGAACCGGAGATCCTTTTTTACTGGGTAAAGGACATTCCATCTTAGTCCCCAGGGAAGACAACGCATCTCCATTTTTATTCCTAATCAAGGATAAATGTAGATGTCTATGGGCCACAGCATCCCTTTACCATCAGATGGACTTTGTGCTCGTTTGTCACCCTTATTCTAAAACATAAGCTTACTAGCGGTCTTTAGTGAACGCCAACCCTGAAGCAATGCGGCTTAGTCAATCGCTGTCGGAATTGCGTCAACACTTCTATTGTAGTTGAGGCAGCAAGATTCTTTTAACAGCGTCGACAGCGTTAACCTGCGAGATTACTCCTCGGCAAATAGGAAAATTCCCATCACAATATCGAGTCATTATCCAAGAGAACACATTGCACACAATGTTGGATTATGCATCCCCTTTACTACAATACAAACATAATGATATTCAAATACTCAATATATTAAATGCAAAATAAATTTTATTCATTGATCACACGATTTTTACAGAGATTAGGGAGACAAATGAGCACACATTCCACCCTTTTTTATAGGACTGGGTGACAAATGAGCACACAGTCTACCTGACAATAAGTTTTTGTGTAAGTGGCCCATAGACATCTACATCTATTCTTGATTACGAATCAAAATGCAGATGCGTTGTCACCCGTGAGGACTAAGGTGGAATGCCAATCTTCCAGTAAAAAGGGTCTCTGGTTCTCTACACTCACCATACGAAACACAACAACGTTAAGCTACTATTTCACGCTGGTATTCTGTGAGAACGTGGTCCCTCCCCGCGTCGAGCCGACCCATTCGTACTACAACTATACTAAAAATATAACTGCAGCATGGCTCTACCACGTAAAAATAATTCTAGAATCCTCAATTAAATGAATCAAAATTACTTTGTCATCCCTGTCGCTTAAGATAGAATATCTCGTTAACAGTAAAAGAGTCCCTGGTTCCCTACACTCGCCATACGAAACACAGTAGCAATTAAGCTACTATTTCACATTGGTATTCTCTAAGAGCATGGCTAAGCTGACCAATTCGTGCTGCAACCATAATATAACTGCAGCGTGCTGATGCCATTTTTATTATTCATCGATGATAAATGTAGATGTCAATGGGCCACATCATCTATTTACCATCGGATGTGTACTGTTTGTGTGTGTGTGTGTGTGTGTGTGTGAGTGTGTGTGCTCATTTGTTATCCTTATTCTACAAAAAAAACTGTAAGAAAATTTCATATCCGTTTTTTTTTGCATTGGACCGAACCTTGATCTTAATTCGCAACTCAGGAGTGAAGTGCTTTAATTACTAAGCCACGCAGTGGTAATTTTCGCCTCTAGGGGCATTACAGGCGCCTTTCATTCATATCGAAACAAATCACAGCGGCCTAGCCCTCCCACGGCCGGCGAGCACGTACACAAATCAATCTACAAGCCTCATTTAGCGGCGCGTACATCAACTTTGTTGTTCGCAGTGTCGAAATCACAATGTTAATTCAATCGGTGGGATTTTCACACGATCTGATTAGTAAAAATGCTAAAGTTTACAATAAGATTTATATATAGAAAAACGCCATAATAATTACTATAGCCTAGTTTTTAGCAATCAATAACATTACATTTTTATCAGGTCCCTCACAAAATACAGTAACAACATGGACCCTATTTTTTAATAAACGTAACAATCTGACAAATTTGTAAAAAAAATTAATATGGAATTATATATTAAAAATCGTTACATATAGCTACGAAATTATAAAGGAGCACTGCTTAATATTTGAAGAGGAAATACCATTTTAAAAGTTTATAAAATTAACACTGCGAAATATTTGTAAAACAAAATTTTCGATGAGAAACTTAATTTACAAATATACATATGTAATTGGCATTTTTTTATGAAGTAAGTTTATGTATGTAATTTTTTCCTTCTGAATATCAATATGAGGATGAAGATCCTCTGTAAAATCAGTATGAGGGACGTGAGAATGACCAAATTTGGTGCCATGCGGCTTCTGCAGTAATTCTCATCCTGTTTGGTAATAAGGTATGATGAATCACACCGGCGCTAGACCACCAAATAGTGACCATCACTTTTACAGGGATACGTTTTCGTTTAGTGCATTGTTTAGGTACTGAACCAGAATCCTACCAACTTTCTGAGCGCTTGCCACTGTCAACCAGATACCATTTTTCATTGCAGGTAACAATGCGGTTCAAACTTCCTTCATTTACGTGCCTGTTGAGCTGTGCAAGGCACGTTTGACGCGTACATCGCGCTGGCGATCATTAAGTTCGTGAGGCACCCATTCGTCAAGCTTTTTTACCTTGCAAATTTGACGCAAATGGACCTATATAGTTTTGGTGCTAACGTCGAAAGCTGCTGCTAGTTCAGCCCTAGATTGAGTAGCATCAGCTTTTATAATCGCCTTTATTTCGTCTTTGTCAAGTTCACGTCAGGTCGAAATTTCCAGAACGGAAGCGGGCAAACCAATTCCATTGATTCCTTTTTTAATGTTGTAATTCAGTGTCGCTTTATATCAGTCAATAATTTTTGTGTAAGGTTAAAGACATAAGGCTAAAGAGATTCCTTCAGTGAGCGTTTCCAGTCGCATGCCGCTCGTAATGGCGGTGGCTTCGGGCCATCACCATCAGTCATAGATCACAGCATGCGCCCGCGCGCTCGCCACACGGCATATTCCTCCTAGTGATGTACCACAGATAAAATTGAACAAGTTAGTAGACTCTATTAAACTCTACAAAAAGTCTACATTTAAAAATGATCATTTGAAATAGCAACGTTGAATTTAGCTTAACTTTAATGCCGTAATGTGAATAATTCGAATAATTTAAAATTAAAAAAATTTAAAATTATGTGTAGGTAATAATTTTCTTCTCTATAGTAATAGCCCGTCACTTTCCACTCCATAGCAAACCTAATAAAAATACGATGGAAGTAGGGCTACCATGTCTGAAAATAAGTTTTTCTGTCAAATTTCCTAACTTTTAATAAATTTCCTAACATTGACGAGAAGGCAGCAGAAATCCAATCTATCTAATTATAAAAAACTCGCGCATGTGCTTGACACATTGTGCGCAATCTTCAGGAATAAAAAGTACGAGCCAGATCAGATAAGTGAAACAATTTTACTGTTGAGATTTGATTCATTTAATATTACTATTTGTGATTGAACTGTTTAAACAATATTTTAATTTGTATTTCTTATATTTTTCTCTTTATATTTATAAATTTCTAAGATTTTCAAATTTCCCCTGTTTCCCTAAGAGAGGGCCAAAATTCCGGACATTTCAGAAAAATTCCTGTCATCTGGTTACCCTAGATCGAAGATGCTGCTGCCCATCTCCTGTTTCAGTTCCACTCTACCGCCTCTCACAACATTCACGGAACATCAATGGGTAGTGGATATTCATAAATAGCCACTACACGGTTAATAATGTGCAGTTCAGTTATTACTTATTAAATATAATAATCAATTCAAATTATGTTCTTAACTTCTTTTATTATTCTTTTTTTTTAATCACCCATTCCATAAAAATCGACTGCTGAACATAGGCCTCCCTCATAGATTGCCCCATAAGTCCGATTTTGCCACAGTTGCCACGCTTGGGTTGGCAGCCGCAGTTTTTATTATTTTGTGTTGTTATGTGTAGCTACGTTATTATTTTTTAAACAGAATAAACAGTTCAATTTATGTAACTTCTTTTATTATTCTTTTATCTTTTTTTTTATAGTATATTTTTGTAGGATAAGGGTGACAAATATGCATGCAGTCCACCTGATTGTAAGTGGTTGCTGTGGCCCATAGACATCTACAACTATTTCTTTGAATACGAATCGAACCGTGAGGACTAAGAGTCTCTACATCACTCACAAATAAAACACAGCAGTTATAATCTACTATTATACGTTCGTATTCAGTGAGAGCGTGGTCCTTCCACGATCAAGCTGACCTATTCGTGCTACAACTGTATACTACTAATATAACTGCAGCATGGCTCTATCACGCCACGCGATAAATATCTTCTCTTCTCTAGCTTCATATGATTCCACATTTGATGCAATAGGTTGTGATTAATCTACTTTAGGCGGCTTAGCATGTATAAGATAACATTATAATAATAATTAATATTAGCTTTCACGCAAAACTAAACTGTGTAAAGCGCTCGAAGCATCGAGAATTAAAAATGAGTTTAAATTAAACGCAGTAAAATCCGTCAAATTAGTTTATTTTTTCAATTAAGAATTGTTAATCAGTTTCATGCTGGCTGTAAAGATAAGTATAATAAAATTAAATTGTAAAAAGAAATGTCAGAGATAACTGGCTTACATCACTAGACAAGTCAAGCGCCACTTCGCGGTGAGCGCTGAGCGCTGAGCGCTCTACATTATATCTATCATAATATGTGGATCGATCATAAAATTATCTCTGAACGACATTAAGCTTAATAATGATGTCTTTCGCTATACGCGACCGTACTGGGGTGGTCAACTGCAATGTATTTACAATATTTATTGCATAAATTTACACAGTATTTTTTTTAATTCTCGTCATCTCTGAAACTTCGACACAATTTAATTCTAGTTAGGCAATAATTCCTTTAGTTACTAGCTATCCGCATCAGCTTATCATGTCTGATATCTGGATCTCGACAACAGTGCCATCTACCGTGTGAAGCTTTAGCTAAAAACTCACCATGTGACCCCCATAAGTACTTCATTAAAATTCCATTAAAATCAGTCAACTGGTCAAACGTGAACTTTTACCATCGATAATAAAAATATAAAAGTCATTTTGATATTACAGATAGACACTTCAATTTTTTTAAATTAAAAATATCGAAATGCCAAAACTTGTTAGTTGCAAAAGCCAGCCGCTAAGTAAAAAGCTTAGACAAATTAAAAGTACCTATTTTGTTGTTAGATTTCATACGTAGTAGAGCCACGCAGCAGCTACATTATGGTTGCAGCACGAATGGGTCGGCTTGACCGGGGAAGGACCACGCTCTCACAGAATACCAGCGTAAAACAGCAGCTTAATACTAGAGTGTTTCGTATGGTGAGTGTAGAGAAATTCATTTTATAATACGTCAATAAATAAATAAAAATATAATTTATGTTATATACACTTCTATTTCTTTCACCTATTACACCCAAATTTTTTCATATGGCAAAAAACATCAATCGGTGTATAATATTACATAAATATATAATATTACATTATATGAGACGCAGGTAGCTCAGTACCGTGTTTTGTGGCGTTCTTTGGTAGTATCTTAAAGGGCGCCTATGTGTATAGGTAATGCTAAAATGATCTTATGCTTAACGCCAAGCATAAAATACCTACTCAGATTCGCAACTGGAAACAACGTTAAAGATGCTCGAATAAATGGATTATTGAAAAAAAAAATATTATTAATACATTAACTGAAAAAAAAATTAGGTACAGTGATTGTCAGTCCACCCGTCTAGCCTGAAGACTAAGACAAATCCCCCCTATAATTGGAGAGGTCCGACATATTATCGTAATGAGATAATATATTACAGAAAATTCAAACTACGATAGATCACAATAGCATTGATAAACATGTCGAACATTATGTCATTATGTCAAACAAAGAATAGAGAAATGAAAGCAATTAAAACATGCCTCGTATTACTATAAGACATCAATCATCTGAACGTTAGAGTACTTCGACGAAGCAATTCGAACTATTTTAAAATGGAGATAATCCCGATTCGCTCCGAAACGAGACAGTGCGTCAATCTAGCGATTCGATTGTAGAATCGATTCGTTTCAACAAGTCATCGTGCCGTACGGGGTTATTCACCTCAAAACTTTTTGCTTATTAGGTATTTTGAAAAGCTTTCTAACTTTATTTTCAAATAGTCCATCTAAAGAAATGGAAGAATGAATTCTTATCCCACCCTAACATACACTAAACAAAACTTATACTGGATGACCTTTTTTAACGTCTGTAAAAAAATAGGGTGTAACATGTGAACGGAGTAGAAGCCTATAACACTGAATAAAAATGAATGAAACGTTTGAAAAAAAATTTTTGAACAATTACTTTGCCCTTTCCCTTGGGGCTGTGACCCTGCGAAGTACGGGACCCCCACCGCTACCTGACAGTATTGACCGCCACTCATGAACAACTGTAACGCCAGGGGATATTGGTATTCACACAAAAGCTATGAAATATTTACATACCATGTTAAATCAAGTGAACAACCATCTTATTAACTGAATGACTAATAAAATTGTAAATAAACTTTACAAATGTTCATTATCATTAAAACGCGCATTGAGGACGAACTACCAAACGCTGAGAGCTTGTGGTATGGTTGGGTACGACGTCAGTTGGTGAGATTCTTTCAGTAAAGCACGGACCGAAAAGATAGGTATTAGGATCTCATACCAATATAATAAATAACAAATAAGTGAATTGTAAGTAAGCTCGTGGCGTTATGATGGTCAATGGTCGTTTAAAAATAACACCTTTATTTAAAAAAAAAAGAAATAATATTGTCACTAAATTTTTACGTACATAAAACTCTTTGTAAAGTAATAAAATAGTAAACTCAATATAAGAAATAATTTTTATTACCACAATAAAAAAACTAAAACTGAAAACTTAAATTATCCTATAATTCTACACCCCATCTCCTTTCCTCCGTTTCCTCGTTCAATGGCTTTACTTAGTCTTTGAGCAATCTCTTATCACCAGCAGCGGTAACAACCAGTCGCGGATACATTTCGTTCAAAAAATTCACCGCACGTGGATCCTGTGGATTACAAATGGCGCAAATATATAACCATCTCTTAGAGTCTCATATTCGCGCCACTTACTTAGTTCAGCTGCCTCTGATGCCGCCCTGACCGTAAATGAGGCACCCTTAAGATGAAAGGCTTCCAAAGTGTTAATTGTAACTTCTGCTAAAACCTAAGTTTTCTTTAATGTTTCAAAACAACAAATTTAAAGTACTATACGAAGACTGCGATACGATACTAAATACTATGCAAGAAATATGACAGTAAGTTTCATGAATTATGTATTTCTTACAGGCATTTAAACGTTTGTATATATCTTAAGATAGAGCAGTTGTGTTATGGTTGTAGCACGACTGGGTCGTGTCGACCGGGGAAGGATCCTCTCACAGAATATCAACGTAAAATTGCAGATTAATGCTGCTGTATTTCGTATAGTGAGTGTAGAGAACTGGAGACCCTATTTACTGGAAACGAGGCATTCCATCTTAATGTTGATAATGGTATCTATGGCCCATAGTATCCACCTACTATCAGGTAGACTATGTGCTTGATGTCACTCTTATTCTAAAAGAAAATATAAAATATTGAAAATATACACTAAGTAACAATTTGCAAGAATAAAGTCATCAGAAATGAAGCTGTCTTAAGCCTTTATTCGTAACGTGAGCCTGTCAGCTCGGATCACCGCTAACGGGACGTGAATAAATCGAGCTTATCAAAACGTTTCCATGTTCGCACGTTAATGCGGAACTGATGTTAATTTACTTTTAGTGCTTACCCGTAATTAGAATTTACAAATCCTATTTGATTAATATGGTATTTTATTGAGATATATAAATTATGCTTCGTATTCTGAGACTATAAAACTTTATGAGGAATTAAAATATGCGGTGCGGTTACTTATAGGATAAAACTCGTTCATATTGGATTTTAAAATTCAAATTGTAAATCAGTAATTGCACAGGTTTGACGTACATCTGTATAAAATTATTTCAATATTGCAGAGCTAAAACTTTTGTCCCTCTCAATTCTTACCCGACTACTTATGACAGGCTTTGAATGTATAAAATTAAAAAAGGAAAAAAGAAAAACCGAAACATTGAAAAGTCACTGAGTGTGTTGTAACAACTATGTAATTAACTTCGACAGAACAGAGAAACACGAAAAATTTGCGTTTTACAAAACAGACTAGGTATGCTCACGAAGCGTTTCCACTCAAACTAACCGTGGTCCGAAACAATGGTAAGCGGTGTAAGGGCAATTTATCAAAGTAAGCACATGTATCCCATCGTTACAATGTTCACCTCAGGAAAACATCGAGATGCCGCGTGTTCCGGTGCCGTTTGCTTTAATAGACGCGCGTGCGCAACACAGAGATCTAATAACTAGAGGTTGTTTCGCAAAATACTTTCTTCATACATCATATTATACATATTTTGACTTTGAAATTGACTGCCTCGTTGGTCTAGTGGTTGTACTAGTGCGACTGCTGATAATGAGGTCCTGGGTTCGAATCCCGGGTCGGGCCAAAAAATTAATTAAGTACTGAGTTTTTCCGTTAAGAAATTCTCAGTATCTGCCCGGAGTCAGAAGGTTGGCGGTGTCTCCCCGTGCCTAAAGCACGTAAAGCCACGTTGGTCCTGCGCTTGATCTCTCTTCTGTCGTGTCGGTTTACCGTCCCATCTGATAATGAGAGTGAGAGGGAATAGAGCACCTGTGCTTTGCGCATACACTTGGGCACTGTAATCCTGTCCTGCGTCGATGGTTAGTTTCTGTTGAGGCTGGCTGCCGTGACCGAAATTCAGCCTGGACATTATTATTATTATTATGTATTATTGAAGAATATATTAATAATACTCTGTTTTCTGTTCCATTATTCTTGATGCCTTCAAAAAGTTTATATATAGCATACTTAGTGACCCTCTAAGAAATGAGTGGAGGCCTTTGCCCATCAGTAGGACGTATACAGGCTGTAAATTAATCAGTTTGCCAGCGTAACAGTTAAAAATTATTGAAAATTGCGAGGCCAAAACCGTATGTAATTACAAATTACACACAGGAATCACTCGACTTGGGGATCTTCAAGAAAAGAACCTATTCCTTTTTAAAAGGCCGGCAACGCAAATCCCACTGGTGTTGCAGCTATTCTTGGGCGGCGGTAATCACTTACCATCAAGTGCTCGCTTGCCCCCTCTCTTATAAAAAAAGTGACAGGTTAAGCTAATATATGACACATAATTGGTTTAACGAAAAGACCGTAAATCGCATTAAGATATTTTTTCCTCGAGAATATTGTTTTTTTACATATAATTTATATTAAATAGTGATATCTTAGTAATATAAACAAAAAAACATATGTACAACTCACCTGGTGATAAACTATAGGCATGGACACTCAAGACAAATCTTAACGGGGATTCTAGATATCGCTTTGTTGGCAGCGCCCTGAAAACAAAGAACAATATATGATACATAAAATAGGTAGCTCATCATTTTGGGAGAGACGAGAAAAGATAGAAAAATTGTGGGTGTAAAAAACGTGACGTTTTTCTTAAATACCGTACGAAAGTTCTCCATTACGTCGATAAAGAAGTTTCACTTCAATAATGAAATGAAATTTATGTCATCGGAATCGTGACAGAGCCATGGTGCAGCGCATCATGGCTGCAACAAGAAAGGATCAGCACTCCGGTTTAGGATTACGCATGCCCAGAATATTATTTGCAAAATACAACTATGTATAATGCTACTGTTGACTGCTGACACCTTTTACTGTTTAGGAATCATTACATCCTAGTCTCAGGAGTGACCACAAATATTTTAATCATTAATTGATTGTAGATGTAGATGTCTATGCTATAGGCAACATCAAATGGACTGTGTGCTCATTTGTCGCTCTCACTAAAATTTATTACTACAAAAACCTCCCCATACCTATAAAAGAAACATCCTCGATTACTAAGCTAGTATATAGTATTGTTTAATAATTTTATCGTTTAATTTACTTATTCCATACGTTTTAAGTACTTTACACCTTCCGGAATATTTCTCTAGTATATATGCAGTAATCTATGGATATTTTAAACCGGCGCCCGTCACGGACGCACCACGGAGGATGTAAAGAAAAGTATTATATTAGAAATACTATACTCGTATACTATAGAACTACAAATACTATGCACTATGGTTTGGTCATGTGGAAAGAATGAATGAGGAAAGAGTGACAAAGAAAATTTATGTTGCAGAAGTGAATGGCAGAGTCGGAAAGGGACGTCCTAGGCGAAAATTTATCGACCACATTGGCGATTTATTGAAAACGGGCCAAATTAGGAGTACCCTTAACCGACGAGCATGTATGCGTAGGTGTATGGATGTGAAGGAGGCAAGAGAGGTGTGTCAGGATCGTGCCAAATGGAAGTCTGTAGTCTCTGCCTACCCCTCTAGGTGACAGGCGTGAGTGTTTATGTTACGTTTTATGTTACTATGCACTAAAATAATATAAATTCTGTATAATACATTATAATTGTATAGTATTACTTTTCCGCTAGGTGTCCCTTCTAGAAGTCAGTGTGAATACCAATTTTTATCTATTTTTGCCGCTAAGTAACAGTGCGTCTTTTGTTATGCTCCAGTTTAAAAGTTAATTGAACTAAACGTACGCTCTATAAACTATTCCGTCTAATTCATCACAGACTTCATTTACTAGATAGACTTAATTTACTATAGACCTATCTCTGCCGCCTAACACCAGTGCTTGCACAGCTGTGTACCGGTCTGAAAGGCATAGGGAGCCAATTACAGGCTGTAAGGCAGTAAGGTTTTTTCACGTGGTAGAGCCACGCTGCAGCTATATTATAGTTTTAGCATGAATAGGTTGGCTAGACCGGGGCCGGACCACGCTCTCACAGAATACCATCGTAAAATAGCAGGCTAATGCTCCTGGGTTTCGTATGATGAGTGTAGAGAACCGGAGAATCAAAAACCATCTTTAGCTTTTCTTCTTTGTTTAAAGCTGGCATAGGTACATAATATATATATATATATATACATATATATATATATATAAAGAAGATTATTTATTTCCAAACTAATAATCGCAATTATAATTTACTCGTATCTTAGAGTAATATATTTTATATTAATTACATTAAAAATAAATTAACCAAACCACAGACGTTCATTATAATAAAAAAATTAAAAAAAATAGTTAAGGATGTGCAAGCAAGAAATTAAAAAGCAAGCCGCTGAGGCGTTGTATTGTGTATTAATACAATATTCTAGAAACTGATAAACTTTTATTTAAAACTAACTTCTCAATTAAATGACATTGTGTAACAAAAAACTTCACCTCAGTGTCAACTAGCGACATCTGGTGTCTGCTCATTGTTGAGTCATTTATTCATGCATACTCACTGCACAACTTATTTGTACCCGATGGTTTTGAGTTTGTCTTATAAAGTAAATTTATTTATAAAGGAATATTTATAAAATTTATAAACAAAGCGAGCCGTGGTAACTCAGAGGCTAAGCACTCGCAGTACATTTCACAGTATGCGAGCAACCCGGGTTCGATTCCCGCCGGCACCAATGAAATTGTTAATTGCAATTTTAATTGTTGATTTACCATGTGCTTGGTTGTGAAGAAAAACATCGTGAGAAAACCTGGATGGCTGAGAAACAAAAAACAATATTTCGAAGACATGTGAAGTTCACCAACACGCATTGAGGCAGCGCGGCGGACATTTCCTTGTCCTAAAACCCTCTCAGGAGTGAGTGGAGGCCCGTGTTCAGCAGTGGAAAGCATATAGGCAGTAGCTTTAACATAACTTTATAAACGAAATTTTGTAATTTCTTCAAACTCAAACCCAAACTTAATTACATTTGGACGTAGGTATGTTATGACCCACCTAAAATCAGGTTCTTAACTAATAAATCACGTCTCTTCCGCTTTCGCACACCACATAGATATAGAAGTCTAGTATTGTATTCTTTATCAGCTTGAACCAGTTCACGGATGGACATGGCGTCTCTCACCGTCTTTGTTTCAATTTTATGCAATAATTTCTCAATAATTTTTCCTTAATTCATTACACCCTATGAAAAGTGTACTGCTGAATATTAGCCTCCGCCATAGACTTCGTATGAGTCGATGTTTTCCTTTGCTGCCATGCCTGGCAAGGGGGTTGGCAACTGAGGTTTTTACTAATTTGAGTTGATATCAGAAAGATGCTGCTCATCGCCTGTTTAATTCCCATCTGTGGCCTCTTACGACTCCCATGGCAGGATGTGAAGGAGTGTATTCTCTCACGCCGCTACTATACGGCTTATTCATTTTCTAATTCGGTTTTCAAATATCCTCAGGGGCTAAGAAACTCGACTATCACTCTACCACCTTTCTCATTTTTTTGTCTATCCAAGCCACATCCAGTTAATTATGCTCTTGAATTCGCTTAAATACAATCGGAACGATGCGTGACGATCGTCCATCCACTAAGATAATGCGCAAGATCAGATCTAAATTAGCGAAGCGTTGTTTTTACGGCCGTACCAGAAAATTTTGATCCATTGATTTCGAGGGAACTATGTAAGTTTTCTAGAGCTTCAAGGGTCTCGTAATTTAAGTGGTAAACTAGACAAAGACAATTATCATATCGTTTAATTATATGTAGGGCTTCGTACTCATTGGCCTGCTTTAAAACCATCGTGAAGTGTGCGTTTAGGTATGTGGCCTTCTTCACGTTTAAGAGATTTCTTTTTTACGGTTTTAAAATCGTACTTCACAAATTATTATATACTCTTTTATATCTACTATATAAATAATACATTGTAAAGTGGTAATTAAACAAAAGAGTTAGAGTGAGTCAGTGAGTATTATTCGTAATTTATATTGAATAAAAAGGTTCCTGTTTTTGCTTTTGTAAACCCTAATAAAATATTACTGTAGTAAAGTATTTTTTAATAATCGTTACCCCACACTAGGATTTTCTCCTGTATCGTGGAGGCAGTTTACAAACACAAATTGCACAAGGACAAACATCCACACCTGGAACAATTATTTGTAGTTTGTGCGGGATTCCAACCCGCGACCCACAGCGCTGAAACTCAAGATAAGCCACTACGTTAAGGAGCCGTCAATGTGCTTAGCAAGGATGGTAGACATTAAAAGGATATAAAACAACGGATATGTGTGCCTCGCTATTCTAGTGGTCGTGCATGTGACTCCTAATCATTAGGTCCCGGGTTCGATTTGATTTGGTCGAGTCAAAAATCAGTTATTGAGTTTTCTGTCAAAAAATTCTCAGTAGTAGCCCAGTTCGTGTTTCAGCCCGGTGCCTCGGAAAGAACGAAAAGCATTATAATCTTATCCTGTGCAGATAGCTAGACTTCATTGAGACTGAAGAACATTCTAAAACGACGTGTGATGGCAGAGCATTTCGCATTTACTATTATAAATGGGGCTCTTCACTCTATTGACGGAAGCCAGAATGTGTCAAAAAAGATACGTACCGTAATTAACAATGCTGTGTTGGTTACTATCTAATGTACCGCAGTAAAAAGTTAGGTGTGCAAAAACAGCGCAAGAGTAGAATACATAAGGTAGAAATGTGATTAGGGGTAACCCTGAATGACAGGGTGAGAAATCGTGAGGTAATATAAAAATGTGGTTTGCAATAAGGGTTGTACCAGAAAAGGATCTGGGAAAAAAAAAAACAAAGGGGGAGGGGCCGAGGAAAAAAAAAACACAAAGACAGAAAAAAAAAAAAGGGGCGAACACAAATGGTAGTCCATAGTTTCTGCCTACCCCTCTGGTAACAGGCGACTTATAGCTTGTTTTAATAATCATTGAATTGGATCCATCTTGACGATTGACTATCCGAGATTATACCACCTTCTGTTGGAAGCCATAACATCCCTTTGTCTTAATTGAAAAGTTAGGGTAACATAATGAAATAATATACTTAATGATTAACAGTTAATTTAAGTACTTTTATGTATTGTGTGAACTATTTTTACAAACTTATCTTTCATCTTTTCTTTTCAACTTACCTAAGTTTGTCTTTAAGAAAAGACGTTCGTAATCTGACCGACCCCAAGCACGGAATACATAATAGCACAGGTACCCTAAGCTTAATTCATACAGACATCCTGAGAAAAATAAAAAGAAAAATGTAATCAATAATGTCACACATTTCGATAGCCTTTAAATTGACCTTATTCTATTTATAAACTTTTTTTCAACATATTTTCATAAATTGCCTCGTAAAAGAGAGATAAATAAAAATTTTAAATAAAATAAAATTGTAATACCTTACTAAGATGAACATTAAGACACCGTCGAGTTTGCTCAGAGGATAAGCGCGCTTTAAAATATCGGGATCAATCCAAATTCAGTGTTGTCGGCAATAAAATACTTTATTTCAAATTTAAGTTATTATGAAGCTTTACCGTCTTCGGCTACATCACCACAAACCGTCAGGTGGGATAATGATCAAGTACTGACAGAATGGTTAAAAAACCACTTACTTAGCGGTGAAGGAAAACATCGTGAGAAAGCTCACATGTCTTAAAAAACGAAAAATTTTTTTGAGACATGCGAGGTTCGTTAACACGCATTGCGACAGCTCGGCGGAATCCTCCTTACTACGAAACCTTCCCAAAAATCAAAGAAGACCTGTGTGGATCCCTTCCTTGTAACCCTAACACTATGCTGCTCTGGAGCATAGTTGGAATAGTCATAATGGTCTCTGAGCTAAAGACAATTTGGAAGGCACTATGTTTGTAAATAATTGATTTATTTAATTCACACACTAACAAAGAAAGGTAGATGGAGCGTTGCGAGTACGTACTTTTCAATTGACGCAGAAACCAAGCTAAAAACCATTCTTAACTTATCGTAAAAACACATACACACATATATCTATCTTAAATCATTTGCAGCCTTAGCTTAAACATGCCTTAGCATAGACATTCATACGTGGTAGAGCCAAGTTGCAGTAACATATATTAGTAGTATAGTTGTAGCATAAATACCCCGGCTTGACCGGGGAATACCGCACTCTCAAAGAATACTAGCGTAAAGTAGTAGCTTAATGCTGCTGTATTTCGTATGGTGAGTGTAGAGAACCGGAGACACTTTTTACTGGAAACGAGGCATTTCATCTTAGTCCTCATGGGTGACAATGCTTAGATGTCTATGGGCCACAGTAACCACTTACCATCAGATGGGCTGTGTGCTTGTTTATCACCCTATCCTCTAAAAAAATATGGTTTAGGTACATACTTATGTACAGTACATATTTTTGTGGTTCCAGCAGCAAACTTTTACGTTAAAGAAAGAAAGCGAAAGATGTGTCCGTGATTAGGTGACAAGAAGTTGAGCACGATTTCGGCGTCGTTTAAAATGTGCACATTTCTTTGTTGGTCTGAGATTTATTCTTAATCAAAGGATGTGCACACTAAAAAGCTAGCTTTTATTACCACGAATTTCTCGTTATAGAATAGTATTTCTTCAAAAATTAAATCGATAAATAAAGTATAATTACTTGTAATCGTAAGTGAGGGTGTAAGGATATCAACTACCCTATATCGTCCCGTGGGTGTCGTAAGAGGCGACAGAGGAAAAAAAATCCTCAAAAAATCCTCAAAAAACTTGAAAAATAAAAACTGAGGTTGATACCCCAGCAGGCCAAGCTACTGTGGCAAAATGGCCCTAATGAGGCAATCCGCAGTGCACTGTAGTGAATGGATAAATTAATGAATTAAATTTAAATTGCTTGTAATGTGTTTTCCCGTTTTGTTTTTCGTCTTTTTAGTAGTTTTGATTTAGTGGTTGCTTTTACTTAAAAATTACAAAGTCAAACATTTAAATTAAAAAAAAAAACTAAAAAGGTACATTTATTTTTTAAACTAAAAATTCTCTTATTGTTGCTATAGGCAACTTATGTTAATACAATGCTAACATGTTTCGAATCTATAATTCGTGTCTATAATCTAACATTTATATTTTAAATTTTATATAATAAATTATCACTTAAGCAAAATTTGGAAGGAATGAAAATATAAGGACTGTTTAAAAAATTATCAAACATTAATATTTCTTTGTATTCTGTATGTATTAATTATTATCTGTGTATTTTAATTGCAACATTTTAATTTAAGTTTACCAATTTTTGTACTGGCAACTGCTCTTTTGATATTCTGATATTCAGTGTGTGGCTCTCCAGAAAATAATTATAAAATTAAATTCCAAAATTAAATTCAAACTTGGATTTTGTTTATATAAGGACTTTGAATGATTCTGAGCTGTAACCAAATTCAAACACCAAATAGTTTTGTTTGATACATTAAGTCTTTCTTTTTATAGAATAATGGTGACAAGCGAGCCCACAGTCCACCTGATGGTAAGTAAATGTTGTGGCACATAGACATCTACATTTATCCTCGATGGAGAATCAAAACGCAGATGCGTTATTATTACCCGTGAGGACTAAGGTGGAATGCCTCGTTTCCAGGAAAAAAGTCTCCGGATCTCTACACTCACCATACGAAACACAGCAGTATTAAACTGTTATTTTATGCTGGTATTTTGTGAGAGCGTGGTCCTTCTCCGGTCGAGCCGACCCATTCGTGCTACAACCATACGAGTGATATAACTGCAGCGTGGCTCTATCACGTATCTAAATAACTCGTTTAAGCAGTAGAAAAATTTAAGTTGTTATGTTGCATATTTTAACGACGATTCAAATTGCGGTCATCAACATTGAACGCGTAGAACTTTTGTAATAACTCCGGCACGGTAGCGTTTTTACAAAGGGCTCTATTTGCTGTATAATTTAGGTAATAAGCGATGGAAAGTGTGTCGGTAATTACTGTAAAAACTTTCGTTTCACGCTCTCTCAATTTCTGTTTGTGATTCCAAATCTTATGAACGTTGAAAAATTCCGATTAAAAGTGAATGAAAATCACTCCGCTTCACCACAAATAGACATTAAGTGGTGCCGCTAGCTTAGATTTCTTAATATACAAGCAATTGGAGTTCGTCATCAATCGATTAGAACCTCCGAAATTGTGGTTTTACTTGTCAGAAACATTAAAACATTTTGTAGACTCTCGATGCGGTGGTCTCTTTCTCGCTTCAAAACCTTCAGAAGTTAGAGGAGGCTTCAGCCCAGTTATGGGCGTACCTTTTTTATTATTTTGCAATAATTGACCAAGGTTTGCAGAGAAGGTTAGAATAAGTAATATAGGCACACGGTGAAGAAAAATTAATTAGAAAAATCTCAAACATTCTGTCCTTTTTATTTTTTAAATTCAAAATTCATGGTAATTCCTTATTTTAACTGATTATGTTGCGCACGCAAACGTTCGTAAGGCTCAGTCGGTAGGCAAAAACATGGTTACCCATAAATCACATTTTGTCAGTTCTTTACTCTATATTTGCATTCAGGCACACACACTGTTCTCGCACAGATTTATACGCACCCACGTAGCAAAAGTCCAATATAATCATTTTTTTTAACTTCATTCGTAGAATTAATTTAACCAAATGATCACATTTCATAAATTACTTAATTGAAAATGCATATACGCGTTCACAATCAAGTCATTTATCCGCTTGTTTTAACTGTTGTATAAGCTTACTACAAAATATTTAAATCTCTAAATATTTATTGCTTATGCCTAGCAACCAGCAGTATGGTAGTTTAACGTGTTATTATTAACACAAATTTAATGAACCCCTGCCATCAACTTTAAGTTATCAAAGACCTTCCAGATGCTTTGACTGAGGAAGAATATTTTAGAAAGCCTTTTTTTACAAATTTTCTTACCCTTTAAACCGGAACAAATAATTACTTGAAGTTGAGGGCAGTAAACACATGGTAGGTATATGAAGTGAGAGCTGTGGTAGCTTATGGGCTAAGCGCTCAGTGTAAATTTTACAGTACGCCAGCAACCTTGGTTCGATTAACTCCGTCACCAATGAAATGTTTTATTGCAAATTTAAGTGCTGATTTAACCCGTGCTCGGTTGTGACAGAAAACATCGTGAGTAAACCAGCATTTCTGAGAAATAAAAAAAATATTTCGAAGAGTCATTATGACAGCGCGGCGGACACTTCCTTGCCCTAAAACCTTCTCAGAAATAAGAGAGGACCTGTGCCCAGCAGTGGGACTTATATAGGCTGTAACTTTAACTTCAAACTTTATGGTATATGAAATTTAAACGGATTTCAAAGCAAAAAAGAAGCCTTATCACCAAATAAAAGCCAATGCTTTTACAATGATGTTTTATTTCATTAGTAATCAAATTTTAATGGTATAAAATAGGTAATTTCTAGCTTTGAACATAAAATAATGGAAAGAACACAATCTGAAACTTATAGATTCAATTTGAATAGGATTTCAGGTTCCATGCGATGGCGGTAACTAGCTAAAGCCTATCGATTCACACTTTTCAAAATATTAAGGAACCGACCATTGCATAGTACTGAAAGATTTTTATAGCAGTATGGCAGCTCGTCTGATACTCATTTTTAATTTAGAAATGAGGGTGATGAACGAATACTCAGTTCACTTGATTGTAAGTTGTAAATGAATAGTGGGATCCACAGACACCTACATCTATCCGTTGTCGCCTTTTAGGACGAAAACCGAATGCCTTGTTTGGAATAAAAAGGTCTCCGGTTGTCGTCACTCATACGTAACAGAATATTATACCGCGATTATATAAATAATAATAATAATAAATAACGTTTATTATTATTTATTTAGTTAGTTTAATATTATTATTATACCGCGATTATATATTATTATATATACTATTTTACACTGGTATACTATGCGATTGTGACGCGATCCGAAATTCTACGATGACATCCAGATACTCTACAAACAAAACGAGCACATATTAACAATTAAAACAAACTATAACTTTATTTTCATTTTCTATCCGTACTGGGAAGCGAAGTGTAGGACTAGCTCTTTCTAAATGCCATAACGACCTCTAAAACATACCAGGAAATCCTCAGGAAGGCTCAGGATCACACTTTGCGACATTACATGGGAGGCCTACGTTCTAGAGTGGAATTGTGAAGAACTGTAATCATGATGCTGATGATAAAGCATTTTAACTAAGCGAGCACAAAGTTCACGTGATGGTAAGTGGCAGTGGATACTTCTAAATCTATCCTCAGAGAGGAAGCAAAATGTCGATGTGTTATCAACTTTAAGAACTAAGATGGAATGTCTTGTGTCCAATGAAAAAGGTCTTCGAGTCTCTACACACGTACGAAACACAGCAGCTACTTTGTGGGATAACCACACGTCTAGCAGTCATTGATTGTGATTTTATTTTGATTAATTGGGATTGAGTTGCCGATCCGTGTTTGATTCACAATCGGAATCAACGTTTGTGACATAAAATAAATAGCTCGTTCTCACGTTTGTGTAATATTGTCTTGTCTCTAAGAATGTATCATGTGCCTCCCTTGATAGTGTCGCATTAACGTTTTATCCAGTAGTAGTAATTTAAAACCACTGAGCAATTATCACTTGAACTTATAGTAGTTATAACTTTCAATATTATTCAGAATATATTTCCAGCAACAAAGTCAACTAGAAACACATTATCATCATCATTCAATTTTGAATTGTTACAAGGAGCATTACGAAATGATTAAATAAAATACAAGCTAAACAGTGCGTTCTTAAATTTCAGTTATTTCCATTCTCAAAACGCGATCGTTGTTCGCACAAAGTAAACCTACTTCAATACAAAAATAAGGCAATTAAAGTAAATATAAAAGGTTCTTTTATACTGGAATACGTAAAAAACGTGAAGGCAATAAAATTTCCGTGAATCGCCAGCAACAAGTTCAACGTAAAGCCGTGTCTTGGGCTGGCAGGAGTGGTGCTCGCTCGCCCATGACGGCTGCGCGGTTGATGACCGGCTGCGGAGTCGATGGACGAAATTTTTACACCGAATAGCTTCTGCCGGCGTCGGATTATACCGGTGTCGGGTTTGAAGTGTGAAAAATTAGGTACCAGTAGTGAACAAGGTTGACTAACTGCAGCGTAAAAAACATGGACGCGCTGAACTCGCGCCTTGACAGGAGAAACATAATTGGAAATATTCTCTTGAGAAATTTATTCTTTGTAATCACTTCGTGACACCTTTATGTGGTTGTTACAATGATGACGATTTTAATCTGTACTTTACCTATAAATTAAAGTCTCAAAATTGTTTTAAGTCTCGATTTTAATACATATATTTAAAAATGTGATAAATGGGCAATAGATTACACGTAAGGTACGTTTTCTGATCTTACGCTGTGAGTGCTGAATAAGCACCTGCATGTCATTGACTCTATACATCCATTTGTCTAGCAAAAACAATGCAAGTGCCATTTGAAGAAAAATTCCAATAACTTATTAGAGTGGCAACACAACACAGCACATTATCAGTAATCGCCAGTCGTCACGGCGCAAGCGCACATTATGCACCCTCCATAACTCTAATTAGCAATAACCTTTACCTTACCAGTAATTATAACAAAAGTATTCCTTTGAAATATTTTCGAAGGAGGGAAGTATCAAACGAAATCAACATTATTATTAATTTTAAAACTTTAAACCGGTCAAGTAATTAACTAAAATAACTTCAATTAAAGTTCTATACCTCTTACCAGCGAACCGTGAACTAAAATATTTTTGACGTTTTTATGTGTATTTAAAGTTAAAGTACAATATTAAAAAACATTTTTTTTAAGATATTATATCACAAAGAAATGTGTGTGTTTTCAACTTCGTGCAAGCAAACTTATCCAAAATCATCAAAAAATTTCAAGGGTACGATTTAAGGTGGCACCAGACGTGTCTGAACTAAGTATATAGCATAATGTTTTTTTTAATTCTTTTTTTAACCCCTAAAAGCTATTTTGTCAGCTCTACGTACGTGGAAACTTCTAAATGAACTGTATAATCGCTATACGACAACAAAAACCAATATTATGAATCTTTGCACAAATTATAGCTCCCAACTGGAATATGAATCAAAGACCCTCGACGCAAAGTCACAGAGCCAAAAGGTAGTTAATACATACATTGATAAGTAGATTTTAGTCATTGTCACATCCAATGGCTTTCGTATAGAATAAAATCGCTATTTATTTATAAAATTCAAGACTTTTATGTTTTGATCAAAATGTGTCATACACTACTATAAGTCCAATCAACAGTAGATTCCATCATTCTTTAAAAAGGAATTTTAAAACTTCCTGTATTCAAATTCTCTAAGAAATTTGATTCTTGGCGATTTTATAAAACTCCGCTTACAGTGCACGCTCTACTGATGGCCTCTCGACAGCAATTATGGACATTTCTAAAAAGTCCATTGAACGATCCAGTCATTGTGGTTGGTAGTAATAATTCACGCTAATGACCGCCGTCGCCTTTGCGCACATTAACCACCATAACCTGCCTAATATTTATGATGAAATTATAATGACAAAAACGTGTAAGCATTAAAATAGTGTGCTTTCTGACGTTCTTCTTCATCTTGATTTTCTTGATCTTGTCTTAGTCACGTCTTTACTTAAGCCAATAAAAGAAGAAAGATATTACTAGACTAATGGTCGTTACACACGGTCCGTTCAACTGATCATTCCAAGTGATCAGTTCAAACTAAAACTGTTGTTATTTTTTAAAATATTGAATCTTCGGTATATTGATAATTATAAATATATCAATATCGGAGATTTTATATAAGTTTATTTACCGATATATCGAAAATCCAATATTTAAAAAAAATATCAAGTTTTATTTTGAACTGATCAGTTGGAATGATCAGTTGAACTGACTGTGTGTGGCGACCATTAGGCTAACACACCATTGCCTATATTTCTAGCAGAACAAAATCCGTCATTTTTTGGGTCATTCGCGTTGTTTGTTACTGAATATCTATTTTATAAACTATTAAAAAGCGGTCTAGATGCGACCCGAAAGGTCCACACGACTAACTTCCTAGTGGAAAGTATAAAAAATATATGTTTTAATATTTTATACAATTTTTCATTCGGCACAAAAAACGACTTGAACGATTTTGCTCAAAATTTAATGAGGTCTAAGTTACATAATTATGCGTTAAATGAAACTGATCCCATGTCAATATCACTCTTTGTTCTCGAGATAAACTAGGCGAAAATTGAATCCTAACGTACATACATACAAACGTTTATGTGCACACACGGACATCCTCTTAAAAACCATACTGTTCGACTGTAAGGACCTTAAAACGGGGAAATATGTTAAAATTTCCAATTTGCAAAATCGGACCCATTACGGTACCTTCCCACTGGGAAGTTAAAAATAAAAAATGACAACCTCGTTTGTGTCCCGGATCAAGAAAATCTCTGTAGCAGTCTGGATTTATTTGATGGTGTTTTACCTCCGTGCCTCGGAAAGCACGTAAAGCTGTTAGCCCTGCGCCTGATCAATTTCCGGTCGTGTTAAATTCCCATCCTATGGGACTATCAGAGTGAAGGAGTAAAGAGTGCGCCCGTGGTTGCGCGTATAATCCTGTCCTGCGCTGATGGCTAGTCCTGTTGAGGCTGGCCGCCGTGATTGTTCGCCAATGAATTTTTGCGAGCTTATATAAAACTGGCCTCTCCCATATACGAAGGGATTGGCGTAATGCCTTACTTCCGTAGGCAGATTACAGAATACGTATTTCAGATGGTTCGTAGCTTTGTAAACTTTAAAACGCAAAAATATAAATTATGTAATAATTAAACTTTTTCCTACAAAATAGTTACGTAACCGCTTTCAGTACCTAGAAGATTGCAATGCAGTGGACGATATGAATGACAAGCTCGTGGAAACTGTCCATGCGGTCGGAGCTAAGTTCTGCAAGACCCGCCGCAGAAGAACACAAAAACTCTCCGATCACACTCTTAACCTCATGGCTGTTAGACGGGAGATGAGGCTGCAATCGTCAACAGATTTGACAGCATACAGGCAACTGAACAGACAGATCTCCAAATGTATGCGGCGAGACTTACGAAACTTTAATACTTCTCGTATTAAAGAAGCGATCGAGCGGAACCAGGGCTCCAAAGTCTTTGCCAGAGATCTGTCTGCCAGAAAGAGCCAACTGTCAAAGCTGAAGACTGAGTGTGGCAGCATCGTTTCCGAGACAACTGAAATTTTGAGGGAGATTGAGAGGTTCTATGGGCAGCTGTACACATCGTCGCTGGAGCCACACGCAAGTGTGAGTAAAGTGTGAGTAACGATCCAAGAGCAAGTCTTATCCGACACTATTCACATGATATCCTGGACATCAGTCTGAGCGAGATTAGAATAGCTCTCCAGCACCTTAAAAACGGCAGGGCCCCAGGCGAGGATGGAATTACAGCGGAGCTTCTGAAAGCGGGTGAAACACCGGTACTTGAAGTCCTTCAGAAGCTTTTCAATTCCGTCCTCATGGTGGCACTACTCCGGAGGCGTGGAGCGGAAGTGCGGTGGTCTTGTTCTTCAAGAAAGGTGACAACGCCCTGTTGGTTGAAGAACTACAGACCGATATCCCTTCTGAGCCGAGTCTACGTGCTGTTTTCGAGAGTCATTACGAATCGTATCGCACGCAGACTCGACGACTTCCAGTCTCCCGAACAAGCCGGTTTCCGAAAAGGCTTCAGTACCATAGACCACATACATACCCTGCGGCAGATTGTACAGAAGTCCGAAGAGTACAATCTGCCACTTTTCCTGGCGTATGTGGACTATGAGAAAGCTTTTGATTCCGTCGAAATTTGGGCGGTACTACAGTCCCTTCAGCGGTGCCAAGTTGACTATCGGTATATCGAAGTGCTGAAGTGTTTGTACAGTAGGGCTACGATGGCTATCCGAGTATAGAACCAGAGTTCGAAACCTATCCAACTGCAGAGAGGTGTAAGACAGGGTGACGTTATATTGACGTTATACCGAAACTCTTCACCGCTGCATTGGAAGACGTTTTCAAGCTACTGGACTGGAAAGGATACGGTATTAACATCAATGGCGAGTACATCACTCACCTACGATTTGCCGACGATATAGTCCTTATGGCAGAATCGCTGGAGGACCTAAGCACTATACTCAATGACCTCAATGGTGTCTCCCAACGGATAGGTCTTAAGAAGAACATGGACAAAACAAAGATCATGTCTAATGTCCATGTCACACCTATGCCGGTAGTTGTTGGGAGCACTATGCTCGAAGTTGTTGACGTATACGTTTACCTGGGACAAATAGTCCGACTAGGTAAGTCCAACTTCGACCGAGAGGTCAATCGACGGATTCAACTCGGTTGGGCAGCGTTCGGGAAATTACGACACATCTTCTCGTCAGGTATACCTCAATCTCTGAAAACTAAAGTGTACAACCAGTGCGTGTTGCCAGTGATGACTTACGGATCTGAGACGTGGTCCTTCACTGCTGGCCGTATGAGGACGCTCAAGGTCGCTCAGCGAGCTATGGAGAGGGCTATGCTCGGAATTTCTCTGCCTGATAGACTCAGAAATGAGGATATCCGCAGTAAAACCAGAGTGACCGACATAGCCCAACGGATTAGTAAGCTGAAGTGGCAATGGGCCGGCCATATAGCTCGAAGAACCGATAACCGATGGGGAAGAAAGGTTCTCGAGTGGCAGCCTCGTACCGGTAGTCGTAGTCGACCGTGTACGTATGAGTTACACGTAAAATTTAAAGCCTTAAGTGCTGTTTATACACGGTACTCGTTTATAGAAAGAGCGATACAAAAAATACTTTTAGCATTACGTCCGCTTTTTAAATAAATTAAATAAAATAATGACATAATATTTTTTGTTTAACTATTTTTTGTATTGTTTGAGCCGTGGTAGCTCAGATGGTTAACGCTCGCTGTAAATATAACAGAACGCTAGTAACCCGGGTTCAATCGCCGCCGGCACCAATGAATTTGTTAATTGCAGTTTTAAGTGCTGATTTACCACGTGCTCGGCGGTGAAGGCAAACATCGTGAGGAAACCTGCATGTCTGAGGAATAAGAAAAAAAAATTATTTGGAAGACATGTGAAGTTCGCCAACACGCATTAGGAGAGAGCGGCGGATACTTCCTTGCCCTAAAACCCTCTTAGAAAATGAGGGGAGGCCTGTGCCCAGCAGTAGGACTTAGGACTTATATAGGCTGTAACTTTACTTTTTTTTACTTTTTATTTTTTGTAAAACATTACGTTCCACAGCTGTGCACCGATGTCTCATTTCTGAGAGGTTTAGGGCAAGGGATTGGCCGCCGCGCTGCCAATTGCGTGTTGGTGGCCTTCACATGTCATAGAAATATTTCCTTTTACCTTCTCAGACTTGCAGGTTTCCTCACGATGTTTTTCCTCCCCACCATGCACGTGGTAAATCAACACTTAAAATTGCAATTCACAGTTTTTTTTTGCGGTTTTGTTACTACTAGCTAATCGCTCGCTTCGCTGCGCGAACGTTAATATTTTATTGCGGAACCTACATTTAAAACATGTATTAAGAAATTTTTCTTTGATGGAACTACAGTGAAATCCGTCCTTAGTGAGCGCCTTCATTACGAAATGAGTAACTATACTAAATTTCAAGTCAATCGGTCTATAGTTTTAGAGATCTCGTGATGAGTCAGTCAGTGTTATTCCGCTTTATATGTTATTCAGCGTTAACGACTTACAATTAAATATCTATATAGTGATTGTACTAGTAGAACCGTGCTACTGTTTAATAATGTGTTGTGTTTTTACTGGATGGTTAAAAAACAAACACGATCGTACAATTTAAATATGTTAAATACTCATATAGTTTATCATCGACAAACAATAGAGACAGACACTCTCTACTTCGACAAGCTTTTTCACACGCAACGAGGATTCTTCGTAACATTCTTATGAAAATAACACTATTCTAGTATAAAAATTAAACACCTTGTTGATGGAACATAAACCGGATTTTTTACTTATAAATTATACTAATTCGTAATAACCATGTAAATAGAATCAGGTTTTAAACTGACATGAACATAAGTTGCACGAATTCCTACGAGGAAACAGTTCTCTTTAATGTCTCTGGACGATAATTTCGGATGAGACAAAAAGTCGGTTCATGACTTAAGTGACGACATGTCTAGCCTCCGTTAGATTTAGAAATTTGCCGAAATACAGATTTGCGTCAATATCCTTTCTACCATAGGTCTAGGAATTTTATATTTGATATAATAAATACGAAATACTTATACCGTCGTCTAAAGGAAGCACCAAGATCTTCTTGATCTTTCCCAAGTCGTCTTTTACGACTTCGATGTGATGAATTAAAGTAATAATTTCTCTTAGGGTGTCAACACACTGTTCAGATATTCAATTAAAGTTGTTAACTATTCCGAAAGTGTAGAACTTTCGTGGATTAGGCATTTGCCGACTAAACACAATCGAATTGAACTATTCTAAAAACTGTAATAAATTTAAGTTCGCAACGTGCTATTTTTTTCACGTCCAAAGTATGTATTTTGCGTGAATTAAATGTTTACAATAAATTAAATACTATATCCTATGATTTTGGGCAATGAATTAAAAGAGCGCTTAAGAAAAAAATTATATTTCATTAATGATATTAAAAAATCAATAACCTAAAGTAAAGAAAGATAATTAACGTATTACCTTGAAAAGCCTTTTAAAGTACGAGTAAATTAACTTCTTGCTACCACGAGTAGTTATATATCATTTAAATTTTGATACCGATTTTGTAATGATAATAAAAACTTTGTTCATAGTTTTCTATATATCTTATTAATATAATATTATATGACCTACTTGTATATAACCAACCAATAACTGCTCGTGAAATTATCCCAAGGAACCGGCACAGTAACAATGCAACGGCAACTTTGATGTAAGCTTATTAAAACGTTTCGTTTCATCAAGGCAATATTAATTACAATTATATATATATATATATATATATATATATATATATATATATATATACGTTTGATAAATAAAATTGCATGCGCATAAATAAAATACCTTCCTGAACACAACCTATGATATGCCGTGGACGTTGTCCTGCCAGGCAGGACAACGTCCGCCGGGTTTACCTATAATTTAATTTTTTTATAGTTCTTTATGAGATTGTATTCTTTCTTTCTTTCTTTCTAATAACCAGTTTTACAACAAGGTTTCATTAAATTATCACATTATTATTTTAAATATTATTCCTCACAACGTCATCATCATGATTTTTAGCGCAACATTTTCAGCTATTTTATGGTTGTAGCATGAATTGGTTGACTCGACAGAGGAAGAACCACGCTATCCCTGTTAAGATTTTTATTGGAAACGAGGCATTCCATTTTATTCCTCAGGGGTGACAACGCATCAATATTATGATTCTTAATCGAGGATAGATATAGATGTCTATGGGTCATAGCATCCACTTACCATCAGGTGGACTGTGAGCTCGTTTCCTATCCTTATTTAAAAAAATCATCATTACAGCACATCAAGAGTCCACTGTTGTCCTTGCCCACAAATTGCCTCATAGGATTTTATTTTTCATTTTTACCATTTTGAACTGTTATCAGGTAAAAATCCTTCTGACCATCTACTGTTTCTGCTTTCAATTTCCCGCTGTCGCCTATTACGACGCTCATGGGATAATAAGGGGTATTGGATACTCTTATGCCACGCTACCCGGCAAATTAGTTATTTTTTTATAGAAGAGGGGGGCAAACGAGCATGCGGCTCACCTGATGTTAAGTGACTACAACACCTGGGGAATTGCAGGTGCGTTGCCGGCCCTTTAGAAAGGAGTACGCTCTTTTCTTGAAGTTCCCCAGGTCGTATCGGTCCGGAAAAATGGCTGGTGGTAAACTATTCCACAGAGAGGTTGTACGCGGAAGAAAACTCCTCTTGAATCGTACAGTGGTGGACCGCCAAGCATCCAGATGATGTGGATGGTATCGCGACGTTTGCCGCGTAGTGCGTTCACGAAATTTGGCGGCTGGGATTAATCCGAACAATTCCTCAGAGCACTCTCCATGGTATATACGAAAGAAAATGCAAAGAGATGTTGCATTTTCTTCAGTGCCAGTGAATCGAGCCGATCGGAAAGCACTCGGTCATCGACGATTCGAGCCGCTCTGCGCTGGATGCGGTCAAGTGGAAGGAGCTGGTACTGGAGAGCCCCAGCCCAGAGATGGGAACAGTATTCCATGTGCGGCCGAACCTGCGCCTTGTAAAGTTGCAGGCGGTGTGCCGGCATGAAATACTGTCCCGCTCTGCTGAGCACGCCAAGCTTTTTTAGAGGCCAATTTGGCCTTCTCTTCCAAGTGACCACGAAACTGCACGTCACTCGATATGTCGACGCCGAGGATTCCGATACTGGCTGAGGCAACAAGGGGGAGTGCCTTGAAACTGAGGAGATACGACGAAGGGGTTCTTTTTAGCGGTTAACGCGCAAACTTGTGTCTTCTGGGGGTTAAACTGGACTAGATTTAGTCACCCCCAATCCGAGACTCTGTTCAGCAAAGACTCGACTTCAGACACAAGTTTGTCCCGGTACTCGGAGACGTTTTCTCGAGAAATATTGGCTCGGCCGGTGTAAAGATCATCACCAGTGCTGTCATCTGCATAGCAATGAATGTTACGGGTTTGCGACATATCATTGATATGCAGAAGAAACAGCGTTGGCGATAGCACGCAGCCTTGTGGTACACCAGCATTAATAGGCTTGCAATCGGAGCTTGAACCGTCTACAACGACCTTGATGCCCCGATCTGCAAGAAAGCTGGTGATCTAATCGCACAATTTCTCGGGAAGCCCATAGGAAGGGAGCTTTAAAAGAAGCGCTTTGTGCCAAACTCGATCGAAGGCCTTCGCAATGTCCAAACTAACGGCCAGTCTATGTCCAACTTATGCTAGCAATATTCCGTTAGTTGCACAATTGTTCACGATGGCAAACTTAACTTCTGCTAGCAATATTCCATTAGTTGCACAATTGTTCACGATGGCAAACTTAACTTTGTTAACAAGTTAACTTCTGCTAACAATATTCCATTAGTTGCACAATTGTTCACGATGGCAAATTTAACTTATGCTAGCAATATTCCATTAGTTGCACAATTGTTCACGATGGCAAATTTAACTTATGCTACTCGTAGCATATTCCATCAATTGCACGTTTGTTCACAATGGCAAATTTAATTTATGCTAGCAATAATTCCGTTAATTGCACAATTGTTCACGGTGGCAAATTTAACTTATGCTAGCAATATTCATTAATTGCACAATTGTTCACGATGAGAAATTTAACTTATACCTGCAATATTCCATTAATTGCACAATTGTTCACGATGGTAAATTAAACTTATGCTAGCAATATTCCATTAATAATCATACAATTGCTATAAATAGCGCCGTCAAGTTAGGCGCACTAAGCTAACATTATTGCTGAGTTGGTGACCTTTTTATTGTTACAGTGCGAGTAGGTCTAGGGAAGGAGGCCTAAAGGACCACTGCGACCTAAAGGATCTATTGTGATGGCTACTATGTCTATAGTTCACTGCTAAGCCCTACGTCTTCAATGAATAGGAGTTGCTTAGCTGTGAGCGATTGCACTTCTTCTGGGTGGAGTACATAGTTTACCAGATGAATGTTACGTTTGCGCATTAAGGGTCCGCAATCAGTTAGGATGTGCAGAGGCGTTTCTTCCGTTATGGAACAGAACCTACACGTCCTTCAGTTGCTTAGTCCCAGGATGGACACGTTCTTTTTAAGACAACAGTGTTCAATTAGGGCTCTTGCTAGAGATATAAGGCACTGTGATACTGTAAGCTCGTTCTGCTTAGATCGAACCAAAAAATAATAAGGATGCTTGGCGCTCCACAACTGTATGTTTCACTAGGAGTTTTATTCGCGTACGACCTCCCTCAGGAATAGTTTACCGCCGGCGATTTTTCCGGACCGAAACCGATACGACTTAGGGATCTTCAAGAAAAGAGCTTACTCCTTTCTTAAAGGCCGGCAACGGACCTGCAATTCCCTGGTGTTGCAGTTATTTATGGGCGGCGGCTGTAGTGAACCGTATCCTCGTTTGCCCCCTCTCCTATTAAAAAAATATATATTTAAAAGTTGAAGATACCTTCGTTAACTATGACATCAGGGCGTCAAACACTCCCCCAACCCCCGTGACCATGGGTGCTGCAAAACGTATGAAACGTGGGGGTTAGTTTGTTACATGTGTAGTATTCGCGTAAATTATATAAGAAATTATTATGCTTTGTAATGTTACGCAGCTTTGAATTTAAAAATTGAAGCTCCTTTCAAGTATTTACATATGTCTAAACAAAACTTTGATTTAGAGCCATAATTGATACAAAAGCAAGAAGACATTATAATAGGTATCTCCGAGCCGTGAAGAAGCCGTCGACCTGTCCGGCCACGCGTCGCTGCGCGCGCATCCGCCGTGGAAAATGTAAGGTGCATGACTTCGGCAGGTGACGTCGGGCGCGATCACTAGCGCACCTGCGCGTGCGCACTCGTAGATATCGATTAAAACAACCACTTTATTGACCTTTCCGATATTTAACACTAACGAAGATAATCGCACTATAAGTAAAAATGCCAAGTCAAAGTTTTTCGATCGAACGGTATATGGGAATAATTTCTTCTGTGTAAAAACTTAGTCGGAAATGCTGTGCTGTACATTCTTATAAGCTTTCTTGCATGACACTTTTTTTCATTATAAATTCTTCATAAATTATTTTTCGAACTTGCCAGCATTTCATTTTTAATTCAAATATGATTCTTGTTGATTAGACGTTGAATATAATATGTATAACCCAAAAAGTATTTAAAACCACTGTGGTACGAACTATTGTTAGTAATGATAGGTGAACACTCCTGACTATAATACTTTTTCAAAATATACGTCATGTAAAAATACCTTGTCGGATTAATGAGAGTGCTTTTGGATATCGTGATATGATTCTAATCATGTAATAATTTTTAGAGAATAAATAAAAAATAACCATAAATGAAATTGCAATTATAAGTGGTAGAGATATATGGTTGTAGCATGAATGGGTGTGATCGACCGGGAGTAAGACCACGCTCTCACAGAATACCAGCAGCTTATAGTTGCTGTGTTTCGTATGGTGAGTGAAGAGAACCGGAGACAGTTTTTACTGGAAACAAGGCATTCCATCTCCATTAGTCCTCAGGGGTGACGTTGCACCTGCATTTTGATTTTAATCGATGATAAATATAGATGTGTATGGACCACAGCATCCACTTATCATCACGTGGGCTATATGCTCGCTTGTCACTCTTACTCCATAAAAAACATAGTTATCATCATTACTACAGTCTATCAGTCTATCAAAAACCACCTCTGAATATAGACTCCGTAGATTACCTCACAGGACATTTGCCATAGTTGCCACGCATTACAGGCAGGTTTATCCAGGAACATCATCTCCTGATTCAATTTTACTCTGTCTCCTGTTACGACACTCAGGAGATGCTATGGAGGTGAATTTTCTTACACGGACACAAAACTTCTTTATGTTAGGTCGCGTAACCGATTTTTCTTCTTCTTCATCATCAACCCGTAACTGGAGTGTAAGGGTCAGATCACACCGAGACAAAATATATTTACTACACAAAAAGGTGCACATTTATTGAGATAATTCAAATACGCCCCGCGGCGTAGAGCAACGCATCACGACGCATCGGCGCTTTTTGGTAGGTGTAGCATGCAAGAGCGGTGCACTGCCAGCGACTTCAAGATGCGCCTCGTGACGTCGCGATGCGTGTTGCGGCATTGCGTCAGCTCTCTGTGTGAACCGACCCTTACCATAATGAGCACACTTTTCTGGGGTATCTTCTAAGGCAGTCATATATACATATATATGTATATATATATATATATATATATATATATATATATATATATATATATATATAACTCTGTGCGTAACTCTGATCGGAATCGTTTTCCAGCGATAATCTTTCCACAAATACACTATTTTTAATACCATTTTATTAGCTTGTCCTGTATAAACGTGAAGCACTTATAAAGTTTTTCGAAACCAAAAAAAGTTCTTCATTTAAACATTTTCTTATTAAATCGATTAAAATATATTCTCCATCAGCATACAACACAAACAGACGATAACCACTATATCCCTTTTAGCTGATTCTTTTTATTTTTGGAAATAAAAAGATGTCACAACCTCGATTCCTGTCAGAGTTAAGAGAGTCACACACTACGCAGATACGATAATATTTTATCTGCGTATAAAAACTTAATTATCTGAAAGTATCACTCACTACGCAAGTACGGCAACCCTACAAACTTACTAGACATGTATTTTGGAGCGGATTGATTATACAGAATGTTACTTAGAATGACGTAGCATAGATTGCCTCCAGATTTGTTAGACAGCTCGTCAGAATAGGATTCAGATTTTGATTTTGATGCGCGTGTTGCGTTAGCATTTACTAAAAGGCGAAGAATTTGGATAGAACGTCATGTAAAGCTTATAAAGGACCGAGGCGAATTTAATCGCATTTTTTCAGCGACCACCTGTATTTATCTGCAGATATTATCTGCAGATATTGTCTGCAGATATATTTATATGAACAAATAATATTGTCACCATCTTTCGATATAAGTCGTTGCTTACAGATACTTAACGATAAAACATAAAATTTGACAGGCCTGTTGGTCTAGTGGTTAGTGACCCTGACTGCTATGCCGGAGGTCGTGGGTTCGATTCCCACACAGGACAAATGTTTGTGTGATGAGCGCGATCATTTGTTCTGTGTCTGGGTGATTTACTTAATATTTATGTATTTAGAAATATATAAATATGTTTATCAGTTGTCTAGTACCCATAACACAAGCTCTGCTTAGCTTGGGACTAGAGGGCGTTGTGTGATAGTTGTGGAATATTATTATTATTATTATTATATATTTTGTACATATCTATATTCTCCCTATTAAAGAGGTAGCTTAAAACCTAATCACACGGGCCGAAGCCAAGCGTGAGCAGGTGCTAGGTGATGGTGTAAGCAGAGGTGACAGATGACGTGGTGAGGAATTTGCGTGTGAGTCGGCAGGTGTTGAGAATGACAGCTTTCTGCAGGGTGTGAAGTGTGTGTTGGGGTACTTGCAAAATATCTAGACTGCGTTGTAGGCTTTTAGGTATAACTCCGGTAGATGAGATAACTATTGGGACTATATGTATGGTTTCTGCTCTCCATTGACGCTTGAGTTCTATAGCTAAATCTTGATATTTTGTAAGTTTTTCAGCTATGGTGGATTGAATGTTATGGGTGTTTGGTATGGCAATGTCAATAAGGTAAGTAGTTTTGTTATTTTTGTCATACACTGTGATATCGGGTCTATTGAAGTGAATAGTTTTATCCGTGATAATGGTCCTGTCCCAGTAGATTCTATAATTATTGTTTTCTAATATGGTGTCCGGCTTATATTTGTAATATGGTGTCATTTTTTGTATGAATTTAGATTTAAGGGCAAGATATTGGTGTATTATGGAGGCAATCTGGTCATGCCGATGCTTATAATCGGTTTGTGCAAGAGCTCTACAGGCGGATGTTATGTGTTGTATGTTTTCGGGGCTAGAGTGGCAATGTCTGCAAGTATCAGTGGGGAGGTTAGGTGCACGTATTATGTGTCTCTGGAAGTTTCGGGTATCGATGACCTGGTCCTGGATCGCTAACATGAATGCCTCCGTCTCTGGGAAGAGTTCACCGCGCCTCAGCCAGGCGTTCGACGCTTTTTTGTCGACATGTGACAGCTGCAGGTCGTGGTAGTGCCTTCCGTGTAGGGACTTTTGTTGCCAGGAGGCCATCTTCTCTTTTACGTCAGTGATCCGTTCACTGCGTTGTGTGTTTCGGTCCGCGAGGTTAAGTGGTGTGAGGCGTTTGTCGGCTAAGGTTACTATTTCGTGGAGAAGTGAGTGTTCTGAGCGTTGATGGAAATATTGTCGAAGGGATTTGATTTGTTTATTGTGCAAGTTGAGGACATCTATTATACCTCGTCCTCCCTCGGATCTTGAAAGAGTCATCCTTTGCACGCATGATCTAGGGTGGTGCTTGCGGTGAGTCGTTAGAGTGGTATTTATAATACGTTGCAGATTGATAAGGTCACCTTGAGTCCAGTTTATTATACCAAACGAGTATGTCAGTATGGGGATTGCGTAACTATTGATTGCTTTTGACATGTTGCGGGAGTTGAGTTGAGACCGGAATATACTATTGAGCCGATGTTTAAATTTCTTTTTGAGACCTTCTTTTGTTTCCTTTTGATGGATCTGTCGCGCTTGTTGGAAACCTAAGTATTTATATGAGGCGTGGGGTTCTAGAGGTTCAATCGTATCTCCTGTTACTAGGCTATAGCTGTTGGGGTTAATTTTTCCATTTTTAACCGAGAAAGTTTTGCACTTGTCAATCCCAAACTCCATATGAATGTCGTTTGAGAAAGACTGGGTGATGTCTGCGAGGCGATGCAATGACTGTGTAGTGTTACTGTATAGTTTTATGTCATCCATGTACATCAGGTGTGTTAGAGTGGTGTGTTTGTGTGGTGTGATGATAGAGTAACCATAATTGGTTTTGTTCAGCATTTGCGAGAGAGGGTTTAATGCGAGACAGAACCATACAGGGCTAAGCGCATCCCCTTGGAAGATTCCTCGACGTATTGGAATTTCTGATGTTTCTATACAAGACGTTCCTATGGTTTTTAATGTAGTTGTCCAGTGCTGCATTGATTTTTCAAGAAAATGTATAAGTTGTGGGTGAATTTTATAGTGTTGAAGTACATGTAGGAGCCAGCTGTGCGGTACGAAGTCGAATGCTTTTCGGTAGTCTATATACATTGTATTGATGTTCTTCCTTTTAGAAATAGCGTGTTTCATTGCTACGGAGTCTATTATGAGTTGCTCTTTACACCCCTGACTACTTTTTCGACATCCTTTTTGTTCTTCAGTAAGGATGTTGTTTGTAGCTACATGTTGATGTAAGAGTTCGGCTATACATGCTGTAAGTAGTTTATAAATGGTTTGGAGGCATGTGATGGGTCTGAATTTGGCAGGATTTTGATGATCTGCGTCTTTCGGAATCATGTATGTGATGCCTTGTGTAATGTATCGGGGCATTATGTCTGGCTTTTGTATAAAATCATTGATATGGTTATGAAGTAGAGGGTGAATTGTTGAAAGTTTCTTATACCAGTAGTTATGTATACGGTCACTTCCGGGTGCTTTCCAGCTATTGGTTTTTTTTTAATATATGCACAAATACTTCCAGAGGTATTTGTTCAAATGCCATTGGTGTGACAGAATCAGCTACTTCGGAATCTGATTTCAGCCATTCTGCCTCAGTGTTGTGGTGAACCGGTATAGACCAAATACCAGACCAGAAGCTATGTAATTCATTGGCGGCTGGTAATGGTGCATCTTGCCTATTTCTATGTGTGTCGTGTTGTGTGTCTGAAGTCAGGCTCCTATAAAATTGTTTTTCATTATTGATAAACTGGCTATTTTGTGACTTCCTAAGTGTGCAATTAAGGTATCTTTTTAATCTGCTGGATGCCGCATTTAGTTTTTGTTTAAGTGTGTCAAGGAATTGTTCATCGCTTAAATTGGGTTCTTCGTGCTGGGAATGTATTCGGTATTTATTTTTTATTGCTTCCACTGAAGTGGTGAGTCTATTGTTTCTATTGCCTTTGGTATATTCTGTTAGACTTCCAATGTCTCTTCTGAAATCCAATATCTTTCTTTTTTAACCTTTTCTGCCAAGCAGGTTCTTTATTTCGACTTTGGGTAGGTGTTGTGTTTATGTCTCTGATTTTGGTTCCGTTAATTATAGCTACTGTGTACGCCACGCAGTAAATTATGGTCTGAGTGGTCTCAAAATCCTGCTCTCTCGATATGTGATTTGGTAATATTTTAGTGTTTATAAAATCTACAATTTGTGCCAGCCTTTTAGAAGTTTTTTGTTTTGGTATATAAGGTCGTTTAGTTGGGTTTGTATTCCGAAATTTGTCTATTGCTATTCTAAACAGTTCCTGGATTTTTTTCGCGTCATTATTTTCTATTGCTTGGTTTTTTTGAGGTTCAGAGTCTTGAGTGGATATCACTGATTCGTCAGATTGAGGTTGTAAGGTTAAGTTAAGTGTATGCACGGGAGTGTTACTTTCTATAATGAATGGATGAACGTCGACTTCTTGTGAGTTTTCTCTTTCGGGTGATGAAAGTGATGAATTATTTTCCATATTGTCTCGTCGGGAATTCAGGTTGCTTGCTATATTTTCACGTATCTTTTGAAGTCTTTGGTCATTAATCATTTTATTGTTCAATATTACTCTGAGCTGATCTGATATTCGTTGTTCACTTACGCCTGTTAACTCAGGGTGTTCTTCTATGACTGCTTGATGGAGGGGTCTACGGTAAGCTGATTTATTTTCTCCAAGTTTGGTGATTTTATAGTAATTTCTCACAATAGATTCGTTTTGGTCAGCTGTCCATCGTCTTCTTTGTGTCAAGCCGTGCTGATTGCTAAAATTTGGTGGCGTGTGTGATTGCGTGATCGAGTCGGTTTGTATATGATTGGTATTACTGTGTGTTTGTTGTAAGTATACTGCAACTTCGTTCCTTATATGATCTAATATTTTTTGGGGAAGTAATTTATTTCTGAATATAGCTCTGCATTGATCTCCCAACCTTTGTCTTGATGCCTGCATCTGCGGATATTTATTAGTGAATTCTTTATGTAGATGATCGAGGTATATTTTGTTAGTATTTAATTTAGTAGCTATAAGGTACGTGCGCCAGATGAATTTATTCATTTCTTCTGTCCATCTTTTGCGCGCACGATTTTTGTCTGGGGCGGGTGCAGGTTCAGTGGCGACAGCCTCCTGCACAACGTCCTCAGACATGGGTGATACAGAGTCTGATCTCGTTGAAGTCTGGTATGAACGTGGAGATGAAGTAGATGACTCGAATGAATGAAAAGGTGAGGGTGTCGATGAGATTATATCGCTTAGCATGTCGGAGTCCGTATGTGTCGCTTGGGTCGTTCGACGGGTTGCTCTCGTCACTCGGGGATTCTTCGCACCCCTAGGCCCAGTCTCAGGCTGGCTTCCGTCATAACCAGTGCTGCTACTGGGTCCGCCGAGCACTTGGGGCCGTTTACTTCTTGTTAATACCATAATTATTCTCCATTTGGGTTTTATTATTATCTGCGCTGTGTGTTAGCTCATTGAATGTCATAGGGAGCGATATTGAGAGATACGCGCTCAGATCGCTGCTCTCCGTCGCCGACGCAGGTATTTTACATCAAGCTTATAGAGGCAATGAGATTTTTCCGGATCTCCATAGTCGCCGCTTACGACACGATTCTCTTACACAACCAAAAACATCACATTGCACGGTACTTGCTTGCACGAAGTGTAGTGAAGTTACAGCCCGTGCCACAGGCACAGGCCCCCTCTTATTCCTAACATGTAGGTTCCTCACGATGTTTTCCTTCACCTTGTACGGGCGTCGAACACGCGTTACTCGAATTTTAAGTCAAGCACTCGACTTGTTAATATTCTTACACCACCACTTCGCGGTTTGCATATTTTCAATGAAATAAAAAAGAATTGTTTGGTTAATTTTACCGTTCCGACTGTTCATATCAACCTGCAAATATTGTTGCTGTTTATTATAAGTAACTCAATTTTAATCGTTCTGTAATTTCATCTAATTATACTAGTTAAGCAAATATTGTTGCTGTTTATTATAAGTAACTCAATTTACATCGGTCTGTAATTGCATCGTATTAAACTAGAACAAATATTGTTGCTGTTATTATAAGTAACTCAATTTACTCGGTCTGTAATTGCATCGTATTAAACTAGTTAAGCAAATATTGTTGCTGTTTATTATAAGTAACTCAATTCACATCGGTCTGTAATTGCATCGTATTAAACTAGTTAAGCAAATATTGTTGCTGTTTATTATAAGTAACTCAATTCACATCGGTCTGTAATTGCATCGTATTAAACTAGTTAAGCAAATATTGTTGCTGTTTATTATAAGTAACTCAATTTACATCGGTCTGTAATTGCATCGTATTAAACTAGTTAAGCAAATATTGTCGCTGTTTATTATAAGTAACTCAATTTACATCGGTCTGTAATTGCATCGTATTAAACTAGTTAAGCAAATATTGTCGCTGTTTATTATAAGTAACTCAATTTACATCGGTCTGTAATTGCATCGTATTAAACTAGTTAAGCAAATATTGTTGCTGTTTATTATAAGTAACTCAATTTACATCGGTCTGTAATTGCATCGTATTAAACTAGTTAAGCAAATATTGTTGCTGTTTATTATAAGTAACTCAATTTACATCGGTCTGTAATTGCATCGTATTAAACTAGTTAAGCAAATATTGTTGCTGTTTATTATAAGTAACTCAATTTACATCGGTCTGTAATTGCATCGTATTAAACTAGTTAAGCAAATTCCTTTATAATTGCGCGGACACTTAAGACCTTTATCTATGATAAGTCTTAGACGGATGAACATTTCTAGTAAAAATAATTTTGTGCGGTACTTGTACAAACGACTTCACAATTGTCGAAAATCTATTTGAATAAAAAAACAGTTTAGTTTGGCACGTGTTTCGTGTACACCGACTTAGTTGCTGGTAGCTGATATGGGCGAACTCGCTTTTATAATCATAGCAGCGCTCGATCGAAGGAGTACCACTGACATTGTTTATTGCAGTTTTACATGACTCGCTCGCACTATGATACTGTGAGTACAGCGACTAAACGATCTTGATCTTCCATTATACAAGTTTTCTTAGGATGGAGTTCAGTGGATGGAAAGTTTTTAGTGTGTCATTTTTATGTTATCTAATTAATTTATAACAATCTATTTGATATATTTTTCATTATTTATGAACCTTAGTATTGAAATAAGTACACA
This sequence comes from Parnassius apollo, assembly GCA_907164705.1. Classification (NCBI taxonomy): domain Eukaryota; kingdom Metazoa; phylum Arthropoda; class Insecta; order Lepidoptera; family Papilionidae; genus Parnassius; species Parnassius apollo. The sequence goes on from CAJQZP010000935.1 coordinate 1,862,485, forward strand.
CAAATATTTTAATTGTTTCACAGTAATCGATTGTTAACCAATTTTGGTTAATAATCGATTATATCTACTAACGGTAGCTTAGTGGTATAAATGAATAAATAGTACGGTTGCAACATATTTTAATAAATAAAATAAACAACTGTAACTAATATTTTTTAATCGGTACTTACAGTTAATTACCATATTTGCCGCAACGGCATTGACCGGCCTTATTTCGAGTCAATAATTTCAGGCAGTACTTTTATAAAACGCTTGAAACTTGGGTAACATATTCAAAATCTAAAATTTGTCGTTTTTGTAGATTTTTTGTACTTTTACTGCATTGTATTGACCAGTACATATGGCAAGCATGCAGACATTTTTATTCTCCATTATTAGTTCTCCAGAGATAGGATATATCTTTTTTTACGTTTAGAGACACATTGATACTTGTATTTATTTTTCGCAATTCAACTGGTAAGAAAGCTCAGCTACAATCAAAATAACTATAATGAGTAGTATCTGATATAATAATAATGTGCGCAATTTAATATACCGTGCTCTGAGGAATTGTTCGGATTAATCCCAGCCGCCAAATTTCGTGAACGCACTACGCGGCAAAAGTCTCGATACCATCCACACCATCTGGATGCTTGGCGGTCCACCACTGTACGTTTCACAAGGAGTTTTCTTCCGCGTACGTCCTCTCTGTGGAATAGTTTACCACCAGCGATTTTTCCGGACCGATACGACCTGGGGACCTTCAATAAATGAGCTTACTCCTTTCTAAAGGGCCGGCAACGCACCTGCAATTCCCCTGGTGTTGCGGTTGATCATGGGTGGCGAGGTCACTTAACATCAGGTGAGCCACATGCTCGTTTGCCTCCTCTTCTATAAAAAAAACTCTATACTAATTTAAATATACTGTACGAAAGTAAATACAATACAAAATACAAAAACTGCGATGGTAGTTGACTTCCATTTCGGAACACAGGCCAAAATAGCAGCGCCTATAACAACAATCGACGCACACTACGATAATATCGTAACGAGACAGGGCGCGAGAAATCAAGTCACTCGGGTCCAACCTAGACAACCGCACGCGCGGTAATGATTTCAGATGGCCGGCGTAGGGAAATATATGGTAGTTTTATTTAATTAATGAAAAAATAATAGAAACGATTAAAAAAGTAAAAATCATTGTATAGTTTAAGCAAATGTTGACGATTATTTTAGAGGCTTGTATCGAGGCTTTTTCGGTCTTTAATTGAATTATATCGATGTTTTTTCCTTACGTGAAAGGCATATAACGAAAATGTATTCTATCATTATTAAAGTATAGGATACTAGGAAGATAAAAATATTTTTTCATGGTTGATATTCATTAGAATCTACAAATTAGAGCTTCCAAATCGTGTCTCTCAGAGTTTTGGCCTCAACGTGCATCGGGAGAATGATTATTACTAAATAAATTATCTAAAATTTATTCTGAGCTTATTGTAGTAGAGAAAACGAACTATTTTCACTAAGTTGTTATTTCAAGTAACAAACAGAATACATAAAATTTCAACGAAGAAGCCTTGTAATTTCTTAATTAATGTGTTTGCCAAATTTCTATTAACTAATATATATAGCTTTAAATATTATTAACATAATATAATGGCTATTATTTTTACCTTTACGGTTACGGAGATATAATATATCCTACGCTGTTTAGAACATATTTTTATCAGGTATATTATTTGTAACTATTAATGTAGATTAACTTCATGCTAATAATATTTGATAGTTGTCTAATACTAAGTGGAGTAGTAATAAATCACAAAATATAACGATGAACATCGACGAAAAGCGGCGATGGGGACCGCCACCCGTCACGCACAGCCCGACACGGCGGAAGGTGGAGGACGGAGTGCAGAGTTGGCACGTGGAATGTTAGAGGGGGCATGAGAGATAAGACGAATGAGTTGATCGAAATAATGAAAGAAAGAGAATTAGATGTCGTGTGTATGTCGGAGACCAAACGGAAAGGCAGTGGTACTGAAGAGCTCCCTGGCGGGACGTTAGCTATATGGTCCGGAGTCCCGGAAAGCGAGAACGCCTGCCAGGGAGTGGGGATGCTGTTGTCGTCCCGGTTGATCGATCTTATGACTAAATACAAGGTTGTGAACTCAAGACTTCTCTGGGTTCGCTTTAAACTGGGACTGACGAAGTTATTCCTTTTGGCTGTTTATGCGCCGGTAGCTTCGTCGTCCAGGGCTGAGCTGGAGGAGTTTTGGGAGAATGTAAGAGAAGTTCTAGATTTGGTTAAGGGAAACGAAAGAACTGTTGTATGTGGTGATTTGAATGGATGGGTAGGTATCGCTCGACCAGGATACGAGTCGGTGCTTGGAAAGTTTGGCGATAAAAGGGTTAATGATGCTGGCAAACTTATACTAGCTGTATGCAAGGAAAAGGGTCTTCTTGTGACAAACACTATGTTTAATCACAGGAAAATCCATATGTACACTAGAGAAAGAAAGAATGAGAGAAGTATGGTTGATTTGTTCCTGGTGGATGACCGACTGCGAAAACAGGTGATGGATACACGAGTGGTCAGGGGTGCTGACATGGGAACGGATCACTATCTAGTAATTACTAGTTTTAGGGGTTTGTTCGCGGGTTGGCGCTACCGGACGCCAGTAACAGAACCACAGTCGGTCTGTCGCATCCGAAGCTGGAAGCTTCAGGATGCGGATACTAGGGACAAATATCACACGAGGGTAGCCGAAAAGCTTGACACCATCGATGGCAGGAAAGAATGTGTGGAGAGAACATGGCAGAACCTTAGGGATGGAATGGTAAGTGCATCGGAAGAAGTATGTGGAACGACAAAAAGAGGTAGTAGTAAAAGAAGAGATGCATGGTGGAATGATGAAGTGAGAGAAGCTGTAAAAAAAGAAGAAAAAAGCATGGTTAGACTACTTGGCCTCTAGTAACGATAAGCATATGAGAGAGAAGATGAAAGAAAGATATAAGCTGCAGAAAGTTCATGCGAAAACATTGATTGAGGAAGTACGTGAAAGGTGTAGAATAGAAGCGGACGAGAGGTTGTCGCACAACTTTAAGGAAAACTCCAAACTCTTCTGAAAAGAGGTTGGAAGGTCCCGGAGTGGTGCGACAGCCTTAAGAATGAACAAAGTGCTTTCGAGAACCAATGACGTCCTCTCAGAAAAGTCGGACGTCATGCAGCGATGGAGTGAATTTTATAGAGAAATGTATGCGTGTCATGATGATTAGTGAAGGATCCGGGGGTAACGCCATGACTGACACGCCAGACACGGACTTCGATGACACTGAGGTCATCAGCATGAAAGAGATTGAACGTGCGATTCGAAGTTTGAAATGTGGTAAGGCTGCGGGACTAGACAGAGTTACTGCTGAAGTGGTCAAGTACGGTGGGCCTCGCATCTGGGACAGCTTTCGTCTGCTGTGCAACTTGTGCTGGCGGACGGGAGATGTACCGGATGATTGGCGATCCGCGGTCATTGTGCCTTTATATAAAGGTAAAGGTTCACATTTTGACTGCGGGTGTTATCGGGCGATCAGCTTGACCAGTTTAGCAAGTAAAGTTTACTCGAAGGTTTTGACACGTAGGATGCAAGAGAAATCGGAAATATTCTTATGGGAGGCACAATGCGGATTTAGACCTGGAAGAGGATGCACGGATCAAATGTTTTCTCTCCGCATGATCACGGAAAAGTTTCTGAGTGTTAACCAGAGGATTTTCTGTGCTTTTGTGGATCTAGAGAAAGCATTTGATAAGGTTATAAGGAAGAAAATGTGGGAACTGTTGCCGGGATATGGTGTGGATGGTCGATTGCTAAGGGCTGTGCAGTCACTTTACTATGACTGTAAAGCCTGTGTGCGGGTAGGGCATGACCTGTCACCCATGTTTAGCGTCCAAGCGGGCGTAAAACAGGGTTGTGTCATGTCTTCGTGGCTGTTCATACTGTATCTCGACAGCTGTTTACAGAAGCTGAAAAATAGCTGTTTGGGTGTGAAATTGGGTGACATTAAAGTAAATTGTCTGTTGTATGCTGATGATGCAGTGCTTATTGCACCATCAGAAGTGATAACTGCAGGCATTAGTCACGTGTATGAAAGAGGAATGTGAAATTAAAGGTCTCCGTTTGAATGCTAATAAAACTAAGGTTCTGGTATTTGAAAAGGACGAAGAGAGAACGAAATGTGAAATATGGGTAAATCAGGAACGTCTAGAACAGGTAAATGAAATTGTATACTTGGGGAGTGCTTTCAGCCGGGATGGAAGATGTGATTTAGATGTGGATAGGCGCGTCGCTGCCGGAAACAAAGTCAATGGTGCCCTGAATGCATTAATCAAAAGGCAAGGCGTGGTGAAGAGTGCACGCCTTGCAATACATAACGCAGTGTTGGTACCGACTTTGTTATATGGCAGCGAAACGTGGGTATGCCAGAAGAAGCATAAAAGCAAGTTGAATGCAGTGGAGATGCGATCTCTTCGTAAAATGTGTGGCGTTACCATAGCCGATCGAAAGCGAAACGAAGAGATTCGCAATATGGCAGGATTGAAAGACGACCTTATCACAAAAATTGATAGGGGCGTACTCCTAATGGTTTGCGCACGTTGAGCGAATGAGTGAAGACCGAATGGTGAAGAAAATATATAGAGCGAAAGTAAATATTAAAAGGTGTCGAGGTAGACCGAGACTAACTTTCGAAGACCATGTGAGCAAATTGCTCGAAGAGGGTAAGGTCAAGAGTTCTCGGATACCTAGACGTGCATGTATGAAGAAGTTAATGAACCTGAAAGAAGCGAAAGAGGTATGTAAGGATCGTGACACTTGGCGATCTGTTCTCTCTGGCTACCCCGTTAGGGATTGTGCGTGAAGATAAGTAACAGTAAGTAAGTAACAAAATATAACATTATCAATATCATAGTCGTTTATCATAAGTTACATATGTGAAACCCAGTAACGACAAACAGTCACAATGTTCAGCCACATACATCCAGCTACTGGTGTAGAAGCTCATAAACTTGCAACAAAATAGCAACAGAATATATATATATATATATATATATATATATATATATATATATATGTGTGTGTGTGTGTGTGTGTGTGTGTGTGTGTGTGTGTGTGTGTGTGTGTGCGTGCGTGCTTGCGTGCGTGCGTGCTTAGTAGTGCGTGCGTGAGTGCGTACGTGCGTGCGTGCGTGCGTGCGTGCGTGCGTGCGTGCGTGAGTGCGTGCGTGCGTGCGTGCTTGAGTGCGTGCGTGCGTGAGTGCGTGCGTGCCGGAGTGCGTGCGTGCGTGCGTGCGTGCGTGAGTGCGTGCGTGCGCGCGTGCGGACGGCGTGCGTGCGTGAGTGCGTGCGTGCGTGCGTTCATGCGTGCGTGCGTGCGTGCGTGTGCGTGTGTGTGCGTGCGTGCGTGCGTGTGTACGTGCGTGCGTGCGTGAGTGCGTGCGTGCGTGCGTGCTTGCGTGCGTGCGCGTGTGCGTGCGTGCGTGCGTGCGTGCGTGCATGAGTGTGTGTGTGTGTGTGTGTGTGTGTGTATGTGTATGTATGTGTGTGTGTGTACCCGCCTAAGGCTAAATCTGTAGCCTTGTCAATTGACAACGCATTTGATGACGCTAGTGCGGACAAGAACAAACACATGCTCCTTGCTACAGAAGCGTTCTCAGGCTGTGACGTGTTGACTGATTGAGCATAAAAAGTGAACGTAATGCACGCAGCAACGTCGTAATTATATTATAGGTACTCTTTACACTTTTCAGTTAAGTCAAATTAAGCTACTCGACTTATTTAAACGCTTAGATCTCTTTGGTCGGAGATAAAGCGTGAAAAAAGTAGTTTTGTTTTCTGTAAAATTTTGGTAACATAATATTATTTTAATATTAATAATTGTAATATTAAAATAATATTATGTAATAATAGTAATATTAAAATAATATTATGTTACCAAAATTTTACAGTAATGACATTTTATTGCAAAAATGTCATTCAATAAAAAATATCTTCAGTCGTGGTAGAGCCACACTGTAGCTATATTATAGTTGTAGCACGCATGGGTTGCCTCGATCGGGGAAGGACCACGCTCACAAAGAATACCAGCAGGTGTGCGTAAACAACCGCACTTCCTCATTATTCCATTATTAATGGAAATGAGTCATTCCATCTTAGTCCTCAAGGATGACAATGCATACGCATTTTGATTCTTAATTGAAGATAAATGTAGATGTCTATGGGCCGCGGTATCCACTTACCATCAGGTGGACTGTGTACTCGTTTGTCACCCATATTCCATAAGCAAATATATTTTTATCACTATAAAATATCTAACTAATTACTAGTACCTGCTACATACAAAAGTGACAAAAATTCGCTCTTTGTGAATTTTAGTAGCATGATCGCCAACCACCTATATTTAGATGTAAAGGGCAAATAAATAGACTTTCCAGATCCATAACTTTAGCAGGACATAGGTCATTACTTGAAAGATCTCTCAATAATACTACTCTATACTACGCTGTCACCTCACGTCACCCTCACTCTAATAATACTGCTCTATCTCCTGTCATTATACATTTTTATTCTGTGTTCTTGGATATATGTATTTACCGCCAACAGATCAACGATCGTAGTCGACGTTTCGCACAGTCACTGCTCTGGATATTTTACGCCCCGAGTAAATAAATAGTTATACCGCCATCTATCGGAAATCATATCATCTCTCTAGCGTTTACCATTATGGAGTTTAGAAGTAAGGAGTCCCAACTCCTATAGTAGAATAGTTGAGAAAGTGGCTATCTGTAAGCAGTAAATAACAGTTCAGAAACTCTCCACAACAGCGATGGATGAAATGAACTTAGCAGTTGTCGACGGTTTGAAGTGTGCTGCTAAACTGCTTAGTAGCTCTAAAATCTAAAATAATTTTATTTAGTAAATATAACCTCGAAAAAGTCGTCTATTCCACTACAATTTTTGGGCACGTTCTTTAAAATTTAGCCCGTGGCTATAAATGCGCCACCCTTATTTAACGGTTTTCTATGGACACTTTTTAATACACAGTCTGTACTCCTTACTTCTATATCCATATTCCACACTACGCCATATTTACCATAATCCCCTCTTATGACTTGGGAGTGGGATACTTACACTGTCACGACACGTCGATCTGCTACTACGACCCTTTAACTCATAGAGATTAATTTAGCTCTGAACAAAAACAACATAACATTTTTCCTTTTTTTTCCTTCTACCACGGGGCCATTCACGCATAACCAAGGTTTACATCATAATAAAATTACTAAGTTGAATGTTCTTCCGTTAGCACTGAACTAAGTCAATTGCATGCCTCTATGGGAGGTAATTCCATAATGCCACCAGTAATGCGATGAATTATAGCGCTCATATTAGCGGAGTCTTTACGAGTAAATCACCATGTAATAAATAAGTACCTACTTTTTAAAACCCTCCATTACTTTGTGGTTGAATTTGGACGTTCATATTTTGTTTTCTTTGTATGCAATTACCAAAATTATTTAAGGGGCGAAAATTACTTGCGAGCCGTAGTAGCTCAATGGATAGCACCTTTATTTTAGAACATACGAGTAAATTTGTTCACGACAACACCATCAATTTGTTAATTCAATTTTGAGTAATGATTTACCATATTTACGTTACAAGAAATAAAAAAGTATTTGCTGAAACAATATTTGAGGATAACTCAACGGAGTTAAATCTTTCCTATTTAAAAACCGTCTCAGAAATGAGAGAAAGGGTTTGCTCACTATGGAACGTTTATAGGCTGTAACTTTTTAGCCGATTTCAATAAAAAGGGAGATTCTTAATTTCGCTGGATAGATTTACCGACTGCGATTGTTGATCTGTTGGCGGTAAATCTACTCAAAAACACAGATTCACAGAATAAAAATGTATAATGACTAGAGATGGAGCAGTATTATTGGAGTGAGGGTGACGATTCTGCGATCACCGCTAGGCAGCTCAGCGTAGTATAGAGTAGTATTATTGAGAGATCTTTCAAGTAATGACCCATGTACTGCTAAAGATATGGATCTGAAAAATCTGTTTATTTGCCTGTTGTAATCCACATCTGAACATAGGTGGTTGGCGATCTTGCTACTATAAATCACAAAGAGCGAATTTTTGTCACTTCCGTATGTGGCAGGTACTCGTAATTAGATACTTTATAGTGATAAAAATATATTTGCTTATAGAATATGGGTGACAAACGAGTCCACAGTCCACCTGATGGTAAGTGGATACCGTGGCCAATAGACATCTACATCTATCTTCAATTAAAGATCAAAATGCGTACGCATTGTCGTCCTTGAGGACTAAGTTGGAATGACTCATTTCCACTAATAAGGAAGTGCGGTTGTCTACTCACACCTGCTGGTATTCTTTGAGAGCATGGTCCTTCCCCGGTCGAGCCGACACATTCGTGCTCAACTATAATATAGCTACAGCGTGGTTCTACCGCGACTAAAGATATTTTTATTGAATGATATTTTTTTTTCATTTTCATTGCGTTAACTTTTTATGCTCAATCAATCAATACGTCACCTGAGAACGCTTCTGTAGCAAGGAGCATGTGCTCCTTGTCGCACTAGCATTGTCAGAATGTGTTGTCAATGGACAAGGCTACAGATTTAGCCCAGCAAACGCTATATATATATATATATATATATATATATATATATATATATATATATATATGTATGTATGTACGAAATGAGAGAAAGCGTTTGCTCAGAGAGGAAAGCTTATAGGATGTAAAATTTTTACCGACTTCAGAAAGGTAGATATTAGATTAAAAATTCGATTGTACGTTTTTTATGTGTGTTCCTTCATAACTTTTCTCTGGATGAACCGATTTTGATGCTGCTTCTCGTGTGGTCTCATATAAATTTAATCAAGAACTGAGTATAGTTTTTGAGTTATCTTTAATAAATTAATTGTCAATATTGGAGTCGGTTGTACAAACTTTCTTATTTTACCACTAGTTTTGTATGTACTTTGCGATATCCTTGTCAGTAAATAGGTATATAAATTTAGAAAAAAAATCAACCTTAAGGTTAGCAAAATAAGGGATTAAGTTTTTAATGTAAGTATTTAGATGAAATTGAGATTGTGTTTATCCTAACTTCATTCAGTCTCCATAAAAGTCGGGTACTTAATCTATACATATAATAAAACAGTAACGAAAGAAAAACTGTACATTGAGTATTTTCGAGAAAAAATAAGTGGCTTTTGTTAGAAAAACGTAACTGATGACAGAAAGTGAATTTTTGTCTGTTTGTCTGTGTGTATGGTACGGCTTCACGCCAAAACTACTGGATAGATTGAATTGAAATTCAGCAAAAATGTTCTTTGTAAACCAAGGAAGGCTTTAGGCTACATATTATCACGCCGAATGTTATAGGAGGTAAGCAGTATTGATTTTAAAAGGTTTTTCTTCGTAATTGAATGGCGATGCACAACATAATTGAATGCACAAAATGACATGTTATTAGTTAAAATAAAAATAAAAATTTAACTTTGGGACCATAATAATCAAACTATTTTTATAATGGAGCGGGGCAGTAACATTATAAATTGCAAATACTTATTCCGGTTCTGTATGTTTGTCCTTGTGCAATTTATGTTTGTAAACTGCCTCCACGATACAGGAGAAAATCCTACTGTGGCGGAAAAGTATTTTAAAAAGAGAAAAGAGACAGGAAAGAAATTGGTGTTATTAGAACTTAGGATCTGCTGTGTGAAACGTAATTATTACGAACCCAATTGAGTCGTTATTATGAAAGTTCTTATGTGAATTTAAGTAGATGTTGTTATTATATAATAATTTCATTGATTTGTTTTTACTTAATTTTTTACCGACTTCGAAAAAAAGGAGGCGGTTCTCAATTCGTTGGTTTTGTTTATGTATGTTCTGTTCCCCGATTTCTCGAAGATACCTGAACCGTTTTGGAAAATATTTTTTTTGTTTGAAAGAATATACTTTCCAGATGATCCCACGGTAATCGATGATGGTCAGGTCAGGATCTGATGAAGGGATCTTTGAGAAATCGACGGAACTCTTCAATAAATGACAGAAAATCAACCGCGATTGCTGCTATCGCGTATCTATGCATTCTTTACGCAACCACACAGTATAATATCACGCCTGTACCCACTAAAGGGACATAAATCTCAACTAAAGATTAATTAAAAACTTTTTTTGAAAAAAAAAATATAACCGACTTCTAAAACAAACAGAAAAATGTGTAAAATAATTATGATTTTTTTTATGTTTTCGTATTTTATTGTAGGTTATGCAAATATTACTGTACAAACATATTTAAATAGGTATTAACTTACCATAGCTAGTTAGCTATAATAGCCCACAGGCAACTCCCCAAAATATATGCCAGCCAGTGTCAGGACAAGTGCTTTTTCAACAGCGCGACTGATGTGAGTGGGGCTTTTATGTAAGTTAATTAAATAAATAAAAAATGTTAGTTTGTAAATTGTTTATTGATTGTTTGTGGTCAATAGCGGTTTGCAACATTCTCTTAGTACTTAGAAAGTTATCAACAATAGGAATTGTGTCACTGCAGGGACAAGCACAAACGTCTATCAAAATAGTAACGTACCTAAACGGAATACTAACAGCACAGATTTCCTTACAGAAGTCCAAAGAACACGTCTAGACAAGGAAAGTACTTAGAAGAAAACTACTACAATTTAGAGAACGATTGTAAATCAAATTCACAGTACAGACACAATTAGCGAAATATAAATAACGCTAGTTGCAAACTAAGCACTGTATGGGAATGACATCACTGAACGAGTCGGGTAATCAGTACAAACAAATAAAAGGCGCGATTGTAGAAAGAGATTCGTTACGAAACGTTTGTAGGCTAGGGGGCTTGGCCTGTTTATGCTATTCATAACGAAGGCTATAAAATATGTACAACTTAGAAACTAAATCCTATGTGTACTTATCTGTATTCATAACCCAATATCTGAGGTAGGTTGATGCGCTCCTTAGTTTTTATGTAAGTAGTTCGTATAATTCTGTAAGAAATGAAATCTAATCCAAAATATACTATAATACCATAGCAAAGCTACTATTAAATTTAGTAGTAGCTTATATAGTAGTATAGTAAATTATATATAAAAAAATATGAGTATGTCTGAGGTAAGGTTAAATATAAACAAATATTTGCCAAGTGCGAATCGGACTTCCGAGCTTCCGTACCATCTTACAAGATTTAAATATACATATAACTATCGATCAAAAAAGCCAAAAATACACGTTTCTTTTTCTAGTAGAAAATCCTTTAATTCAAATTTATTTTTACTATTTGCTGTTATAGCGGCAACAGAAATACACCTTCTGTAAAATTACAACCATCTACCTGTTACGGATCATGAGATGCAGCCCACGGACACGGACAGCGGAGGCTTCGTAATAGGCCCCTGCTGGTTACCCTTCGGGTACGGAATCCTAAAAAGTACTTAGTTGTCCACTCACATCTGTATGCTTCTTTCTTCAAAGGACCATATTAGCCACCTGGCCTGTTCTCGTATGACATGACCAATGTAATACCTGGACTGACCTCTCTGAGTTTGTTTCGGCAGATCCGGTGCTTCTTCTCAGTTTCATGTTTTTGTAGTGTTAAAATGTTTTTTTTTAAAAACAACTTACAAAACAAATTTTATTTATCGTTGACTGCCCTTCTTAGATTCTTATGTACATACATAAATCACATTACGTATATTAGGATATGAAATTCCTATACGTAAGCACAATTATCGAAAATCTAAAAATTACCTAATCTAATTAAATTAATAGATAATTTTAAGATTTTCGACAATCGTGCTTATCTATGAGATGTTTTCGTTAGTTAGCAAATTAAAGTAGTTAAGTACCTAATGTACTACCTGTATCGAAAGTTCATTATTATGTACCTACCTGTTTTCAATTTAAACTAAATGTGCTTCAACAAACTTATGGGTACATTTTAGCAGCTATATTCATCCCGGCTTCAGCAGTGGACGCGAACAAAAGGAAGCAATTTTTCTAAATAAAGATGTAGATATGTAGGTATTACAGCATGTGTGGGTGCGCGCTGCGCCCCCCCCCCTCCGTCCGTCCCACTGATCGGGGAAACAATTTGTAGCGAAAGGCAAGATGATTTACAACAAAAAGGAGCGCGCGAAATTTTATAAACAGACCTTTGGGAGTCTGGATGTCATGAAAAATCTATTGAATGTATCTGTTCAAAATAAAATTATTTGCATTTTTGAACAACTAATCTATCCCTATATGGTAACTGTTTTGCAATCTTCGTTCTTCTTATGGTATTTATTTCCGCCCAAAGATGTGTTAAAACTAGTGTTGAAATTTAGAATTTTCGACACTTATAACTTTTAAACATACTCTTTTTTTTACTTTTTTGTTTCCATACAGGGCTAGATAATGATGAGACAAATTGAAATCATTTTTTATTTTGAACGTACACTATCAAACAGTGGAGTAATCGTCAGACTAAGTTTGTATGGAAGATTGAGCGACTAGTAGTGTACCCTTAAGTATGTAATTCTTAGTTTTGTTCTTTGGTGCTGTTACCATATTTTTTAATGCAAAAATAATGTACTTGTCTATTAAATTAACGACAAAATTGTCGTTAATTCAATAAAACTAAATAGTTTTAATTCATAATTTAATTAATTTATTTCGGTAAATAATATGTAGTTTCCGTTCACTAACTAGATGGCGTTGGGGTCGAGTTAGATCGCGCTATGGTTTCGTTCCCAAAAAGTGATGTTATAGGTGCCGATGGGCCGCTCTCATTCTATAGAAACGGGGGTTATCTTTGTTGTCTGTGTTAGTTTATGTGTTTAATTTTCCTGCGAATAATTATTATTTTTCTACTTACTAGCAATTCTTACGTACTTATTCGATTACTTTTCATTGTTTTGAATATCGTTAGTATCGGATTAAGAAGGAATTTCAGCTATGCCATTTAGAAAAAGATCAAATCTGTCTCGAAACTCAACGGTTTCTAAGATGCGCAGGTTAGTTAGTAGTAGCAATAGTTTCTCTCGAACCCACGCAGAGCATGAACAACGGCTAGGTGCTAACCGTGAGCGTAATGCACTAAGTTTGTCTGCAGAAACTAGCACGCAGCGCCAATTACGACTAGAATTTAAACGAGTCCGCACTACTGCTTCTCGATCTCAGGAAAGTGTGAAACAACGAGAAATGCTTTTAGCTATCGACCGGGATCGTCATTCTTTGTCTCGCGCATCCGAAACGGTTATACAGAGGGATTGAGTTTTCAAAATATCCGCTCTACGACTGCTCGATCACTTGAGAGTAGTCAGGAGCGTGAGATACGACTTGCGCGTGACCGAGAACGTGAACAAAGCCAAGGGTACAGCTACAGTTTATAAAGAATTTTTTTTAAAGTAATTTGCAATATTATTGTTAATGCAGTGTACCATTGGGATCCGGTGCATTCCGCACCAATGGTGATCAATGGGCCTTGTTAAGCCGTAATCAGCCTCTAATTGCACAGAGGCGAAAATTTTCAACATTATTATTTAAACACCTTATTTCTAAAAATAATTAGGTTCGCCATAGAATCTAATCAAATGAAAAAAAATAAAATGAAATGTAAATCTTCGGGTTAGGGATAGTACCACTTCAGTAAGTAGCACAGATGGGTCACAAAAAACAACGAATTTCCCCTCAATGTTAATGAGATAACGAATAATAATAGTAATAGGCAGGTAGACGGTTGCAGATCACAAAAAATACCACGTGTCGAACAAAGGAAGCAGGAGTGAGAAATACTGTGTCGTGTGTAGCGCGCTCTCTCGCTCTGGCCATAGCTCGCCATAGAGTGCCTCAGTTGTTCACAGCTCTCGCTCGCGTAACTACTACTCCAGTTTTTGTTTTCGATACTGTTTCGCCTTATAACTGATTTGACTGTGCTTGTGTTTCGGACTTTGATTGATTACCTTGTGATTTGGATTTTTGTGTTGCAAAATGAGTTATTCTTTGAAGGAATATGCAGAAATGCATTATTTTTACGGCGTTGCCCAAGGCAATGGCCATTTAGCGGCAAGGCTTTACCGAGAGAAACTAGAACGGCAAAGAGAAGAACGGGAACTTTATCCCGATCACAGAGTGTTCATAAATACACATAATACATTTATGGACGGACGAATTCCGGGACGCAGTTCCCACGAAGGAGTACCCAGAGTGGATCCAGATGTCAGAGATGAAGTCGTGGAACAAGTGCAAAGATATCCTTTTACTAGCACCAGAGCTATTACGAGAACGACTGGTGTACCACGAACCTCAGTTATAAGGATACTTAAGTCAGGTAAGTTCATTTTGTCTTTAAAACTTTTACTTTGACACCGTATTAAAGCGCACCTTTGAATAGCGACGAGCGATCAATTAATTTTAATTACTTATGTCGGGTAAAAACCACATTTCATGGAATAAAAACAGTGATTCCTGGAAGTACAATTTTTTTTTTTTTTTCAGAGGAATACCACGCTTATCATATTCAACGCGTCCAAAAATTGCATCCTGCAGATTATTCAAGACGGGTGACTTTTTTGTCGAACAATGCTGGAAAGAACTGCGGAGGATCCAGGTTTTTTTGATAAAATTCTGTGGACAGACGAGTCTAGATTTGAAAGAACAGGAGTTTTCAATATCCACAATTACCATAGTTGGGCTGTTGAAAACCCACACAGGGCAAAGCCTTCAAATTTTCAAACACATTATAGTGTAAACTTGTGGTCAGGAATTTTGAACGGGGAACTTATAGGACCTTTTGAATTGCCTGCTAGGTTAAACGGAGCCTAATATTTAGACTTTTTACAAAACAATTTAAACGGCTTATTAGGCGATGTAAACTTATTGACAAGAAGGGATATGATTTACCAAAATGATGGTGCTCCTTGCCACTATGCAAGAGAGGTACGGGAGCACGTTAATCAAAGATTTCCCAATAGATGGATTGGGCGTGGCGGACCGATTCATTGGCCTGCACGTTCACCAGATTTGAACCCCATAGATTTCTTTCTCTGGGGATATTACAAAGAGATGGTGTACGCAAGCGAAACAAACACCGAAGCAGAACTGCGAGATAAATTAACGGAGGCGGAAACCAAAATCAGACAAAATTCAAATGCTTTTAGAAGACTAAAACAAAATTTTCTAAGGCGTTGTAGACTGTGTATTGAAGTGGAGGGGGGTACTTTGAGAATTGGTTGTAAAATAAAATAAGTATTAAAAAACCAAATTGTTTTATTTATTATGAAAAATTATGACATACCATGAAAATCTAATTATCCTTAGTAACAAACAATAGGTGCATAATAAAACGATTATTTTTGAACTTTTTGGCTCTGTGCAATTAAAGGCCGACTAGGGCTAAAAAAAGGCCCATTGACCACCACTTTTTTGTATTATAACTAAAGCTTAGGGTCTTGCAAAGTTTTTAAAATTATTTTAAAGTCATGGAACTCATTATTTAATTTTTAATTTAAATTTCAAAATTAAACTTTGATTCAATCATATCTGCATAATTTGTTTTCGATTAAAATTTTTGCAATTTGTATTAATGGTAGGCAGCTTATTTTTTTATGTCAAAGAGTCCAACTCATGAAGACTACGCTAAGAATAAAAAAAGTAGAAAAGAGAGCAGATTTTTTCAAGAAAAAAAAATTTTTGAATAGCTAAGTCGACATTTTTCAAAATAATACAAAAAAATCATATCTCGTAAACTAAGAAAAATCGCGGAACATACATGGGGTATTTTCATGTAGCCCGAAAGGTCAGCATTCCAAAAAAAATTTTTGGACGTCACCTTTTGGACCAGCCTGTATACATTATGTACGTATGCAACGACTTCAGAATGTGAAATTCCGTGAAATTTGTTTATTCCTTTTAATTATATGTTGTAATTTGTCTTTTACATTTTATTCAAATTTAATTTTAAAAAAGTAGTACTTCTTGTGCCCTGATTCACTACAGCTATGTACACTGTTGTAATAGAGATTTAACTTTTAACATAAGTGACGGTAGTAATCCAAGCATTTTTTTGTAGTGAAACTTCTTTATCGATGTAGTGGATTAATTTAATACGGTATTGAAAAACATAAAACCTCTCATTTTCTTGTAACGTTTTTTTGTATAATATACTACACATACATTAACTACTTACGTAAAATATAAAACAAAAAGAGAATGATATGTCGTAAAAAAGTTTCACTTCGTATGTACAATTTACACGCACAATTCTTATAACAGATGTACTTATAGCATTTAACGACAGGGGAAGGATCACCCCCTCACAATATACCAGCGTAAAATAGCAGCTTAATGCTGCTGAAACGAGGCATTTCATCTTAGTCTTAAGAGGATTGTGAAGCCGTAAATTTTCATACAAAAAGCGATAACGTTTCCCACCAGTAAACATAGTCTAATTTTCATAATTTTTGGAAATGTTGTAGATATAATAAAAAACTAGGTCCGTACGTTTTCATTTCAAAGAAATATTACGTACGATGTAAGATATTAGCATCTAAATATCTATATTTTTGACTTAAAAACTTCCTCGAGAGTTTTTATTTTTCTTAATTAAACTATACTGATTTACAATAAAAGAACGTACAGACCTAGACTAAGATGTACTGAATCTCTCTCTCTCTCTAGTCGGTCCCTCATGACTGAGGATCGTGATCACCATCACGGAGAGTAAATTTATTGTTTATAATCTCTCTCCACCGGGTCCTATCGCTGGCCATACGGAGAGCGTCGTAGAAATTTCGCGCACCGACTTCTTTGACTTGGTCGGACCACCGGGTTGGAAATCTACCTCTGGGCCTTCTTTCCTCTACGTTTCCAACAACTATCAATTTTTCGATACTTTCGTCCCCGCGGCGAGAGATATGACCAAAATAGCTGAGGATGCGCTGAAGACATGTGGTGGAAAGACGCGTCTTGATCTTGAGTTGCGATAGGATTGACACGTTTGTGCGCTTCGCAGTCCACGGTATTCGCAGCATTCGCCGCCAGCACCACATTTCGAACGCATCAATTCTCTCCCTTTCTCTGACGCGTATAGTCCATGTTTCCACTCCATAGAGAAAAATTGGGAATATAAGAGTATATACTAGGCGTAATTTAGTATTATTTGTTATGCTTCTGTTTCTCCAGATGTTTGTCAGCCTGGTCATCGCATCCTTAGCTATTGCTATTCTACGCTTAATTTCGGGAACGCAAGTACCCTCATTTGAGATCAGAGATCCCAGGTATATATAACTCTCCACAACGTCGATCCCTTGAATGCTGCAGGTGTTGGAAAGTTTGCTAGCCCGGTCTATAAACATGAGTTTCGTTTTATTCCTGTGGACAGACCTAGCTCTTCGCTTTCTAATTCTAGCTTATGCAGCAGCTCCTCCATGTCCTCATAAGATGTTGCAAAAAGTACAGTGTCGTCCGCATATCGCAAGTTAGCCACCCTTTTACCCCCAATATGAAACCCTTTATCCCAGCCTTCCATGGTTTTGAGCATGATGTACTCCCCATATATATTAAACAGCAACGGAGACAGTATACAACCTTGTCTCACGCCTTTCGTAGTCATAAACTCTTTGGAAAGACTGCCATCGAGTCTCACATAAGATCGGTTGTTATCATACAGGTTGGCAATTAGGCTGACTAGGTGTGTTGGTACTCCCATTTCGACCAATATTGACCATAGTTTATCCCAACGGACGCAGTCAAATGCCTTACTGTAATCGATGAAGCACAGTAACACTGGATTGGCAAACTCGCGACTCTTTTCAATAATCTGCCTGATATTTAAAATTTGTTCTCTTGTGCCCTTGCCCTTTACGAAGCCAGCTTGCTCGTTGGGAATCTGCCTGTTTAGGAAATTCTTAAGACGTTGATTTATTATATACAGCATGACTTTGCTGGCGTGCGAAATTAAGGAGATTGTCCTGTAGTTTGTACAATTACTTTTGGAACCTTTCTTATGCAAGGGCACAAAAACAGATTCAGTCCATTCTCTAGGCCATACGCCTGTATTCCAAATCGAGTTGCAGATGTTTACTATAATTTTCCGGCCTATTGGACCCATGGCTTTTAAAAGTTCTGCTGGAATGCTATCTTTACCAGGTGATTTGTTCGTTTTTAATGCCTTTATTGCTTGTTCTACTTCGGCGTCTAAAATACTAGCGTACTGAATCTAATGGTACTAAAATAAATTATCTAATAAATAAATTATCTCATTTCGTAAAGGTTTAGGGGGGTAAAATGTTATCGCCCGAAACAATATTTCAATAAAGAAATGTAGGCAATTGCTTACAAGACTTGCAACTCTCTCTATCGCACGATACGGGTCGGGAGGCAGGGGCATACGCATACTTCTGTAGTTGTGGTTGGTTATTATATATGTATAGATTTGACGGCTACGTTGCGCAGTAGCTCAGCAATGAGTTATAGCGCTGAGGGCCGCGGGTTCGAATCCCGCACAGTACAAGTATTTGTATGACCTACAAGTAATTGTTCCGGGTCTGTCCTGGTCTATGTTTGTCCTTGTGTAATTTATGTATGTAAAAACTGCCTCCACGATACAGGAGAAAGTTCTAGTGTGGGTGTGGGGGTAACGTAAAAAAATTATAATTAAAAAAAGATATTATTATAGCCTAGGGAGAAGAAAGTAATACCGAAAACCTACACAAATAAAAACCTACATAAAAAACTTCTTATGAAAAAATAATATCTGTGAATAAATTCAATAGGTATTTAGTCTTTTTATTTTAGAGTCTTTATTGAATAAGGACAATAAAATGAGTTACTTTTTGGGTGCATTTTTTCTGTCCTAAAGTGGTCATCGTACTTAATTTTTTCATACGCCAAAACATGTAGAATGTGGAATTGATAATAGAGTCCCTGGATCTGATAATAGTAATTATGATTTATTTTTAAATTCATCTCTACTTCTTGTAACAAACAAAATTTGATCTTTTTTCAGTTATGGTCTCCAAGGGTGGCGTATTAGAAGCAGAAATAGGACATTTGACTTGAATTAGAGAGTCATCTCCGATAAGTCCACCTGGACTTGCCCCTAAATAATAATCATCTTAATCAATAAACAGTCATCACACCGAAACTTTTAAATTGGTAGTTGTGGGAAATTCTCGTATGGCCTCCGATTCGTGTTGGTTTTCATATTTGGTTGCCGTATTTCCTTTGAAATAAGTTTTCCAAATTTATATGCAGTTAGCCCTTTTCTCCGTTCAGTGTGCCACAAATCATTGTCTCTTTGACCTCTAGTAGCCAAATCCAATCCATTTATTTCGTCCTCGTTTTTTTTGCAAAGAAGCCAAAAACTCTTCTTTCTTTTCTTAAAAATATGAAGGGCAGTGATTTTTATGTCATTTTTGATGTTTTTAGTTTTTTTCCACGTCAGTGATGTCTTCGTTCTTCCAATGTTTCACGGCGCTAACTACTGCTTTTTTTATGGAATAGGATGACAAACGAGCACACAGCCCACCTGATGGTAAGTGGTTGCTATGGCCCATAGACATCTATATATATCCTCGATTACGAATCAAAATGCAGATACGTTGTCATCCGTGAGGACTTAGGTGGAATGCCTTGTTTCCAGTAAAAAGGATTCGGTTCTCTACACTCACCATACGAAACAGCCACATTAAGCTACTATTTGACGCTGGTATTCTGTGAGAGCGTGGTCCTTCCCCGGTCGAGCCAACCCATTCGTGCTACAACTATACTACTAATATAACTGCAGCATGGCTCTACCACGTAAAAGCAACGCAAAACATTGCTCACAACTCTTTTTCTTGTAGGTACCGGTAAGTAACCTTATTGGTTGTTAGTTTTCTTCCCCAACTAATTAAATTTGGAACAAAAATTTCTGAAAAGGTGATTTTTGCATTCTACTTTTTTTAACCATGAGGTTAGAACCGTATGGCATAGTAATCAATAGTCCATTTATGATCCCAGAGGCGCCATCGCCAATCAGCATGTGATATTTAACGCCATGTTTTAAACGCTTTTTTGGAAACCCTCTACTATTATGCCTTCTTCCATCGATGTAGCGCTGTTAGACCACTAATATTCATTCGACGAATATTAGTAGTACATCGTCCCTGCATATTACTGTCCGGTAATTTCTTGTCAAACTCAGAGTCATTGAAAAATTAATAGAATGATAATAGTTAAAAATATATTTTATGGCTAACTAACGCAGGCAAAAGTCGCGGGCAAAAGCTAGTTTACCTTTAATTCGGTTTCATTGTTAAAATTTAGATTAGTAAATTAGTAATTAGAATTAGTAATACGAACAACATTTTCTAACGGACTAATATTATTACTAGACAAGTGGTAAAATTGAAAATTTTGTACAACCGACTTCAATAAAACTCAATTACAACATATGTCACGGTTGAAATGATTTCTGTGACATTTATATGGGGCCAAATGTGAGACATACATTACATTATCGAAGAAAAAATAAATAGGTATTCAAAATCGGTCCACGATGGAAAAATCAGTAAACATACATAAAAAATAAAATAAAAGAAAAACATACAGCCGAACATAGAACCTCATCCTTTTATGAAGTCTTAAAAATTAACATCAGCTATTCCATCATTTTATATTTTATGAAGACTTAAAAATTAACATCAGCTATTCCATAATTTTATATTTTGACGAAATAAATTTCGATTTATCACCTACCAATCAAAGTATGATCACAGAATAAATAATATTACGTATGATACCTATGTGCAATAGTATGTTATGTGGTATACCTGTTGATTTTAGAAGTTGGCGTTACCCATCCTTTCGATTTACGAATAATTATGTCACTTGTCATCAAAGACGTATCTGGGTGACCGAGCTTTGCTCGGTATTTTTATTTTTTTTTCTTTTTTTTGGAAATCGTGTTTTTTGGAAATTATATTTAGATTCGATCTTACCAACATAATAAAAAAAAACTGAACTGGTTATTTAAATAAAAATCATGAGTTCAATTAGTTTTAATTTAATTTTTCGTGTTTTTAAAAAGATACTAATAAAGGGCTCGAAATAAAAGATTTTCTCACAAAAGAAGGAAAGTTGAAAAAAGTCGGACCGAAGTTATTCTAACCAAGGATTCGGAACCGCCGATTTCTCATTTGAGCTATAGTAATCTTTAGAACACTAGCAAAATTTACCTTCGTATTCTAATATATACATACATATATATAAAGGAATTCGTTTAAAAGTATTAGAATTTTAATCTCTTTGCTTATAGTAAATGTATGTGCAAACCGCAGATAGCCGACGTTCGAGCGATTCTCAGAATACGCCCGAGCGTCGCTTACTGCTGCTATTGTAGTGTGCGTGAGAATTTGTTTATAATATGTTATATTTACGTTGCACGCCCGGAGGGGAGCAAATCGAGCGATATGAAACAGATAGCATTTTTGAAAATACCTACTCGCGTCGCGTATCGGCACTTCACAATCCTCTTAAGGGGTGACAACGCATCTGCATTTTAATTCTTAATCGATGACAGAGGCAGGTAGATATCTGTGGGCCATAGCATGTAGTAGCTTAACATTGAGACATTTCAGAAAAAGACATCATGTTTTTCGTTAAATTTGGGGTCTGGACGAATTTAACTCGTTGTATTTTTTATGTACAACTTACATAATTTTAAGAATATGGTTTAAGAGATATATGACCTATTTAAAATACCTTCATTACAATTTACCTACTATGTTGCTTTTACAAGCAATCAAATTATGAAAATATTTTTTCTTCAAAAAGTGGCAAAATCTACGGCCTTACCCCACTATATTTTATCCACAAAAACTTGGAGAATTTTTCTGAAAATTCAAAAAGATATGAAATAATTGATACTCGATGTTTATCTAAAATCTAAGTAACGCCACATTTATAGGTTTTAGCCACGCAAAGCCGTGGCGGGCACATACATATAATTAAATTTGAAGCGTCTGTCTACAATATCGAAATAATTGGCCTTTGTTAAGCTTGGGGAGTGCTGTTATCATCATCATCATCATCATCATCACAGCCCTTCACAAGTCCACTGCTGAACATAGGCCTCCCCCAAGTAATGCCACAAAGCACGGTCCTGAGCCATGCATCCATCGACTTCCTGCATATCTTACCAGGTCGTCACTCCATCTAGTGGGGGGTCGCCCTACACTACGCCTACCGGTACGAGGGTGCCACTCGAGAACCTTTCTTCCCCATCGGTTATCGGTTCTTCGAGCTATATGGCCGGCCCATTGCCACTTCAGCTTACTAATCCGTTGGGCTATGTCGGTCAATCTGGTTTTACTGCGGATATCCTCATTTCTGAGTCTATCACGCAGAGAAACTCCGAGCATAGCCCTCTCCATAGCTCGCTGAGCGACCTTGAGCGTCCTCATACGGCCAGCAGTGAAGGACCACGTCTCTGATCCGTAAGTCATCACTGGCAACACGCACTGGTTGTACACTTTAGTTTTCAGAGATTGAGGTATACCTGACGAGAAGATATGTCGTAATTTCCCGAACGCTGCCCAGCCGAGTTGAATCCGTCGATTGACCTCTCGGTCGAAGTTGGACTTACCTAGTCGGACTATTTGTCCCAGGTAAACGTACTCGTCAACAACTTCGAGCATAGTGCTCCCAACAACTACCGGCATAGGTGTGACATGGACATTAAACATAATCTTTGTTTTGTCCATGTTCATCTTAAGACCTATCCGTTGGGAGGCACTATTGAGGTCATTGAGCATAGTGCTTAAGTCCTCCAGCGATTCTGCCATAAGGACTATATCGTCGGCAAATCGAAGGTGAGTGATGTACTCGCCATTGATGTTAATACCGTATCCTTTCCAGTCCAGTAGCTTGAAAACGTCTTCCAAAGCAGCGGTGAAGAGTTTCGGGGATATAACGTCACCCTGTCTGTGTGCTGTTAAGAGATGAAGAATTATTTTAAAAGAACAGCTGAACCGATTGTTATGAAACTTCACGAACAGATAGAGAGCAATTCCAGGAGTGATCTAAGCTATATCTAAACCGTTAAACTTGCACATATTTTTATAAAATCAGAAAACTGATAAATAGTTTTTAATATAAAAAAGCATCGAAACTTTTTGCTTCGCAATTTTCCACAGAAAAAGGTCCTCACACTTTATCTATCTCTTAAAGTCGGTCAGTAAGATCCAAAATAGAATTTTTACATTTTTTAACTTCAACATTATTTTACAACAAAATTATGAGTGAGAAAGTTCGAAGTGATAAGACCTTATCACGTAAAATCAATAAAAAAAATTGTTTAAAGTTTTACGCGGATAATGTCGCAGACGAAGGCTAGTCACTTACAAAGTATTACTCTCAGTAAGTACAAAAATGTTACCAATCGAGTAAGAACTAGATACTCTTATCTCAAAAAATTTCGTTGCTTAGTTATTCCCAGCATCTCAGTATCACACCCAACAATACCCTTAAGAAACCATTACCTTTACATTACCGTGAAGTGGCGGTATAGATATATCCACCACCACATGTCACTCCGTGAGTGTCGCAGGAGACGACAGATGGAAACGAACCGGGAGTCTTCCCAATAACAATTAAAAATTAAAAACTGCAGTTGTCAAGACGCAGGCGTGGCAACTGTGGCAAAGAGAAAAACTTCCAGTGGAGTACGGTGGACTTTTTTGTTAGGCCTACAGTTAACGATAACCACTAGCAAGTAGTAGCAATCATAAATTATACATATAATACCTCTTCCGCACAATATCCACGCAGTAATCAGGTAACGCGTAACGCTTTTTGCTTAGAAAACCACCATCAACTGTATAATACGCTTGAGGCCTCCGTTACGTACAGCCGTCATTCTCCTGTCACGGCTGCCTGCATAAATGTCTCATGAAATTGAGCATAACCAGTCAATGACTTACGGCGAACCCGGCGAACGTTCTTCATACAGTTTGTAATTAGTCAGGTGGGTAGCATAATTACAATTTATCGTTCATCTTCCATTAGAAGCATGGCTATATGGCGTGGAACGCAGCGGAGCGCAATGTCTTGCTCTCTTGCTTTTACTACACTATAAAGGCACAAAGATAATAAATAAGACTCCGTTACCCTTGTTTTATATTTTTGTTTTCATTAGCTTTATAATCCACTACCGAATATGGGCCTCTACCGTCACGCATGGCTGACAGATTGATGACAGCAAACGACATCTCGCGCTTTTGGAATTGCTGCCCGTCGCCGGGCCAATTATTTTGTCTTTTTTTTATAGGAGAGGCGGCAAACGAGCATACGGCTCACCTGACGATAAGTGATTACCGCAACTGCAACACCAGGGTAATTGCAGATGCGTTGCCGGCCTTTTAAAACGGAGTAGGCTTTTTTTTGAAGGATGTCTAGAGTAAACAAAATGGTTGCGTTTGGTGGTGGGACTCCTTTTTTTGCGTAGGAGTCCTGTTGTATTACCCATTTCTACCAAATTGCAGTGCTCACATTGCTGTGTTGCCAGTATAATAGGTCTTGAGGTATATAATCCCCAGACCGCAGGCGTGACAACGCATCTGTAGCCTTTCTTTGTTTAAAGTTAGCTGCAGGTATCCATTGACTAACCACTTACCATTAGGTGGACTGAATATATGTAGGTACCTATGTAGCTTCATGAAATTGAGCGAATGCCTAGAAAAGCAACTATCTCTATGCTGTCGTATTTAGAGACGTCCTGATGCACCTGTAATCTACAAGTCCAGTCTAATGAAGTTTTGTAGAATTGAAGACCTTGTCTCCAAATACATTATGTGTTTTCTAAAATACCTATATCTATGTTACAGCTTATTTACTTATTACTCTCATATTCTTTGTAAAAGATTCCATGTTCCTTGCAAAACTCAGATTTCAACCAGACATATAATAAGTAAATAAGTTTTTGTCTTCCAAGCTTATCGAAGTGTTGAAAAAAAACGGAAAAATGGAGCACTGCATTTTGTGGGCAGTGGTCGGCATCACGATTTCACGGACACCGCTAATGGCGGCCATTAGACGCGTAGCGACTTGGAAAATGGCGGACGACGACCCGAACAGTTGTTGTAGTGAAGCCGCTTTGATTCAAATGATTCTATAATCCATACTAATATAATATTATAAATGCGAAAGTGTGTTTGTTTGTTTGTTTGTCCTTCTTTCACGTCGCAACAGAGCGTCGGCATGGCATGATTTTTTGTATGGGGATAGTTCGGTGGCTGTAGAGTTTTTTCAGCGGAAAAATTTCATTCTTCATTCCCGTGGGAAAATCGAATATGTTGCAAAATTAAATTCAGCTAGGTGGCTCCACCGTGATTCTACAAGACGGACGACGATACGATGGACGAACACAGAAGGTCAGAATATCTGGATTATTATGTATTTTTACCAAAATTAAGATAAAAAATGTATGGATACGTATTTTTCCACACAGGACCGGGAAGAGAGCGATAAAAAACATAAAATTCACCAGCTGATTTCCTTCAAATGTTTTGGTGCATTGTAATTCACAGAATAGGCGATAACCTCGCAGACGATACTAAGTAATCCGTTGATGCTCTGCCTACCCCGCAAGGGTTACAGGCGTGATTATAAGTATGGATCAGAAATACTATCACCACCTGTCACGCTTTCACCCTTAACTATTACTTAACTGTGGTAGAAACAGTTCTTAGTAAGCCTTATTAATAAGCCTTAGTAATATTTATTGAACGGAAATGAATACAGTTCTTATATGTGGTTATGAATTAATCAGTATTACAATAAGAAAAATTGTGTAAAATTATAAGAAAAATATTTTTGAGAGTTCTTATTAACTAACGTATACATAGTTTGAATTGATTCCGCTACTGGGTTTTTAAAACGCGGTAACGAAATGTTTTCTGACATGTCTTTAACTCCCGCCGTTGAGCCGCGCATCAACTTATAGTGCATACGGTACCTACGCTTAAATTGTTTCTATTTCGTAGCTTATTCGACTACCTGCTTTCGATTTCGGTTGTTTGTTATTTGCTTTATGATTTGGTTAAGGTTGAATGGAGTTATATTGGCTTTCATTTTCGGATTTGTGTATTTTCTTGGATCGGTTTTGTTGATTTGGTTGGTATTCCTTTATACATATTTAGACTCTGGCTTTGATTTTGGATTTTGTTTATTTAGAATCGTGAATTGGTTTTCGTTGTTTTAGGTTGTTTAACAATATTTCAAAGGAATATTAATAGTATAGATAGTGTACACGGTACCTATACACTTACTTCTTTTTTCGTTGGTTATATTTATATTAACTACTACTTTCGATTTCGGTTTTCTGCGATTTGTTTTGTGATTTGGTTTAAGTTGATTCGATTTTTTTTTTTGGATATCGTTTTCGGATTCGTGTTGTGTCTTGAATTAGTTTTGTTGTTTTGATTTTAAAAAATATTTAAAAGGAATATTTATTCCTTTTAGATATTTTGGATTTGCTTTTAAAAAAAATATTTAAAAGGAAATTTAATTCCTTGTAGGTATTTTAACGTTTTTTTATAAATAGGTTTTTTGTTACTTCATAATGCCTCGCAAACGTAAGTCCAGCCTTTCAAGAGTATCTTCTCAAAGACAAGCGAAAAGATTAGCTCGATCGCTAGAATCTTTAGAAGATGCTGAACTGAGAAGGCAAGAACAAGCAGAGCGTCAGGCTGCTTTTATAGCATCTGAGACACCTTTTCAACGTCAGCAAAGGCGTCTTGAACAGACAGAGCGTCAGGCTGCTTTAAGACCTTCCGAAACACCTTCTCAAAGTCAGGAAAGGCGTCTTGAATAGGCTGAGCATCAAGCTACTTTAAGAGCTACTGAAACACCTGCTCAAAGTCAGCAAAGGCTATTCGAACAAGCGGAACGTCAGGCCGCCTTAAGAGCCGCGGAAACACCTGATGAAACTCAACACAGACTCATTGAGCAAGCTGAATTTAAATCTACTAATAATAAGGGCATCTGAAACACCAGAACAGACACAGGTGCGAATAGATGCAAATGCACAGCTCTAAGCTGAACGTCGACAAAATTTTCAACGAAACAATTGGTCGGTTTTTAATTACGCAGCATTCAATTATGATCCGTTGATTGATTATAAAAATCACAGGTTAGTTATTATCGGACTGATGGACAAGGCGTGTGGATTTTGCAGCGCTTTAAAATGGAAAGATAAAACCGCAGGCATGTGCTGTTCCAATGGCAAAGTATCTCTTCTGTTACTTAGGGAACCAGAAGAACCTTTGAAAACTCTATTTTTATATGATGCTAATGACACACAAGTTTTATGACGCTATGCAATACCCTTTGATTTATTGCAAAGGACAAGAGGGTTATCATTTTCAAATTCCACTCATTAACCCGGTCACAAAGGAGCCTACTCCGAACAAAAAAGTATCATGTATGTATTTTTATGCGTATCATATGATGTTGCGAGAAAATGATTTTAACCTCTTAGCCCGGTGTGGATAATTATTTCATCATTTTTGGTAGACATGTGTGACATGTGAGAGGTGACAGAGCTCCCGAAGATGGTGGCAGGAAAGTTACAATCAAATCTCGCTCTGGAGCGTTCAAAACCTTAGATAACAGCTGGATTGTCCCGTATTCGCCCACTCTATGTAAAATGTTTAATGCCCACATTAATGTAGAAGTATGTAGCTCTGTCCGCGCAATCAAGTATACTATCTGTAAGTATATAAACAAAGGAAGCGACCAAGCAATATTTAATCTCAGGAGTGAAGGTGAGGCAAATCCCATTAATGAAGTACAGACCTTTCAAGCAGGGCGTTATGTCAGCAATAACGAGGCAGCGTGGAGTCTCCTTGGCTTCCCTTTACACGAAAGGCACCCAACAGTTACTCACCTTGCTGTGCGCTTAGAAAATGGAGAGCGTGTATATTTCACCGAAATAAAATTTCCAAGAAAGAATTGCATCACCGCCAAAAACTACACTAACAGCCTTCTTTCAACTTTGTCAAACCGACCCCTTTGCAAAAACCTTGTTATATTAGTCCCCGCTATTATACTTGGAACACATCTAGGAAGGAGTGGAAACGCCGTATTCAAGGTGCGCCTGTTGCAAATTGGCCCGGTGTAAAGTCATCAGATGCCCTTGGTCGTGTGTATACCGTCCATGTAACTAATTTTGAATGTTTCTGTTTACGATTGCTGCTGCACCATGTTCGGGGTGATATAAAGAAGACCTTAAAACTGTCAACGGTCAGGAATGCGCAACTTATAGGGAAGCATGTGAAGCTCTGCATCTTTTAGAAAACGATAATCACTGGGATGAAACCATGGAGGAAACTGTACAGTGTCAGTCACCATCCAAAATTAGGGATCTTTATGCTACTCTCATATCATCTTGCGGGCTATCTAATGCACATGAATTGTAGGACAAATATAAAGAGTACATGGCGGAAGATATTTTGCGAAGGTTACAGCAGACACACGCGAACATGACATACAATAAACACATTTATAATGAAACAATTGGAAAAATTGAAGATAAAGTAGTGGCAATGGTAGGCAAAAAATTAAGCGACTTTGGAATGGTAAGCCCTCAGCTAACAACCGAAAATGAACTAAGTGATGAAATTATACGTGAAACAAACTACGATATACCAGCTTTGCAGCAGCAAGTAGCCGAATTTGAACCCCGCTTACTTCCCGAACTAAAACGAGTTTTTGACAAAGTATTAGGACAAATTGAATCCGGAAATGGTACACTTTTCTTTTTAGATGCCCCTGCAGGAACTGGGAAGACATTTTTGTTAAATTTATTAGTAGCGCAAGTACGGAAAGATAAAAACATTGCTGTGGCCGTAGCTTCCTCTGGTATAGCCGCCACGCTGCTAAGCGGGGGCCGCACTGCACATTCTGTTTTAAAACTCCCTCTAAATCTAGCCCAGGACGAATCGCCGATCTGCAGCTTTAGCAAAAAAAGTGCACGAGGTATAATGCTACGACAATGCAAACTTTTAGTGTGGGACGAAAGTACAATGTCGCATAAAAAAGCTGTAGAAGCACTAAATCGAACGCTTCAGGATTTGCGCAGCAATACCGATGGTGGTACTCGAGACTTTACCAGTCATTCAAAGGGGCACACCTGCAGATGAAATTAAAGCATGCCTCAAGTCGTCTATTTTATGGAACAAGGTGACAAAATTCAGTTTAACTACGAATATGAGAGTGCATTTATATAATCATATCAATGCTGGAAACTATGCTGACACACTATTAAAAATTGGCGATGGGCGGTTGGAAACGGATGCTGAGGGCTGCGTTAAATTGACGAGAGATTTTTGTAATATAGTACAGAGTCATTCCGAATTAATTGCGAGCTTTTATTCAGATTTAACGAACAACATGCATGAAGACAAATGGTTATGTGAAAGGGCGAGTCTTGCACCAAAAAATGAGAGCGTTAACAAAATGCATTCAGATAAATTAAGCGAAGTAGCAGGAGAAATAACAGAGTATTTGTCAGTAGACACAGTTATGGACACAGAACAGAGCACTTCATATCCCGCAGAGTTTCTAAATTCTCTAGAGTTGTCAGGTGTGCCTTCATATAAGCTTCAATTAAAATTAGGCGTCCCAGTCATGCTAATGCGAAATTTAGATGCTCCTCGGTTATGTAACGGGACAAGGCTGCGTGCGACACATCTTGGACGGAACATAATCGGTGCTACAATTTTGACAGGCGTAGGAAAAGGTGAAAATATTATTATACTACGGATCCCTATAATTCCCACAGATCTTCCTTTTCAATTCAAAAGGTTGCAGTTCCCTATTAAGCTCAGTTTTGCAATGACAATTAATAAAGCGCAAGGGCAAACGTTACAGGTAGCGGGGGTCTACTTAGAAAAACCGTGCTTCTCTCATGGTCAACTGTATGTAGCATATTCGCGTGTGTCAAATGCCCAGAATTTCCACATTATTTCTCCGAATGGAAAAACATATTAACATGGTGTACAGTAGCGTCTTAAAATAGTGTTCAGTTAGTTTTCTTTTTTTTCAAATTCCCACAATCAATTAATCAGAATTCCCACAGATCTTCCCCTTCAATTCAATATTTCCTATTTAGCTCAGTTTCTTTTCAATTCCAAATGCTGCACCTCTGACGGACCTATTAAGCTCAGTTTCCTTTCAACTCAAAAGGCTGCATCTCTGAAGGATCTTTTATTTGGCTCAGTTTTCTTTCAATTCAGAAAACTGCATCCCTGACGGATAATTATGCTCAGTTTCCTTTAATTAAAAAAATATCCCATTTCCATTTGGAATAAAGAGGCTATTCTCATGTTTTCCTATACACTGCATTTCAAAACATTTAAATGGGCTGACGAATCAATTTTTCTCAGTTTCCTTTTAATGACTGCATCTCTGACAAATCTATAAAACTCAGTTTTCTTTCTATTCAAAAAGCAATGGATAGTTCATTTCCCAGTGACCACGCGGGCGAAGCCGCAGGTAACAGCTAGTATCATATACAATAAACGATGGTGAAGATTAATTATATGTTTTACATAGCAAGAAACAAAAAATACTTGTTTATTATAGAGTTATTACAGTTAAGGTGATACCTCGAAAATTTGCTGGTTTTTCTATTTCACATATTTTTTTAAGTTTTATAGATTACGAACCAAATTTTAGGTACTTATATGTTTCTAACTATATGACATTGGATTTCATAAAAGGAAATCACGATAAAGTGTAATTTTCTCAATTGAAAAAATTGCAAAGTAGGCTCTAACTACTACATTTCACCATAACACCCCAATATTTTTACGAAGAAGTTTTTTGGATTTTTTAAGGCATAGTAAATAATCATATCTAAGTTCCCATAAACCATTATTTAATCCATAACAATTTTGTTTAAAAAAATAAAAATGTTGTTTGGCGCTTGCTTAGTTTTTTCCGAGCGCGTGCTCGGTATCACTATCTCACAATTTGCGTAGTTATGAAGTCATTGCATAACTTTCATTTTGACACTCCCGCAGTCGTCTTTAAGCTTCACCACCAAAAGGTTAAGCCACGCCCCCAAAACTACGATTAATTTTCAAGGTATCTTCTTAAGTAATGCTTCGGCCGCACCTGGGTGTATCGTCCCGAAGTAATACGTGCCGAAGCTTCGTACGTTTTTTTTTAAAAGTTATCGCGATAAAAGCTGTGGTCATATTAGCGGCTTCGATATTTTGTATGAACTATCGTGCAATAATCCAAGATGGCCGAAATCTTTTTCAAACGGTTAATTTTGGACGACGAATTTCTTTACTTTTACATGTGTGCTAACAATTACATAATGCATTTATTAAAATCTAAAAAGAGAAATTGCAGTACCACTTCATCACTCCACTCCATTTTTACACAGCCATCTGCATGCGTGTGAACTGATCGAAAACAACGTCCTAAACGTATATATACAGTAATCTATGGCCGAAATGAACAACGCTAGTCTGACCACTGACCAGGCAGCGCGATATGTTGACGCGTTAAAACCCTTTGATGTACCGCCACCCGCGCGATAACACCCGCACACGCACACGCAGCCCGAATGTTCCCGACAATAGCCGATAATAGTCGGTCACATCTGCGTGTATTGTGTCGCTTTGTGGCGATAGACGCAAATGCGGCCCTAGCATTATAGAAGATAGAGCTCTTTTCGCGATGGAGTCCGTCTAGGTTGGTACCACCATCTTAACTGTTCTGCCACCAAACAGCAGTGCGCTTGTTGCTGTGTGTGTACCTGTTTGAAAGGTAAGAAGAAAGCCAGTATAATTACAGGCTGCAGGGCGTTTCATATTAGTTCTCATTAAAGTCGGTAGCAACATTGCCACTTATCTTCACATGAATTGTTGGCTCGTTTGTCACTCTAATATTTAAAATTATTTCTGTTTAACTTTATACTATATAAGAACATGTGTATACGAAGTCCGCTAGACACATTGGAGCAAACTACACCCGTCTCAACAATGAAAGGACGCCTATGTCCCCTGTATGTATTTTCACCAGGAAGTTGCTGATGTCCTTCTCTTGTTCCAGTTTCTCTACGTCAACTCTTACGACACCCTCGGGACGACATGGGGTAGTTGATGTTCTTACACCGCCACTATACGGTAACTTTGGTACTTAACATAAATTTATATTATAATTTAATACTTACACTATTGGAAAATTTGAACATGAACTTTGATAGCCTTTGGCTCCTGAAGGTGCTCTGAAATATATATTAAAAAAAAGGCAGCAAGATCTCCGTTATGCCGAAAGTACAGCATTAAGAAAAAAAAGTAAATGAAAAAAGAAAAAAAATAAAAAAAAAACCAAAACCCCTTAAAAAAAAAAAAAAAAAAAGGAAACATTAAAAAAAAAAAAAACCCCCGGGGGGGAGAAAAAAAAACCGTACACTGAAGTACTGTGTGCGAAACTACTTTTTCATTCGTCCAAACCATTTTTGAAAACATGAAGTCAATTTGTTTAGAGGGCATGTTTTTCCGTATACTGGTTGGAAGCTAGCACGGCCTCTTCTAGCGCCGTAAATGTCAAACCTCTTAAGATATCTTCGATTTTGGAGGAAATAAAGAAATCGCATGTTGCGAGGTCATGGCTGTGTGCGGGATGGGTAACGAGCTCTACCTTTTTAGAAGCCAAAAAACACTGCTTGCGATGTTCGCCAAAACATTTTCATGGTGCAATAGAATGCGATTTCCTGGTCGTTTTTTTCTAACTTTTTTATAGACACTTGGCAAACCAATGGTGGTGGTGTACCAATCAGTATTAACTATCGTTTGCTCATCAAGTGGGATCGTGCAGACTGTACCAGTCTGGGAGAAAAAACGCAATAGTTTTTTGCTTCGTACACACCCGTACAGAAGTGCTTTCTTTCCGGAATTTAAATGTCTTTACTTGTTTCATATTCCCTCGTTGTCCGTGATCATACTTTAACAACATTTTTAAGACCAATCAATTCGAACCCGTTTTTATTCTGAGGAAATTTCATGAGAAATTCAACTGCATCAAAGATTTCTAACTTTTAAATGTTGATGTAATTTTTTTTCGTAATTTGGCGAATACTATAACCAATATAATACCCAAATGTCCTCGAATCTCCTCATTGCAAATTAATAATAAATTGATGCTGGTGGATAGCGAACCCGGAGAGCTCGCGTGTTGTGAAATTTTACGGTGTGAGCTTATCCTTTGAGGTACAATGGCATCCTGAGCTAGCACGGCTCACTTGTGCAAAAAGCTCCGTTTTTCTTTTTATTTTTTTAAAGAAGAAAAGAAAATAATATTACAATAACATTTATATAAAATTAAAGCCATAATTCAATTTTCTGAGCTTATACTTTAATATTTATGATGTACTACATTTTTATTACTATATTATAATAAATACCTACTTATATTTAGTTCACGTATTGATTTCATACGGTACAATCATAAATGTATTTGTTTATTTTGTTTTTATATTTTATATTAATTCATTTTGCCGGAGGATCGACCTTCGGATTTACACGTCCAGTCGCAACAAAGATAATGACTGTTATTTTATTTAAATTACGTTGCTTAGGTGCCTAAATTTTCACTCACTCTCTACTCTCACTATGAAAACGAAAAGTAATTTGCGTTTTGTGGGAAAATTATTAGTGTTTTATAAAAACATGAGCTGTGCCCGTTGTATTATTTTGCATTTTAAATATTTCGATAAAACTTATCATAATATAACAAAGACAAAGGAAAGATAATATTTATTAGTATTCAAATTTAGTAATTGTATTTAGCAACATATGTACATCATCAAAAAATAATTTGAAGGTAAAATTTTAAGGTTCAATTTTAAACGCTCTTTCATAATAGATAAGCTTCGATTAAATTTCAAATCTAAAAAGTGTCCAAGTTGTCAAGGACTAAACATTGTTCGAATAGCTCGCATCTCTTTAATTTCTGCCTGTGTCTTCAGAGATAAGTCATGGCTCTATCTAAAAATTAAAGGCTACGATTAGTCTATTAGCTCCCAATCACCATCATTAGCAGTTTCTTGTTACTTCAAAAAAAATGCTAAGTAAGTAGCGGTACTATAATTAATGTTATAATTTATTATTAAAAAAAACTAATGAGAAACGCTTAAACACTGAAACCTATGGTTAAGTATAACACTCCAATCAAGATTATAGCCACAAAGCATAGCAGATCATTAACTTTGCATTACCATCGCAATTATTCGTTACTTGCAAGAAAAATTGCCTTCATTAAAAAGAATCCACTCAAATCTATTTATATATTATTTTTAATTTATGAG
Organism: Parnassius apollo; assembly: GCA_907164705.1. NCBI lineage: Eukaryota > Metazoa > Arthropoda > Insecta > Lepidoptera > Papilionidae > Parnassius > Parnassius apollo. The sequence goes on from CAJQZP010000935.1 coordinate 1,896,931, forward strand.
GTTCAAAGTTGTTCAATAAGCTATAAAAAGGGCTATTCTTGGACTTTCTCTGCGTGGTACAGAGTGACAGAGATAACGCAAAGAATCAGTAGCTGAAGTGGCAATGCAATGGGATGACCATATATGTCAAAGAACAAAAAAAAACCGATGAGAAAGAAAGGTTCTCGAGTGATAGCTTTGTACCCTGTAGTGTAGGGCGGCCCATGTCTTCCATCTCTGCACAGGGCAGACGACTCGCTAGCCCTGACCTGGCAAGGATAGGTAAAGTCAATCTTTTAGACTCTTTTTCTGCGTCCAATTCGACTCTCGATGACGGGGTGAAAACACCGCCGACCATCTCGCGGTGTGAATACTCCATGCTGGATGTTTACAGAGCGCTCAGTGCGCAAAAGCATTCCTCACCCTGAATGTCAACAAGTTGAGTGGGCCTGATAGTCCCTCCCATTGTGGTGACGAAATGTGCTCCTGAGCTGGTATCGATTCTAATACTATTGCGATCACCTCCTTGGGCTTCAAAATAAAGGAATCCATTATAAACTTACAACTCATGAGTACCACCAGCTGATTAGTGACCACCAATACGGTTTTCGTTGAGCTCGATCAATTGATAATTTAGTCTACCTCACTCATACGCGGAGGCAGTAAAGTCCAAGGGGGAAATAACGGACTTGGCTGTTAGTTTAGAGATAGCGAAGGGTTCTGATCGGGTTTGATACAAAACGGTCCTTCGAAGCTTCCTTCGTATGTACTTCCCGAGATATTGTGCAATTATATTACCAGCTTCCTTTCAAATCGGAGTTTCAAGGTCGTAGTAGACAGTGCATGCCCCGATTAAAGTAAAAAAAGTAAAGTTACAGCCTATATACGTCCCACTCCTGGGCACAGGCCTCCACTCATTTCTAAAAGGGATGCCCCGGTTATAAGCCTATTAATGCTCAAACACTGTTCCTTCTGCATATCAATGATATGTTGCAAACCATTAACATTCATTACTATGCAGACGACAGCACTACTCTTTTTACACCGGCCATGCCAACATTTATTACTACCGGTACAACTTCAATGTCCCTTGTGTTGTAAATTCGTGTGTTCACATTCCATTCGATGAAGCGGAAATCATCTCAGTCAGTCTATCATCATTAACCTTAAAAATGACTGCGCTGTAGGCTGGAACTCTATACTAGATATAGAGTTAAACTTTTAAAGCTAGTTATTTAACTAAGTTATTTAATATATGTCTAGACCAGGGTATATTTCCAAAATTCTTTAAAAAATCTATTATAACTAGTACACAAGGGTGGCTCCAAAGATAGCATAAATAATTATCGGCTTATATATGTATTAACAGCTATCTCAAAAATTTTGGAAAAGTTTTAAATACTAGGTTGATGCATTTCTTAGAAAAGAATAATATTCTGTCATGTCATCAGGACGGTTTTAGGTCGGGAAAAAGTACAGAAAATGCTGTTAGTGACTTGGTTCATTACGTAACAACAAAGCTGGATAATAAACAAAAATGTATCAGTGTTTTTCTCTACCTCGCCAAGGCATTTGATACTGTTTCAATACCCTCTGTCCTTGAAAAGATAGAAAGAGGAGGCATTCGTGGTGTAGCGCACTCCATTTTCAAGGACTTCCGTTGTAATCGTGTACAGTGTGTTAAGATTGATGGGATAGTAAGTTCTTACGCTGCAGTGTTCCACAAGGTAGCATTCTTGGCCCAAGTCTCTTCTTGATTTATATTAATGATCTTTGCCAACAGCTATTACATAATTGACAAATATTTACCTATGCAGATGACACGGCGCTTGTATTTTATGGAGAGACTTGGGATAAGGCTTGTAAATACGTTGAAGCTGGACTACATAAAGTAAACTACTGGCTAAGACTTAATTTAGGTACTTACTCTAATCCAATAGAAAACAACTTTTATGCAGTTTCGTATCAAGGAAAACCACACTGAAAATATAGCCATCAAGTTACATTGCTGTAACTTACTGAAGAACCGACAATGTTCATGCCACATGCTTAATAAATCTGGTACTGTTAAATACCTAGGCATCATTTTAGATTGTAAAATAAACTGGCTTAGTCATATAGAATCTGCAAGCTTCTAGGATAAGAAAGTTTATTTGGGCGTATGTGTCTGATTTTGATACACTTCACACGGTATATTACGCGATTGCGACGTCGTGATAAATTACTGTATTAGAGTTTGGGGTGGCACGTGCAAAACCTACATTCTGCGACTTGAAAAAGCGCAAAGATCATTGCTTAAAACAATGACCTGTAAGCCATATAGATTCCCAAGTAGAACACTCTATAGTAATTGTCAAGTTCTTACTGTTGGGCAGTTTTACAACTTATAAGCAGACAATATCTTGCTACTGGGTACGACAAAAACAAAGTAGAAGGAAAACGTACAATAATTAATGTGTTAACTCCAACCACTTTCCGCATTACCAGGCACCAACCTGCTTATCTTAGTGTAAATTTATATAATAATCAAAAAAGACTTATTATATTTTCCCAAAAAAAAATAAACAAAATTCTAAACTTTAATCCACTCTCTCTGTACAAATTTATAAACGAGGTAGAAAAATGGCTTTTATCTTTAAATTACGAAGAAACAGAGGACTTACTGTAATCCGCTTGATGCAGATTTATCTAACACTTATATACTTATTACTTTTAATCACCTCATATAGATAGATGTTTTACTATTTATTCGTTTTTTATGTATTTATATATACATAAAACACATGCACACAAACTAACACACACACAAACACACAGACACGAATGCACGCACGCACGCACTCACACAGGCACGAGCACGCACACTCGCGATACACGCACCCACGAACGCACGCACACACATACAGACACACACATACACACATACACACACACACACACACACACACACACACACACACACACACACACACACACACACACACACACACACACACACACACACACACACACACACACACACACACACACACACACACACACACACACACACACACACACACACACACACACACACACACACACACACACACACACACACACACACACACACACACACACACACACACACACACACACACACACACACACACACACACACACACACACACACACACACACACACACACACACACACACACACACACACACACACACACACACACACACACACACACACACACACACACACACACACACACACACACACACACACACACACACACACACACACACACACACACACACACACACACACACACACACACACACACACACACACACACACACACACACACACACACACACACACACACACACACACACACACACACACACGCACACGCAAGCACGCACACGCAGCACGCACACACGCGACACGCACACGCACACGCACACGCACACGCACACGCACACACACACACACACGCACACACACACGCACACGCACACACACACGCACACGCACACACACACGCACACACACACGCACACGCACACACACACGCACACACACACACGCACACGCACACGCACACGCGCGCACTCCCTCACGTTAAGTAGTAAGTTTGACAATTATTGTTTCGTTTGAAACATTGTTGTTAATTGGAACTTTTATTGTTAAGTCATAAAATTTGGAGAGGGCGCCGATTGCTAACATACAGGTATAATTCCTAGTTCAGTAATCAGACTTCACATATTCACTACATAATTATCAATAAAGTTTATTTTATTTATCGGGATCACGTCGTCGAATATCGAACAAACATTCGTCTGAAATCAGGTCGTCTCTAATTGGGGAGGGGAAGACTAAATCTAAAAGTTTAACTCTTAGAAGACACACGTATGCGGGTTTACCGCTAAAAAGAACCCCTTTGTCGTATCTCTTCAATCTCAGGGCACTCACCTAACTGTATCAGCACCGGGATCCTCGATGTTGACATATCGAATGACGTAGTCTCGTGGTCACTTTGAAGGGGAGGCTGAATTGGGCTATAAAAACTTTAGCACTATCAGCAGAGCGGGACAGTATTTCATTCCGGCACACCGCTTGTAACCTTACAAGGCGCAGGTACGGTCTCGCATGAAATTCTCATTTAGCACGATGAGTGCTGTGAGGAATTGTTCAGATTAATTCCGAACCCCAAATTTCTGGACATCGCGACAAAATCCATCCATCACCACTGTTTTCTTCGTGGAGGTGAGAGAAAAGGAAAACGATCGCTACGTGCTAAAGCATTTAACCGCCTGTCCCTGAAAATTTGTAGAATTTATAACCGCGCTGCCGTCGGTAAATAGTATCTGCGAAGTTAGCTATTTATGAGTACAAGTGGCTGAAGTTAGTTGAATAATGTAAAAATTTAAACATAAAAATATAATAATATAGTAAAAATTTTATCGAAAATAATCGTGCTCCATGATTATTATTTTAAGAAAATAAATAATATTAAATCTGTAATAATTAAAAATTTATATTTGTAATAATTATAAAACATAATTTATAATTTATTTATTAATAAATAATAATAACTATAAATAATATTAATTTCGTTTTCCTTTTTTTCTTTGAATAATGAAAAATGTTGATTGACGATTTCAAACTAGCGCACAACAGCCCGCTTTTATTGAGACAACTTTGCGATCGCAGCGCCTCACTTATTTTGTCCATATTTCTGGGACGTTATTTTTTGCGGCGATCGTTCTCCTTTTCTCTAACCTCCATGGTTTTCTTTCTGGAATCGTTTACCACCGGGGATTTTTCCGGACTGATACGACTTAGGGACCTTCAAGAAGCCCCTACTACAATTAAAAAAAAACATGGAAACTAGCAGAAATAATAAAAAACAATTATTAGAAAGATATTTTATTTAACTGTCTCAACAATCAAATATTTACACAGTTACGATTATTTACACATTGTACAATAGAAAATAACGAGCTTCCTCCTATTTACAAATGGTTACAGCGAGCAAGCCTGCTTTTGGACCCACCAATATGCTTCGATGTACACGACTCTTACATATTTTTGTACGTACACCTTAATTACGAGTGATTTTAATCGATGATCGATGCAGTAAAGGTACCTAATACTGCTAAGCCAAGTAAATCAACATAAAATATTATTGAACATCAGATATAAACAAATCATTTAAAGGTAAAAATATTTATTTTCCAGTTCACTTGGATTTGGTGACTAGTTAAAACAAATAAGTTCTTTGATATAAAAAATATTCAATTTTTTTTATAAGTGGTCCATTGTATGAAACAACTTCTTCTTATTGTAGTACTTTTTTAAAATTATAATCCCTATAATGCCAATTATAGGGATTAAAATATAGTGTCCGTAAAACGCCATGCCTGTTTGTACAACAGAAATGTAGCGCCAATTCGAAAATATGATCATGTTTAAAAGGACTAAAACATACGCAAATTATGTTTCTTTAGTATAATTAAACCTGTAGTTATGTTTAGAATTAAATAAATTATGATCATGAAATGAAGGACAAACTTAAAAAGTAGTACCCATTACATAAAATGTACTTAAAAACAACTTTATATTTAATAAACTTCAGTTTGTAAAATATAAATAGCATGGTAGTACCTTAAATATGATTTTCTAAAAAAATATAATGTGTACGTACTTAAACATTTTAATACTTTTCGTAAAGACTCATACTCACAGAACAAACAAGATTTATGAAGAATTTAAATAAAACGTCAAAAAAAAAGGGCAAAGTACATATATAACCAAATTTTTTATCCAAACGAATATTCAGAAGAAAAGTAGCGTATACACTACATATATACTATGTTATCACAATTATTGTTATACACTATATTATATACATTTATACACCACCACCAAGTACCTCCTAACATATATCTTCCATTTTACGTATTTAAATAAAAAACTAATTGTTGTAGCTGGTGTTGTTTTAACAACAATAATGATAATAATCTTACGACTAGATATAATTTTTTTAATAATGTTAGTCTTAATGAATATCATTTGTATTATTTTTAATGTCTTAACATAATTTTCTAATCTATTTACCAAAATACAAGAAACGAGTGTCGTAAGGGGTGATTATAGAACATTGGCATGGCAGTATTAACTGCCTCGTGTACACATCGCCAGACATACTGTAGTCGTCATTCCGCTTGCTACACACGTGGGGATTGCCAATAATTCTTACTCAAAAAAAACAAAATAAGACTAAGTAAAAAGTCGAAAAAAAAACAAAATAAAAAAAATATTATTTAAAAAAACAAAATAATACTAATTAAAAAGTCGAAAAAAAAAAATAAGACTAAGTAAAAAGTCGAATAAAAATAAGACTAAGTAAAAAGTCGAAAAAAAAAATAAGACTAAGTAAAAAGTTGAAAAAAATAAGACTAAATAAAAAGTCGAAAATAAAAACAAAATAAGACTAAGTATACTACATAAATAGTCTTTAGTAAAATGGCGCCCATGTTGTAATAGCGATGTATGCCACATTTATAAGCATTGCAAACACATTTCATATAATAAACCTACATAAAGGCGGTACCAGAAATAACATACTAATATTCATTATTATAAATGTAACAAGAAACACTTCCAACGTTTTGTAAACACTATTGTGCATAATATAATATATATTTTGCAATCTATACATACATAATGCTAATTATGTGTGTATAATCGCAATATATATATATATATATATATATATATTTAGATAGGATCGTAATTTGTCTAATGTGATAACATAATTTACCTAATTAAGTAAACATCAAAGTTATATATTGTTTTAATTAAATAATCTACATTAACTAAAAGAATTAAATTAACTGTACATCTTAAATAGATTGCTTAGAAGTTCTATTCATATAGAAAATTATATTTTTTATATCATTACAATAAACCCCTGTACTTGCATCTAATTCAACAGTCATGGACTAAAAGAACATATCTAGAATATTAATTTTTTAAGTTATATTTTAAGCTAGATCTAAAACATTTAAGTTTACTAAGGGATTTGTTTAAAATTTTTAAATAATTTTACTGAAAATATAGTGTACATATTTACACTTTGATTTAAAGTCAAAAGCAAAAAGAATTTAGTGTCATTATTGGTGAATATCGAGAGAGATACCATTTATATATGAATAAAGCAACTACTGGATTTTTTTTTCTAATATTGTACCACTAAGTTTCACTTCTTCATTTGTTTTTTCTATTTCTTCCAGATCAAAGTTATCCCCATTTATTACCTTTGTATATGCCAGAGACTCATGCTAGAGGTTTCAGTAAACTAGATCCGAGACTTCTTTCGTAAGAAGTTTTGTACACACTCATTATCACATATTCTCCTTTTTATCCCATATGGGCGTTATATGGGATCAAAATTTAGATGCAATGTCCCACTTGAGATACCACCATACGAAACACAACACAGCATTATGCTGCTATTTTTTAATAGTTTTCTGTGGGAGCGTGGGCTTTTCCTGGTCGAGCGAACCCAAACGTGCTGCAGCGGATCTCTAACCATTGGTCTTTACAGTAAACAAGGGGTTTACTTCGTGTACTATATCATGTGTAGCGACGTGACTTCTATCCGTCGCTGGCGTCGTCCTAGCTGTCGGCGTGTTCAGGTTCGATTTTCGCACCGGGCCGAATCATCACCAGCTTCTCATCGCCCTCGCCCGAAGTGTGGATGGTTTCTATGGTGAGCATCATCTTATCGTCGCAGCTGTCCTCACCGGAGTCCGAGTACATAGACTGTGTTGATGTTGCCACTTCCTGCAATAAGTGATTTTGTTAAAAACTAAATTTAAAATTTATGTTGCAACTTGATATCTTTGAAATGCACAATTGGACATACACTCAGCGTCACAAAAATCGCACCTCTCTGAGTTTGCGCGAAAAATGGCTGTAATGGCTAGAAACGAATTATATTTATATAAATATTGGTATGTTTGAAATGGGTATTTGAATAGCTTTACATTATTAATAAAAAATCATGAAATCATTAAAACATTTATCATTATAGAGCGGCAAAAATAAACACTGTCAAATGCTCGTTAGTAAGGACGATAGTTACACCACCTAAAAAGGGTATAAAAGGGTCGATCTGGATGAAATATGGGCTGCGCCCTCCTTTCTGCCAAGGAGGGTCGCGTTCGTATCCGGCTTAGAGATCTCTAGTCAGATCGTTAAGCCAATTCCTAAAAGGCGGTGTTTAGTGGGTAAAAGTCTCCACATAACCACGCAGCCGGCTGCGTGGTATGCTATGAGCATTCACCGCCTCCCTCCCCCGCTTTCCGGAGGGTTGCCCATATTTGCTTCGGGCGCAAAAAAAATGAAATATGGGTCAGTCGTAATTTAAACTTTGCAGTGAACACACGTGAACAAGTAACCCAAGTAAGAACAAGTAAAGATGGACACCAGCTCTGAAGAAGCCGCTCAAGTGATTGCCCTATTGAAATCGGGGATGCGGCAGTGTGACGTTGCTCGACGGTTTGCCCGACAGGGGGGGGTAACACTAGGTTTTAAGAACTTTTTTTGTATTTATTAAGTTTTTTTTAATTATTAATTTGTAAATTTGTACATAACCTGTCTTTTTCTTTAATGTCTCTTTCGTCTCGTTATAAAAGTAAAATTCAATTAAAATTCCTGAAAGCTAATGAAATTACCTTTCGAATGATACCCTTAAACCACAACATTGCCATTGGCCTGTTGTGTTAAAATAGTATTTAAATTATTTTTACGTTACGACGTACGATTACGTTACTTAGTACGCCGAGTGTAGTTACTATAATATGTATACCTAAGTTTTTAAGTTTCTCACCCACAGTCGGGTCAAAATGATTAATGTATTTAAAAATAAGCCTTAAGGTCTATTGTTTTATAAAAAAAAGTTAAAGCAAGCCATTATCGCACTGATACAAATGTCAATGTCATACAGTAGCTTTTTGGGTTTCATACTTTTTGCATAAATACATCTAATTTTAGGAGTCAATTCAAATCTTTATTTTTATAGGTTTCGTGGGTGGGTGGTTGGGACAATATCATTAATCAATCTTGTAAATAAAGATCCGTAAATATATTTTGACACCAACAGATATCAAATTAAATTAAAAAATCTGTATTAAAATGCAAATTAATTCCAAAATAAATGTCGAAATGCTTTAAGTATTATGCGGATAATGTTCTACACTGGCCTCTAAAAAAATCGATCCACCAACGTTTGTAGTTAAAATTTGTCCTATGGGATTTTACCACAATCGATAGATATTTTTTATCATGATAATGTAATAATGCAATTATATAGTTGTGTAAAAATGTAAAAAACGGCGCGTGAAACGGGATATTTTACATACAAATGTGATGAGACATTGAAACCATAACATTTTACAAAATGTACGATTTTACTGTGAAGGTCGTATATTTACATTTTTTGACAGTTAAAAAAAATATAAACCTTACTTAACTCGTGTTTACTCTCTGCTTATCACCGCTTGCATGCAAAGGGAACAGATCAGCTTTTTTATGTCTTCTTGGGGTGTCTAAGGAGGCTTCCAGTTCTCCAACGATCCAACGTCTCGGTAACAGGATTTCGGGCTCTAACCTTTATTTTATCTGGTCCCAGAGATGCTCGATGGGTTTTAAGTCCGGACTACTGGCTGGCCACTGCATAACTAGAATTCCGACCTCCTGAAGATATCCATTTAAAATTCTAGCGACGTGCGGTCTTGCGTTATCATGCATGAGTTGAAAATTGTCCCCAATATACCCAGCGTAAGGTATCAGATGAGGTTTAAAAATGTCCGTAATGTAACTTTCAGCATTAACCGCACGATTGCGAAAGAAAACCAACTCAGTACATCCGGTTAAAGATATGCCAACCCAAAACATTGTAGAGCCTACACCAAACCGGACTGTTTCTCTTATGCAAAACTGAGCATAACATTCTCCTGGTCTTCGCATAACGTTGACATCCATCAGAGCAATACAAGTGTCATTCAGCTTTCATTGCCGAAGAAAACTGTCGCCCATTGACCAAGATTTCATTGCACGTGTTACTTAGCAAATTCTAACCTTGCTTGCCAATGAGATGCAGTGAGCTTTGGTCCCGTCACTCGCTTGTATGGTGTCAGGTTTTGCTACCGAAGTCTTCTTCTCACCGTATTATCACTTACAGACACTCCACGAGTTTCCCTCAGCCTACCCTGAACATCAACAGCAGAAAGATGCTGATTTCGCAAAGTCAAAGCAATAAAACGGTCATCCGTCGGGTTTGAAACGTCCTCTTCCAGACCCTGGTCTCAAATCCGATCGAGCATCTCTGAGACCAGATAAAAAGAAAGGTTAGAACCCGAAACCCAGTTCCCGAGACGTTGCATCAACTGGAAGCCGCCATAACATAAGAATGGGAACAGACCCACGAAGACAAAAAAACTGATCCGTTCCCGTAATAAGCGTATGCAGGCAGAGATAAAAGCAATATGAGTAAACACCTTATATTAGAGTAAGGTTTATAATTTTTTAAATGTCATAAAATGTAAATAGAATTAAGATCGCTTCACAGTAAAATCGTAAATTTTGTAAAATGTTATGGTTTCAATGTCTCATCACATTTGTATGTAAAATATCCCGCTTCATACGCCGTTTTTTAGTTTTCTACAACCCTATAATTGCATTATTACATTCAAGATAAAAAATATCTATCGATTGTGGTAAAAACCCATATCACACTTTTTTGCGAACAAAACGTAGATGGGTCGATTTTTTTGGGGGCCAGTGTAGAAGAACAGCAATATTACATATTATAAATTTCATAATTATAGAAATAATTCTGTAGTATAGTAGTAATAATCTGTCCAATTGTTACGAGCTTAGGGTTCGTGACAATAAAAATTGCCGATAGAATTACCAAAATTAACACTTTAATTCACTTTACACTAATTAAACTTAAAACACTAATAATTAATCACACTGGTTCACTTTATTTTGCTCCGAAGCTTCGCTTGTCTCGCCAAATTCAATACTTCCACGATCGCACCTTGCAGCGCCTATAAATACACATTAGCACCGAAACATCCAGAACATTCGCGCACCAATCGACAAGGCGTCGAAAGTTCGAGTGTCGGCTTCTAGAAGCTTAGTTCTTCGTTTCGACACCACATGACGCTGTCGGTAAAAAGATTAGTCTCAAAGCTCCCTGACACTACATGACGTCAATTTAGGCGCGCAACACTGCCCCCTCCTAAGACATGCTCGTCCCGAGCATTATCGGCCCCATAATAACGCACCAAGCGATCCACATGGACGATCTTAGGAGTCCCTCTTGCGCCTTTCTGTATCGGCTCCGCAATGTCAAGGGCTATCCTATCCCATAGTGCACCAACATTGTACAATTTCGATGCTCCTCTACTACGTGTCTGAGGTCCCCTCACAGCCGCACAACTTGTACATGTACGACACCAATCCTCGACATGGTCACGATAATGGACCCAGTAAAACTGTTCTCGGACCTTCAGTAGAGTTCGTTTAACTCCCATATGGACTCTTGAATGACCCTTTTGGCACAGCTGTAGAACATTCGGCACTTTAGCTTTAGGGACAACCATTTGCAAACGACAGCTGTCTCCTCGACCACTGTCCCATTTACGGCACAGGACTCCATCCTGAATCAGTAAGCTGTCCCATTGGGCCCAATAGCTTTTCGTGGTTGAACTCATCGCTGAGACGTCGCTCCACTTAGGCTTGGTAGCACGGGCCTTCATCCATTCCAGAATCGGCTTGATGTCCGGATCTTCCTGCTGTGCATGTCGCAGGCTGTCCTTCCACTCGTTGCTGAGGTGGTCTGTCCTGAGCATCCTCACGGATACCACTTCCTTACTCTCTTACCTAGTACAAAGTTTCCAATCTTCAGGACAAGGTCTTCTTGACAATGCATCTGCGTTGCCATGAGATTTCCCGCTCCGTAAAGTCGTATCCCGGCTGCTGCTGGGCGGTGATATTAGCCGCACTTCTCTTCTGAGATCGTTCACCTTCCCTTTCTAGGGTTCGCTTAGGGCAGCTGGATCGAAGATGGCCCCTTTCCCCACAGCCGTAGCACCTAGGGCTGTATCCTTTATTGTGGTCGCGAACCGTAACTGCTGCAACCTCCCTAGCGTGAGGGGAACGATGATGCTGCCACCGCCAGGCGGTGCCGTTAGCTGCACTACCCTCTCGAGATCGATCAACTTCCCTTTTTACAGGTTCGCTTAGGGCAGCTGGATCGTAGATGGCCCTTTTCCCCACAGCCATAGCAACTAGGGCTGAATCTTTTGTTGCGGTCGCGAACTGTAGCTGCTGCGATCTCCCTGACACGATGGGAACGATGATCCTGCCGCACGGCTTCCACCTCCAGTGCATGGGCCAAGGCATCCTTAAGCGTCTCGTGGTGCCCGAGCCTCACAGCAGCTCTGACTTCAAGGTCGCGGATGCCGTCGATGAATGTCTGAACCAGGTTCCCTACAATGAGCGCAGGTACAGACTGGTATGTTTTTCGAACCATCTTCTCCACCTCAAGGGCCCACTGCTGCAGGTTTTCGTTGCTGCGTTGCACGCGATCTTTAAGCTGCGCGCGAAAGACGTGCTCCAGGTGAGCGTCACTATATCTCGCCTCCAGCGCCTCAAGGAGCTGCTCGTAGGTCACTTTCTTACCGAGGGCTTCCAACACAGTTAAGGCTTGGTCGCGCAGGTCTAGTATGAGAGCAGTCATGGCCTGACTTTTATTCCAGCCGTTCGCCTTCATAACAGCCTCGAACTGGATTTTGTAGGCTGACCAGGAAGAAGTCCCGTCGAACGTTGGCACCTTGAACCCACGTAGCGAAGGTGTAGTAGCTACTACGGGAGCTGTAGTTCCATCCCCAAGTTTACTACTTACTATTGTACGCTGGTGTTCTGTGCAAGCGCTTCAAATAAAGAAAGTGTAGTTTTGCAGCACAGACACTAACCAAAAACGTAAAATTTTATAAAATATTCCTACGCTCACATTTAACTAGTCCTAACTACTACCTGTACTGTTAAATAATTAATAGAATACAAGTTCAGGTGTATTTAAGAGCAGCTTCAAAATTAGCTATCTAACTTAACTCTTATTAACTGTTTTAAGAAAGAACTAGCTGATCACAGTACATGTTGTCCAGCCAGTTAACTTCATAGGTTGTGTTGAGCAACGTTGTTTATTTTCTCGCATACAATTTAATTTATTAAGTTTTAATTTTTTTAGTTTATAAATATAAACTTTCACCATTGAAAAATACATAAATATATATATCAATTTTCCCAAATAGATTTTGAGTTAAACAATTTTAATATATACAAACATCCTCTTTTAAATATAGATTAAATAAAAAACATACCGTAATTCTATTTTTGGTGTGGATCCGAACATGTTTGGCGAGGTGATCAGACCTCATGAAACGTTTACTGCACTCGGGACACTCGAAGCGTTTCTCTCCCGTATGCGTTCTTCTGTGCCTTTGCAGCTCATCAGAGCGAGTGAATCTGCATAAACCAATCCATAAATAATATAAACAAAGTCGAGTTAATCGACATTAATATGTATTTTTATACAATGTTAGAAATAACAACCTATAAAATATTCCACTGTAGAGCACAGGACTACTCTCATTAGTAAGATAAGATAAAAAAAACAACATTTACATTCTTTTAGTATTTCTCATTCAACTACATAGGCCGAAGTGGCAATGGGCCAGCCATATTGGAGATTGGGAAAAGTGTTTGAGCGGCAGCTCCATGTCAGTAAGCAAAAGTGACAGCCGCCAATAACATGGGAGTGAAAGAAGTCAAATGATGCAAGTGGCTCAGGACAGTGGTTTGTGGAATTATTTGAAGGAGATCATGATCAGTAGTAGATTTATGAAGGGCCAACTCAAAGAACTGTCTGTCTGGTCCTGCAATCATTATTCAATCTGAGACAATGTCAAATATGGCTATACCCTTCGTCCAGTAGATTATAATATTGATCTTATTGGTCACTTTTTTTAAACAAAAACAAAATATCTCGCTACGACTCGGTAGCACGAGCCGATACAAAACATCTCTATGATGAGCAACATTTTCGATGGGGTTGAAACTTTTAAATACTTAACTAAATTAGGGTCTACATTAACTTCCCAAAACAGCACATCAGAACAAGAATAGTCGCGGGTAATAAATGCTTTTATTCATGTAAAAAGCTACTTAACTCCAAAATACTGAGCAGAAAATCCAAACTCATCATCTACCGGAGGATCATAAGACCTGTTGTGGCTTACGCATGCGAAACCTGGACATTTACACACAGGGACGCAGCCAGACTGGCGGTATTTGAGACGAAAGTGCTCAGAAACATATTTGGACCAGTCCGTGAATCTGTTGGCACGTATCGCCAGCGCATGAATCACGAGATGATGATGATTATTAGAGATGATGCTCTTATAGGACGTGAGACCATCGTAAGGTTCTGTAAGTCACAGCGGCTGAGATGGGCGGGCCACCTGGAACGAATGCCGGATTCTAGGGCCGTGAAAATCATGACCAGGTGGACTCCCCAGCAAAAGAAACCAAAAGGCAGGCCAAAAAAACGTTGGGTAAAAAATGTGGAAGAAGATCTGAGAAGAATGGGTAAATACACCAACTGGCGCAGGGAGTCGAAGGATCGCGACAAGTGGAGGAATATTGTGGAGGAGGCCATGGCCCACAAAGGGCTGTAGCGCCACAGGATCGATAGATATCTCACCTCTTATATTTTACCTACTTTCATTAACGAGTCTGAACAGAATTACGGCTGTGTATAATAAAGTAACAGCCCCAGTAACTTAAGTGATGTTTAGATCTGAAAGTCTTAGTTCATGTGCAATAACAATTCACACTAAACACAATGGCACAAGGCAGTCAAGGGAAAAATTTAAACAAAACCTAAACCCAAATTCAAAAATTGTCAATTTTTTTTCCCAGTATGAAAGAACGCAATATTATATAAAAACAAAGGAAATTCGAGAAAGAAAAACAATTCAAAACTTTTTTTTAATAGCCTGTTTCATGATACTAATGTTTATGCCACTACGCCGGGTAATTATTACAGGAGAAATTAAACCTATATTTGTGTTGTCTAAATTTGTCCATGAATGTAGTTTATTTGCAAAATGAGTAGGTAGTTATAATTTAAAATATATGGATGTCTCAGAGCTATATACTAGCATAGAGTCCTAAAATAGAAACAAAATTCTTATAGCTAAATTCTTTATTCACGTGACACTTAACATAGTACAAAATAAGATAGCTATGTTTTCCTCATCTTCTTTCTTTTACAAGGTTGTTGCCTTTTTCCATACCATAGATACCTTGACACTAAGCCATGAGTTTTAATCCAAAAGCGGTAAGCCTTATATATTGGAACTTTTCCTTAACATCTACATTTATTCTTGATTGAGAACCAAAATGCAGATGCATTGTCATCGCTGAAGATTAAGGCGACACCGTGAAAAAATGCACCTCCTTTCATCGAATAGTATAGGAC
Organism: Parnassius apollo; assembly: GCA_907164705.1. NCBI lineage: Eukaryota > Metazoa > Arthropoda > Insecta > Lepidoptera > Papilionidae > Parnassius > Parnassius apollo. Next base: position 1,912,527 of record CAJQZP010000935.1, read on the forward strand.
TATGACACCACTAACGAAAGTGAAATTTTGATATGAATAAATTCATGTCTTTATCTTGAATCTGATTATTCAAAAACACGATTGTATAATTTTGACTCGATCATAATTATTTGCGAAAACACCTCTAAAAATCACTATAGTTGAAATTACAACGAAATTTCTTAATCTATATGATTGGGAATAACTCAAATATATTCATAACATCAATATTCGTAATTTATTTGTTCATTATTTTGATTACCTAAATCAATAATTTTTTAAAAAATATTTTAAGAATCTGACAATTTCTAAGCATTTTTAATCGTCGCGGGCGCTACGCAATTTTAGACCTTATGACGGCGTTTTTTCAAATTTTTATAGAAATTATGTATTCACTCGGATTAGTACGGCGATAGCCTTTTCAATGTGTCGTCTTAAGATAGATTCGCCTTGTTACCAGCAAAAAAGTTCTCCCGTTCTAGTCACTTATTCTACAAAACACGAAATATTAATAATATACCTTTTACCACAGAAGAGCCAGTTGCATAGGAATGGCCGTTCTCCAGAATGCCATCGCAAATGCGCCCTGAGATGTGACGTCTTGCCGTACACCTTGTTGCAGCCTGGGATGTGGCACACGTGCTGCTTCTTACGGTCAACTAAACGGCTGTAAAAAATACAATTTCATATAATAAATCCTGACTTTTTACAAAATTAACATAAACAGAAAGTTAAAAAAATGACATACAGTCTGAATTTGCTACTTTTAGTTGTGTTTTAAAACTCAACTAGCTTTCAGTTATAAGCTTGTAAGTTAGATTAGGCTTTTTACATTTTACTACAATAGTTTATTGATAGTCTCAGGGTTAAGCCACAGCCTAAGAAGAACATACAGTCAGTCATCGCGTTTTATGTTGAGGTACGAACAAACATAAATTCCTAGGGTTGTCAGAACGGGAAGTAATAAAATAATTTAAAAAAAAAAACTGATTTTATTTTATTTCACATTAAAACAAATTCCTATGTGTGTGGAAGTGATGAAACTTATCTTTAATGGGGATGACTCACAGCTTTTTACTGCACATGTACTCGTAGTGTGAACCATTTTAATTTGTTTGCGTGACAAACGTAGTGTTTGTGATTTGTTTGTGTGCAAAAATGCACAGCAATTATTTCTAATGCAAAAAAAATTATAAAAATCTTGGCAAACATAAAAATTCCAGAAAGTTGTAATAAGCCCTACCATCAAAAAGTTTAAAATTTTGACTTTGACGTCTATTTATATTTGGGAAACCTGCAAATTTGTAAATAACCCAGAACTATTTACCAAATGAAGTGAAACAAATTACAAATACTCAATTAGACCAAATAGTCCCTAGTCCCTACTGTATGGCAGTTAAAATTTTCAATAACCTTCCAAATGACATAAAAAATTTAACAAGTACTGTATATTATTTTTATCCAAATTGAAGTATATTTAATTGAAAAACGTTTCTATAATTTAAATGAATATTTTAATAAAAATATTATTTAATTTGTGTGGACAACTTCGGCCTGTACCTACCTAATTTAATTTAAATTTTTTACTTAATTATATAAAATATAATACTTATTTTTATTTATAATAATAATTATTATTTTTTTACTTGACATTGTGATTATTAATTTAATTAAATTTACAGAAAAATAATATAATCTAATAATGTAATTTATTAATGAAATCTAATGTTGTAGTTTAAAAATAATATTTAATATTTTTATAATTGCTACGCCCTAACTGGGTTCAAATGCGGACTATTTTTTTAAAAAAACACATCTACTGTTACAATTTGATTGCAATAAAGATTATGGGTATGTTCCGAAATACAACGCAGTGTACTGTCCAATGCAAATAACGTATCGTTTGACACTTTATTGTACTAGCGTGCCGCCGCCATATTGTGTCGGATATCCGGCCATAATAAAACAATTTTTAATTGTGTGTTTGCCGAATGAAGCATGCCAGAATTTGTTTCTATTTATTCAAATACAAAAAATTATAGAATAATTGATGGTATATCTATTAGGTGGATATAATGATTTTTGGAGCACAAAATGACAAAATAATCGCCAACACTTTTCCAAATGGCGCAAAAGTATGACGTCATATACTGTCCAATGTTTTGGAACGAATCACCAGTATAGCGTCGATTCATGACGTCATTTGCATTGGACAGTACACTGCGTTGTATTTCAGAACATACCCTATGATTATGAACCCTAGCGGACAGCTCCGCCTACGTCTCGCCCCGTACCGCAAGATTGCCCTGTATATACAGACGCCTTCGATAACCGACTGTGAGTCGTAGTTAGACTGTGCTTTAAGAATAGTCCTACAGCAATGTGCATCATAGGAACTCTATTTTTAATTCGTGAAGCAGCAGTACCCATTACAATGGTAATGGAAACAGGAATGGTGTAGTGACTTCTCCGGTACTAATTACATTGGTAATGGTACGTCACTTCACTAAAGGCCGCAGTAGTAAAGTCGGGTGTCGATACTCACTTCTCGCCCTGGTCGCAGTTGGGGCAGGTGCAGGCGACGCGCTTCATCAGCCGCTTGCCGGTGGGGCTGGCGGCGCGCATTTTGTTCTCGCACTCGCCGCCCGCGTTACTGACGGTCACCACCTGCCATTTGCCTGGCTCGTTCGACTCCTGCTGGATTTGCTGGCCCGTGTATGTTGTTGTTTCTACAAGTTGTTATCTTAATGAGTCACTCACATACTATATGATGTGACATCATATTATATTATGAAAAAACAAATTCACACTGTAATTTCTTAATTATGGGAATTTATCCCATTTCAATTACGTGAAGTTTCCTATGTCTTAAATGCTTTCCGATACCCATTTTCGCAAGAAGTTTGAGGTTTCTGACATCCAGGTATTGTTTCAAATTATTTAAGCTAAAAGGATACAAATATATGTTTAATAATTTATTGCTTGGTGGGTTATTCCATTTATCCACTCTATGATGTATAATACCTTATTGCACTAATATATATAGATGGATTTTTTTTTCTGAAAACACTACCTTACGGCAAGTGAACAGTATAACACTTCCAACATCGAAACAGATACTTGATGGTAAATAAAATATGTGTCAGTATGTGCAACACTCCTCTCATCAACTCATAGCGTATACAATTTTAATTGGTGCAATTACGTACATACAATCTTACAGTCCATGGGCACGTGCAGCCAACTTCAAGCAAAAAAAGCTAGAGCTACTAATTGCACAGTCACCTCTGAAGACAAGATGAAATGCCTCACAGCCTGTAACCATACTGGCTCTATACCCTTCAGACTGGCAAACAGCAGTGCAAGTGCTACTATTTGGCTGCAGACATTGGTGATAACTACCCAGGTGAACTGCTAGCCAGCAAATGAGTTCCACCACTTAATAAATGTGAAGTAAACAATGTTACAGTTGCAGCCTGTTAAAATCCATTGCTAAACAAATGACTCCCCCGTAGATTGCCTCATAGGGTGGATATTTGCCATAGTTGCCACACTTGGGAAGGGAGGTTAGCAACTAGTTTTTTTTATTTTTTGTCATCATTAGAAAGACGCTGCTGCCCATCTCCTGAGTTGTTTCCCTCTGTCGTCTCCTACTCATACCACACCCACTGGACGATATGGTGTTGTGGATTATTTTACACCACCACTACAGGGAAATAAATGCAAACGTGTACATTGTAAGTATAAAATATAATCACTAGTTACCAATAACAGGTTGCTGCTGTGTCTGCTGCTGCTGCTGCGGCTGCTGCATTTGCGCAAGCTGCACGCCCGGCATCACGGCGGGCACCAGCTGCACAGCGCCACCGAGCCCGCCCACACCCAGCGTTGGTACCTGCGCCCAACAAAATTCATAAAAATGCGCCCTACAAAATTCATAAAAATACGCCCAATATATCACATATTTCAATAAAACGGCTGATTGTAAGCAGAATCTTCAATCAGATAAAAATCTTTCCAAAAATATAAAGCCGATGAATGTAAGAATCAGAATGGATGTAAGTACCATGTAGTGGCAGTGTAATATTCACTGCCCCATATCGTCCTGTGAGTGTCGAAAGGCAACAGAGAAAAACGGAAACAGGAGATGGGTAGTAGCATCTTCCAATAACAAAAACAAAATAATTTTTAAAAAAACTGCAGTTGCCAAACCGCCTACCAATCTTGGCAGCTACGGCAGGCCCTATGAAGCACTTTATGGGGGAGGCCTATGTTCAACAGTGACTATAATAGGCTGTGATGGATGGATATGGATATAGATGCAATGCCAACATATTCAATTATGGACTTAATGTTGAATTTAGTATACATCATATTAGCAGGATAATTAAGATGAACAAGTGATTATGTTTGTGTGTACATACACTTGCGGATATCTCGTGCATAGTTGATAGCTTATGAATATTCAGAAGTTCATAAATCAAACAGGAGAAATTATAATTATCATATACATTATATTATAATTATCACACTGAGTGGCCAAATTATACTCAAAACGATTTCTTTATATTTTGTCAACTTACGCTATGAAAGACAATAGTCATATGGTTTCTAAAGTTATATATATATTTTAATACTATTAAACGTTTTTATGAATAAAAAGTGAACTTGTTTATAGAGGTTTAATAGCGTATTGAAAGAGAAATATTATATTTCTATAAGTATTTTGTTATTCCGCCCTTAACTTTTATGACGGCTTGAACACGTGGCATGCTCTCAATGAATGATATGGCTACTTCTTGGGAGCTTTGGAGTCTAGTGCCAGACTCTGATGATGTTCTCAATTAGTTCTCTTTTGTTGGTTATTATTCCTTGAGATTTCAGCTGCCCACACGTATTCTATAGGATTCAAGTCGGGTGGGTTTCCGGCCAGTCCAGGGTGTTAATCTGATTATTTTGTAGGTATTGTGTAACAGATTTAGCTTTAAGATAGGGGGCGGAGTCGTGCATGAATATAAAATTAGCATTAGGGAACCATTCTGCCATCTGTGGATCAGTTTTTCCTCCAGAACTTTTTTATACTGATCCAGACGCATCATTCCTTGTACGATATACAGTCTTACAGTCCCTTTACTGCTGATGAAGGACCATATCATCACTGAAATGGGATGCTAGACACGTTCCACAATGCAGTCTTCATTGAATTTTTCATGCCTTCTTCGCCAAACAAACTCAGTTTTATCCTGAAGAATCTGTATTGACGACTCGTCTGAGGAGAACAGACCTGCAAGATATTGTTTATGTTTAAATTTATAAAGAAACAAACTATAAATATGTATCAGGGATATCCAACCTTGCTCCAGTCTTCCTGTGTCCAGTGTCGATGCTCTTTGGCCCAGGCCAGACATTTGAGCTTCATGGCAGGAGTAAGTTTTCGTTTTTTCTGTGGTCGATAACATTTTAGCCACATCTCTTCAAATCACACCATTTTTTTAATGACGATTCTTGGCTTTTGGGCGGTTTTCAAGTGTAATGCGACATATTTCACGGTATCAGTTCGAGGTGTTGTATTGCATTTTCGACCACATTTGGCGACTCGACCCACCATGATGGGTTCTTCAGCATGCAGTTTTTTCTTGATATTACGCACACTGGACTGTGATCAAACAAATCGCCTTTATGACTCCAGAGTCATAAAGCCGATTTGTTTGATATACCCAGATATATTGACAATGCCGTAACATCGTCGAAATCTGTGCCTTTTTCATTGGTGTGAGATCAGGACACTTCCCCATATTTGTAAAATACACATTTTTAGGTTAGGTTCGTTAACACCTCAAAAAAATTGTATACGAGTACGAACAAAAACATATCAGCAATGTATTTTTTTAAAAAAATTATAAACAATACTATAAACATTACTAATATTCCCCTTAACCACTCGTGGTAAGCTTAAATTGCTTGTTGTTGCTTGTTGTATTGATCAAATATTAGAATAATCCTAAATGTCTAACACTATCATATACACCTATCTAACACTTACCGAATATGTGAGTCGAAAACACTGAATTGAAAACAAATACATCTCACAGGTCAGCACAGAACAATTTTGACATGCACTGACATTAGCAACCGCCCTTTTGAAAATAATACAAAAATATGTTACCATATTAATTAAAGGCTTGCGAGAATAGTAGCTATTCAGTAAATTAAAAAATATTAAAATTATTGCAATAATTAGTTAATTACGGCCACCAGTTTCACGGATTGTGATGAATTTTTGTTTGAGTATAATAATTTGGCCACCCACTGTACATTAAGTTTTTTACAAAACCACAGGGACAATTAGTTTATTGTCTTTTAAAGTTTTTAAGTTTTGGAGAAGAAGATTTTCTAAGGACAGTCTTATAATAAGTTAAGCAATAAGTGAAGAGTAGAGTGCCCCCACTGGATGGAGTGACAATGAAGTTGATGGATGAAGGTGGCTCAGGACAGTACTCTTGTGGCATTCCTTAGGGGGATGATGGAGATCATAATGAGGTTTTTGACATGGAAATCATTTAAAAATTGATGGTGAAATACTTCACAAGAGGAAAATCAGTTAATAATTTACTATTAGCAATTGAAAATTAACAAATAAAAATAAATTAACTAGCTAACTAATTAATACCCAATCCCTGCAACTAATTAACATGTACAATAAAGTGTGATTCAAAAGTAATGGTAAATACATTTTACAACTTTTTATAAAACACATAATAAACAAAAAAATAGTATTTGTCTAAAATAAACATATTGCTTTGAGTATTGAATACTCAAAGACATATTGTAAAGCACAAGTTTAATCATTCAATTATCTTAATATGTATAAATTACATGTCATGTTGTTGTCTGCGATGGACTCCTAAACTACTTAACCGATTTTGATCAAATTTGTAGTGTGGTCCAACTTGAGAGATAGGATAGATTTTTTTGCCAATTTCTTTTTAAATAAGAAAAGGGTGACAAGAGAGCACACAGTCAACCTGATGGTAAGTGTTTGCTGTGGCCCATAGATATCTACATCTATCCTCATTTGCGAATCAAAATGCAGATGCGGTCAGTTTTGGGGACTAAGATGGAATGCCTCTTTTCCAGTAAAAAGGGTCTCCAGTTCTATACACTCACCATACAAAACACAGCAGCATTATGCTGCTATTTGATGCTGGTATTCTGTGAGAGCATGGTGCTTCCCCCGTCGAGCCAACCCATTTGTGCTCCAACTATACAATTAATATAGCTGCAGCATGGCTCTACCACATAAAACTGAGTACCACATAGAAATGAGTGACCCACAATTTTTATGCGAATTTAAGGATTTTTAATAAGACAAGACAAAGAGTCGTCAAAAAGAGCAGAACAATGTCTGCCTGGCAAGCTAGTATATTAAGTAGATTTAGACACACACAAAGTGCACAGTGCTTGTTTTTATACAACTTAATAAAATAAAGAATAAATTTAATATTAGTAAATTTAATGTAAAAGTAAGACAATTATGCACATTTTAATATCAATTACATAAATAAATATTAAGATATATTTTATTTAAAAAAAAGATCAAATGCTGTAAATAAGCATAACTCACCTAACACAATATTTATATACATATAAAATAGTAGGATTAGTAAGCTGAAGTGGCAATGGGCCTGCCATATAGCTCGAAGAACTGACAACTGTTGGGGAAAAAAGGTTCTCGAGTGGCAGCCTCGTACCGGTAGCCCCCACTAGATGGAGTGACGACCTGGTAAGACATGCAGGAAGTCGATGGATGCAGGTGGCTTAGGACCGTGCTTTGTGGCATACCTTGGGGGAGGCCTATGTTCAGCAGTGGACTTGTGAAGGGCTGTAATGATGATGATAGAAAATACTATTTATAATATGAATTATTAGTACGATAACATTAAAATAAAGAAAAAATAACAATAAATGATAAATAACCATGGATGAATGATAGAATATGAATTAGTGGAAAGATTGAGTACAGGTGCATAGTTTAGGCTTGACCTTTTGCCTTTTGACATTTTGCAATAAAGATCAATAAGGTGAAGATTTGCATTTCCTAAAGAGATATTTCGTAATTAGGATCAGTCAGTGACCACACAGGCATATTCCTAATGTGCTTAGAAATCAAGTATTTACCTACATTAAAAATTCTATTTATTTCCAAATATTAAATTAAGGCTTTTGTTTAATTTTATTATTTACTTTTATTTATAATTAAACTTCATTAACCCATTTAGGCCCAATTACAAACCACAAGAATTTTTTTGAAAAAAACTTTATTGACGTTAGTACTGGAGGCTATTAAGAGATTTTATTACAAAAAATTAAAAAACAAAAACTTTCTTCTGTATAAAAAAACCCTCCTCTGGCCAATTAGGGTATTTTTCAGAACATTTGTTTTGATGCAAAATGTTTTGATGCAATTCTTACATTGCCAACATGCTTTCATGTGGCATTCTACGCATCGTAGCTGGCTTGCCAGTTCCTGAGAGAAGTGTCCAACACCATCAAGACTCATACTGAGCAGTTCTGAAGAAGGTTTACGATGCCTTCCATCGGGTCTATCAGTGACTACAGCCATCAAGTTACGGTTACGGGCCATACTTCGGCTAAACTGGAGCTGCTCTAGTTTGTTTTCAGTGGTCAGGGCGTCGAGACGCTAAACATTAGATGGGTCATATTGAGCATGTAGGTACACGGAACCCACCAACATTTTTTGCCTCGTATAGCTGTTCTGTATATTGCCATTGACTGGTCAGCTTGATCAACTCCGCCCATACCTTTGTTGTAGTTTTGGAACACAAAAATGTCCACAACTACCTTTCTTTCTTCTGCAGAGCTTCATCTTCTTGTATTGCCCAGAGGGTAAAAAAAAGTCGTAATTTGTACCCACAGTGCAAGCAATGTTGTCAAGCCATCGCACAAACTAAATTTGATTGGTTGTTTGTATTGAATCGATAGTCAAATTCTACTCGGTTTTAATTTTTTATGTCCATGACAGATAATAGTGGGCATTTTTGTACAATTTTCCCTCACAGTACCTGTCACATGAACATCACCTTCATCGCCTTCTTCATCCGTGAGAACACTGGGGTCTGTATGTGAATGGTTACTATATCGTAACTAATGTTAGGATCATCATTTTCATTTGAAATACTTTCAAAGGCTTTCCTCTAATATTAAGAACTTGAAACGATCGCTCAGTCATTGCTTACGCCGTAATTGAATATGCGAATAAAAACCAAAAACATATTATCAATCAGCCCATTGGACCCATTCGGGGACACCATACTAAAATACCTCCACTTATAGGTAAATCTCAGAAAATACTCGATATTATAGCATTATTTACTAGTAGAAATTATGGCCAAGTGAAATTACAAAAGAAATAAACTAAATACCACTGTTACTATAAAAAAAATAACTCACCTTTGGTCAAACACCTAGTTGCTCATGATAATAAAATCACTAAGTTTATCAGCTTTAGGCAATAAAAATTACAAAGCTATAAGTTGTAGTACAAAGCCACACTCTTTGGCACTACAAATTCGTCTACAAAAAAGATACCTAAAATAATTTAAAAAATGTGGGTACTTAAAAAAGTGGCCCAAATGGGGACAGCGGGCGTAAATGGGAGAAAAAAATTATCATCTAATTGGACGAGGTTAAAAATAAATTATTTAAAAAGTATAAATTAGTTACAAAAGTTTTTATATACTTTATTCTTAGCTTACAAAAATATACGAATTGACGACATAGCGTGACCCACCCTTTTCCTGTCCTTGTCCATAAAACATGAGTGCCTGTCATAACACAAATTTATTACTCCAGCAACTTATTTTTATTCATGTTCAATCCTATACACAATGTTGAATCAATAAAACCGACAGCCGTAATTCTTTGTTTACGCTTTACGTACGTACGATGTTTTTTGTAGAATTTTGAGTTGAATTTGCCGCCGTCGCCGCCGCCGTCGCCGCCTCCGTCGCTGTCGCCGAGCGTAACTTCCGAGAATTATTTTTACGTCGCATCGCGATAACGTCTCCGGCAAATACGTGTTATTATCGATAATTATGAGTTCTTCGACGAACACTTGCTTACATAAATAACACAACTCAAAAATAAAATGTTTATGTAGGTAATACAGTTGCTAGGATTCAGACATAAACATCTAGATTTAGATAACCTTTTTCGTCTTATTTATTTTGTGATACCATCACAAATACTATATAGAAATAAATGACCTTATTACGTCACATTTCACGAGATATAACAAAATGATTATAGGACCACAAGACCACTACACGATAAATATAATACAACCACGTGGATCAATGACTGCTCAGTGCTCACTGCTGCAACTTGACGGGGTTGCAACTCCGAAAAAACATACTCCTAGTAAAACTTAATTTTGAATTCCTCTTAAATTGTTGTAATAATTTACATACCTAGTTATATGAACATTTTATATTCAGTTGTGTTCATAATACTATACCATAGTTTTATGAACATTTTATATTCAGCCCGAATAAGTAAATTAAAACCTTTATACTGCGAACTTTCACGAAACTAATTTCATTTAATGGCGAGTAACGTTTTCTATCGTTTTATATTATGTATTATGTACCTAATGAAAAAAAAAATACAACATTTTGACGATTTTAAATCTTAGATCTTAAATATCCGAAAGACGTTATTAAATTCTAATATATTAAATAACAGAGTGAGAAACAGATTTCAAGACATCGTGAATACAGGCCGATTTATGAAATAATTTGCACGATAATTATTTATAGGTGCGCCCGTTTTTGTTTTAAGAATTAATTAATAATAGGGTCTGCATCTCTCAGAAATGAGAAGCCTGTGCTCAGCAATATGACGTATATAAGCTAAACTTAAACTTTAGGGTCTGCATCCTTTCGCATTGATTATACTACTTTCTATAATTCGGAAATTCTTGTACTTAAGTTCGTTTATTCAAGATTATAGCGATAAAAATTAACTTTTAACTAAATCACCCCAAGAAGTATGTATATCCTGTTTAATAAAAAAAAATCATCAAAATCTCTTCAATTAATCAATCATTAAAATAGAAACTATTGTATTATAGACGAATTTACAACCCCTTCATTTTAGGAAGTCGGTTAAAATATGCTCCTGAACAATCTTTAAAAAACTAAACATTTAAACAATCTCCCTACATTCAGGGAAAATTTACTTAAGTAAGCAGCCCTATCACTGGAAGCCTAAGCGAAAAACTAAATGTGAGTGATAACTCTAGATGGCCCTAGTGAACACATTGTTTTGCTACCAAATGTAGCTAGATGGCGCTACATTGATGCATATTTTAACTTTGAATACTATATTCATCAGCAAATAATGCACTGCCATTTCCGGTAGGTGGCGCAATTAGTTTGAAGATACAAGATAAAATTACTCGACTCTACCCCATCGCGATCCTGCCACCCATTTCTTATGTATTTGTTTGATTGGAGTGTATATACGGGAAATTCTTGTTTGGTTTGGCATTTAACCAATAGTCATGTGAATATAAGTCAGTGAGATATTATGTAATTTTATAAACAAAAGTTAGTCATTTAATCACCTCAATCGGTCTAAACGTATTGATGATTTTTAGACTCTACAGTGTTGGAGTGTTGCTGGAAGGTAACATTTCGTACACATTAAAAAAAATTATTCCTTAGATATCACAATTTAGGTCAGTTCAGTGAAACAAATTATCAAAAGCCTGTAATTTACAGTATTATTTACAAATAACTGATTGTTATAAGGGTAAAGAAAAATAATACGAATTCCGATTATCCACCCTAGGTTGGATGTTTATCCAACCTAGGATGGAATTCGTATATTATTTTTCTTTCGATTTCCAGTCGCTGTTTACAGTCGTTTATAAAAACATGATAGAAACTGGCCCAAGATTACTTAGCATACTTATAAAAAGACATAAATACTTACTTCTTGTTTAAAAGTCAAAACTGAAATACTTTTAATTGTTCAATTACATATCATTCGATGAATGAATTGCATAGGGTCGTATAAATTATTCTCTCTTGGACCTATATGCGTTCCTAAATGAATTCAGTGTGACATAAGTTACACAAGAAGATAATATGACGAACACTGTGGCAGCGCATAAAAGACCAACAAACATTAATTTTTATGTATTAGATTTAGAAACGGCAAGGTAGCGAGTAGTTTTCAGGTAAATTTTAGACGTGCGGATACTTTGAAGAATGTTTGGTATAATTGGATTTAGTACAACACAAACAAATATAATATAATCATATATAAATCTGTCCTTATCATTTAGACAAGATATAATTAGCATAACTATTAACTATGATTAGAGAATTTGTATGAATTTTGAGATGAAACAAAGGCGATCCATTGATGTTTAATTAATATCTTATCTAGTGAAACGGTTAATGTTAATAGAGATATGACGAGTTTGAACAACGACATAAATTAGAAATTTACCAAATTGTAAGGTAAAATGAAAGATATACGACGGCCATTTTGCTAAATTACCTGCACAACGTTCCGCACGTTGGTCCCGGCCGGTATGACGGTGACCTGCTGCCCTGTGCTGGTCAGTATCTGCGGTTGCTGTTGCATACCGCTAGAGTCCGCTTGCATCGGGTTGGATACCGCCTTTTACGTCCGAGCAGCGGGTGGATAAATATATATTACAATACTAGCCTTATATACATGTTACTTACCAATAAATGAATTTAATATACCTACACTACATTTTTGATATCTATTAACTAATATTATATTCTACTGGTACCTACTTGTATAGAAAAGTATACCACTAATAATTATATTTAACAGTAAAATTAGATCATATATTCATTAAATACACAGTACTTTCTGTTGTATAAAAATTAAGGGCATAATGAATTTAGTTGTCCTAATTTTAAGATATTGTTATAAATTATATGAACATAAACAATGGTTTATGTGAAAGTTCTTTGGAGGAATTAAAATCATATTCTTTGACAAAATATTTGATTATAACAAAACTCAATTAAAGTCATATAAAAGCGATAATTTTTTAGAAGAAATAGAAGATAATTGTACATGAAGACATACAAATAGTAATAAACTTATTAAAATGGACCTTTGCAAATGTGTTTTCCTTTAAGTATTATAACATTATACATATAATGTAATTCTACATATATGTAATACAGTATATATATATATGTACAAATAAGTGCAGTGTTTTTAGGCAGTTTGTACTGTGTACCTGCAGCGTGATGGTGGCGGACGTCTGAGCCGCACTGGCCGTCGCCTGCGTCCCAGCGTTGGGCTGCACCAAACCAAACCCACCTTTGTATTTACACTAATGCCCACTACTACGAACACATACAACTAATGTGCTATTTAAAGATTTTACGACAGTATACAGACAAAGAGAATTCAACGTCAAAGTTATTGAACTGTTATCAGAGAAATGCAATTCTAGGTAAATTTTAGGAATAATACATACGTACCTATTCGGACTATTTTCAGTATATATAATTATGTTTTTAATTATTTGCTTTAAGTATCTACTACAGTAAGATTATTTATTTCTCAAACCACTTTGCTTAAGTATTTGGTAGTTACACATGAAGAGGATAGGGCAACACAATTCTATGTGAAAATATTCATATTTGTTAGTAACAATTAAAACAAAAAAAAAACAAAAAAAAACTGATTATTAAACTTGGAATAAAATTTAAGAAGAATTTACATGTTTGACGGTCACACAATCCTCGAGGATAGTGGATTCGGTATTTTTGTTTAGTTATTAATTCCTGTTAACTAAATGCTTCTGGGACTGTTTTTCTTAATAAATTTGGTCATATGGAGAAAATCAGCATTGTAATTTCCATAATAATTTTGGCATGATTTAGGAGTCAATATCCAAGCGAAACGAGATATATATATATCATATATATATATATATAAATATATATATATATATATATATATATATATATATATATATATATTTTACGGCACTTTTTAGGGTTCCGTAGTGAACTAGGAACCCTTATAGTTTCGCCATGTCTGTCTGTCAGTCTGTCCGTCCTCGCTTACTCTCTGTGACCGTTAGCACTAGAAAGCTGAAATTTGGTACCAATATGTGTATCAATCACGCCGACAAAGTGGTAAAATAAAAATTGGAAAAAAAAGTTTTATTAGGGTAGCCCACCTATATGTAAAGTGGGAAGTGATTTTTTTTAATTTCAACCCTAACGTGTGATATATTGTTGGAAAGGTATTTAAAAATGCATATGGGTTTACTAAAATCATTTTTTGATAATGTCAATAATTTCGGAAATAATCGCTCCAAAAGTAAAAAACAATGTGTGTGTGTCCCCCCCCCCCCTTCTAACTTTTGAACCATAAGTTTAGAAAATATGAAAAAAATCTGAAAAGTAGAACTTTATAAGGACTTTCTAGGAAAATCATTTTGAACTTGGATGGAAACTACAGTACCCACTACCGGGAGCAGTTGCAGGAGCGCGGAGCGCTGCTGGAGCGCGAACATAATGGATACCCACCTTTAAACTCATAAATGGGAACACTTATTGTGACGGACAGGAAACTACGGAACCCTACACTGAGCGTGGCCCGACACGCTTTTTGGCCGGGTTTTTTTTTATAAATATTACCAGTAAGAAGTGTATACACATGGTACATATTATGTTTCTAAATTGTTGTACTATATTGTTGAGTTGTGCAGGTCAATAGTTTGTGTTGAATAACAGATATCTTTCTATTTTTCTTATATTTAGCTTAATATTATTGAAGCTTCCACATTAAGATGTTTACGGTTTATTTAACTATTATAAGAAATATTTTTAATGTTGTAAGCAAATGTTTTATAATTATCACTATATATAAATATGTATATATATGTCAACAATAATTGTTAGTTAATATATAATTGATTTAAACATAATGGTATAAATATTTACACAGAAATGTAACATTTTGATAACAAAGTTTCCTCACCTGGACATTCCCAAGCGATGCTATTTGTATTTGTTGTATTTGGCCCGATGGAGTTAGGACGTTTGCGACTTGAGGTTGTGCTTGCATCTAAAAAAAAAACAATTTTATTAAACCGCTTGGGGGGTTTCCACCACCTTGTTGTCAATATACTACGCATTCGAAATAAACGGATTACTTCGTTTTTCGTAATGCGTACAGACACGGAGTGGAACGATCTTGTAATAATCGGGAGACGGTCTTTCAGTCCAAATAAAATTTAAGCGTCATCAAGGCAAGAGTGAATAGGCTTTTGTTACCGGAAAGACAGTGTGATTTACCATCCAGGTCTTCATTACCACTTACGACCAGCCACCAGGTGTGATTGTACTCAAGTATTGGCTTATAATAAGTAAACAAGATAGGTGTGCCTTCAAAATTTTTGCCTAAGTACTGAAACTTTTAGAAGCCTTCACTTTTAGTGCCACAAATAAATTTCCAACTGATGATGGACACCTGCCAAGGACACCTGCCAACTTTTATAAAAAGCTATAGGTACGTCATACGTTCATAACTAAGTATTTATTCAACAGTACCTATACAATAACATAGACGGAGCGCTGGGTACATTTGAAGTGACGCCGAAACTAAGCTAAAACCATGCTCAATTTATTATAATAACACGCACTCTTTCTTTGTTGTCTGAGATGATACTGATAAGTTTAGTGTTTCTAAATTATAAGGCGTTCCTAATTGGCTATCGATCGTACGATTAAACGATGAAAAAGATCGTGCGATGGTTCAACAGGTGTCGTAATATCTCGCGCGACGCCGCCGCGCCGTCACCGCCATAGCGCATTATGAGACCAAACGATGGGGACAAACATCTTAAAAATCTATAACTTTTGTTTCTTGACATTTTGAATTGAAATTTTGTATAAGTATTCCTTAATACTTATGCTATTAGATAGTTAAAACATCGCCACTTTAAAAACTTTATTTATTTAGTAAAATAATGATGAATCTAAAGTTTTCATACTAAAGGTAAATAAAAGAATTTATTAAAGTTGTTCACACAGAAATGTACTGTGTGAACTGTAATGTTCATAACCAATAATGATTATAATTATTACTACAGATAAAAAGTATGCAACATCGTTTTTATCATCCGTGTGCCTAAAATGATCATCGCAAAAAAATTGTGAATATATTTTTCCAAATATTAAATACCTATGATATTTTATGCTTACTTGTTAAATAAAAAGTGTTTTATTGTAAACAAACAATAATATTTTGTTGTATCCACAAATGTCATAAATCTTATATCTACAAATAACTAGAATCTTCAATTTATTTTTTTCTCTCAGCTGACATTTTAATTTTAAAAAATAACGAAATTTTCCTTGACATTAAAAAATTAAAAAAATATATATTATTATGAAAACATAACGTAGGTACTTGTAAATTAGACATGTCGAGCAATCCAAAAATGTATAATACTACTTGTTCATTCTAAGAATGCCGTTACCTCCCGCCGCGCTCCCCCACTCCGCACCTCAAGTGTCGCCCTGTTGGGACCGATAGCAGCGCCTTCCTAATGTTTTACGTATTTGATATATTTTAAATGTAAAATAAAACTAAAATTTTTTTAATTATAATATTTTATATTTGTATTGGACACGTACCTATTCACTGTTATTATTTCACTTTACTCAATAAATTATTTTATAATATGCATTTTATCTACTTGTTTTCTCTCAATATCTGTGTACAGGATAACAAACTACTTACTTATCAATTCGACAAAAAATAGTCCTCATGTTTATGTGATATTATAGATAAATATGATAAATTATTTGTCTACGGTACCGTCAGCTGTGATATCATAACGGTCGACGACGGCAAACTTGAAATGAACGCGTAGTATTTCTTTGAAGAACTTAAAAAATATCTTAAGTTGAACTTCTATACTGAGTAATCTATATAATATTAAATTATCGAAGTGCAGAGCAAAGGGTGTAATTTTATATACCTAAAACTCATTGTTAATTTTTTAACTATTATATAAAAAAGCTCTATCTTCTCAAAATATAAAACAACCAAAACGGTTTCAGTAACAGGACTTTTGTCAGCACAATTTTTGTGGAACACGCCGTTTCGTCCCATAGTGCGGTGCCATTACAACAATGGCGTTTACTAAGATCATGAAGGTTAGAGAACAGGAGAGCGATCACCGTAGAAAATAGTGTCCCAGAAATATGGACACCATAAGTGAGGCGCTGCGATCACTAAGTTTGCTCAATAAAAGTCATTTGTAGTCTATTTTTCCGATCAGATGCTAAACCAGTTGCACATCCACGCACAATAAAATATTTCTCCATTTTTTAATGTTTATTTTTATCAAAAATTACAAAATTACGGAGCATAAAAATTTTCTCATCGAAAATGAAATGAAAATTTGTACATTATTCAACTAACTTCATCTACTTGCACTCATAAACAGCTAACTTCGCAATCACTACTCACCGACGTCAGCGCCGCTATACATTTTACAATTTTCAAGGACAGGCGGGCTATGCTTTAGTACGTAGTGATCGTTCCCCTGTTCTCTAACCTTCATGACAGAGATGCACAGTTTATTTTTTTCTCTTAGGTCTCTAATCGTCTCTAGCTCGACTCACCAGTGCCCTTGCGTAGTTGCGCTCGCGCGATGTCGCGCGACTAATTAGGACAATCATAAGAAATTTGCAATTTTTGAAATACGCTTTGATTGCACGATGTTATGAACATTATTAAGCAATTCCTGTGCTCGCGCGATCACTTTCAAGAAACAGAAACAGAAACTTTTTTATTCAATGTAGATTATAACATATATACATACTTATTGAAAGTCACTTTTTTCATTTACCACTGGTTCGCAAAAAAAACCTCTGTCCTGGGAAGAACCAGCAAGAAACCCAGCGGGACTATTTTTTTTCCAATAATAGCTTTACAATAAACAACACAAGACAAATTAGTAATAGCTTGGTAACGATCACCCTTCCTAGGGGTTATTATCATCTATAAATTCCTTAATATTATAATATAATCCTTTTTATGCAAACTTAGTTTAATAACATTTTTGAACTTTGTGTATGACAAATTTTGTATTTTTTCGAAGATTTTGTTGTAAAAGCTTATACATCGCCCCAAGAATGAATTACTGACTCGGTGGAATCGAGTAACTGGTACTACTAGTTTGTGTCTGTTCCTAGTATTTACAGAATGAATATCACTTATTTTTGCGAAACTACGTTTATTCTTGTGTACGTACATTACATTTTCATAAATATATTGAGAGGCCAGAGTTAATATATTAATTTCCCTAAATTTTTGTCTCAGTGACTCTTTTGGTTTTAAATTATATATTGCTCTAATTGCCCTCTTTTTCAATTAGGACACTCTAAAGAAATGTGTGTAAATCTCGTGGTGCGACGAAATCGAATCGTTTGCTCGTGCGATCGTTGCCAATTATGACGTCTAAGAGGCGTATATATATAGGTAGATTGTTAGGCATTACTATGATATTTTTGGTAATAGTGATAAGGTCCTTACGACTGTGATGTCGTCATTGATAACAGTGATGTTTTTCTAAATGCAAGAAAGGGACTATAATAAAACATGTAGTAAAATCCTGTGATTCCCGTTTAGTGTAAACGTATAGTGAAACCTGTAAATGAAAAAATTGACTTTCAATAAGTATTGTTTACATATTATTGAATATAAAAGTTTCTGTTTCTGTATTGAAATAACTTGACTTCAGAAAACTCGATGATATTTTTTTTAGTAAATTTAAATAAATGTTTCTTTGCAAATTGTTTGTGGTTTTATTACCTCTAACTGACACATGCATCAGTAAAGCAGGGCTTTGACAATACTCTTACCACATACCAGAGGGGAAGCTACCTACAAACGGCTCGCTGCGACTATACCCATACATAGTGCAGCGATGTGTGCGTGAGAACTCACCGACAGGTTCACCGACGCTCCGTCGGGGTACAAACCGGTTTGCGCCGGCTCAGTCAGAGTATCCATGAAAGGGCTGTTAGTCGTGCGCATTTAAATAAATGGAAGAACAATATTTCGTGATTTTATAAATCTATTTTTTTTTATTGTTTTTACACTATCATAAAATAAGACATTATAGATTTAATTAGTGTTCTGTATCAATTAATGTCTAACACTTGTACAGTATGTATAAAAATTACAGAGAAAATAATACAATTGCCAGACAGCGGTGAAGGTGGTGTTAGTGGTAGTGGTGCTGGTGTTGGTGGTGGTGCTTGTAGTATCGTTGGTGGTGTTGGGTAGTGGAACACCACCGCCATTTATACCACCACCACGACCAGCATCACCACTACATTCATTACCAACACCACTACCACCATCAGCACCACAACCACCGCCACTGCTCACTACCAGTATCATCTAATATTACTACCACCATCCGATTTTTTGTACTCATGAATACGTTGACTTACGAAAATGATATTGTTAGAAATAATATATAATATGAAGTTTTTGTGAGAATACCAATTCCTTTTCCTTAAAACTCTCTCGAAGGGATTCGTGCGGTTTTTAATTATAAATTGAACGTATTTTCTCAATATTCGCCGCTTTACTCTACAGTAAGATTCTACAAGACAATACTAATAATATGAAAATTAGCAAAATATACAATTTATGTATGTAGTTTCAATTTAAGTTACAATAAATAGACATGTTGTTATATTTATTTAAGTTACAATGAAATCACATTTTGTTTTATTATACTATATTATATTGTTATTTTTTACTTAAATTTTCACATTCATCAATTAGGTGACAACCCTATCAAAATAGGTATACATTTTCGACATTGTTAGGAAGCTTCCCCTCTGGTCCTTACTCTGTGCTTTTACGTCCCGGCCAATGCAAAGGTAATAAAACCACATAGGTACAAATTTACATTACTGAAGTAGTTATAAGTACGAATACTGATTCTGATAACATAATTAACGGGAACCACAGCGTTTTGTTACATCATGTTGTATAATGGTGATGATGGTGATATTTGTGGTGGTGGTGATGAAGACGAGGATGATGTTGGAGTGGTCACCTGCTGCAGCTGCGGTATGATCTGCAGATGGTGCGGCGCGTGCAGCGGCACGTGCACGGTGTGGTACACGGTGTGCCCGTTGCCCACGCTCACCGGCACCTGCACCGGCACCATGCCCACGCTGCCTACGCTGCCCACTCCGCCCACACCGCCGCGCATCGCTACTCCGCCGCCTAATAGTAAACCCCCATGCTTATATCCATCACATTTCAAATGACATCTTCTTTTTAATAATTACACAGGTAAGGGAACGCGTATTAGCTCAGGAGCCAAGGCGATCGCATTTTATTTTATATATTGTACGAGCAAATGGAGTTAGTTCCCCGACAGAGTCAATGGATTTATAACTGAAACTACGTTCCGTTCGGCCTAAGAAAAGATAAGAAATTATCTGTACAATAAATTTAAAAAATATATCCAATGCAGATAAAAGTTTATAAAATTCTATTGCACTAAACAGAAAGGTTTACTTCTGTAATTTATTGAAACGGGAAATACTGTATGACTTTTTTTAACATCTAAAAAAATAGGGTGACATGTGAACGGAGAACCTAAATCACTGATATTTTACAAAAAAAATTGAATAAAATAAATAAAATCGATCGAAATTCAAATCATATCACAGTTATATAATCATTACTATAATATGTAAAATTCAAATTTGAGGAAGTTATAAACTATAATACTATCAGAAGAAAGTCAGCATTTTGTTTCCAAAGCAGGCAAGCATTCATGTGGGCGTCCAATATAGTTATTGTCAACATTAAAAACACAAGCTTAAAACAAATTATTACCAAATAGTCACTCATCCAGTACCTTATAATTAGTTTAGGTACTACCGCTAATGACAACGCTACCATTTTAGAACCCTTCTTCCCCATCGGTTGACCACTACAGTTTAATGATCCATTGGGTTATATCGTTTACACTCATAGAATACTATAATACATAGGGGAGAAGGAGGGACAGCGGGTAAGACGGGGTACCCAGCGAAATTAACAGTTTAAAATTTAAATTGACCAATCACGCTCGTTCATTAATCGTTCGACGCACCGCTGTGGTACTTGTCAGTCGCCCGGTGGTTAGTAGTTCACAAAAGCGCAGTGTCGAAAAAAATTCAAAAAAAGTGTTTTGCTGCAAATTGCTTATCATATGTTCTTTTGGTTTGACACGCGACTGTGGTTTGTTAAATAACGTTAGCTAGTGAAGTGTTGCTGTGATTGATGCTTAAACTAACCTATAATAAGGTAGGCGTTCCGTTTCCTTAAGATTGCTGTTTTTTCTTTTTTGTTTTTCTTTTATAAAATGGATCTGCAGGCAAGATGGGGTACCCCGTTACCTCATCTTGCCCCCACTGAGAATAATTTCGTTCTTGTTTGTTTTCCGTAAAAACGACTTTGTTTTTTGTTCTAGCAGCCACTATGGGTTATACTGCTGTAGACAAACGTAAACAGATTTCGACAAACGAGATCCAGTTAAATAACGGTCAAACTTCCACGAACCGAGAAGTATTTCAAGATATAAGCAATGTCACTTCTACCCAAACTTCAGACACAGCAGCTGTACAAACAACTGATAATGCTGCGACTTTTAACACTGACATTGTTGATGACTCTCTTCCAGAGTGTTCCCACTAGAGTCCTAGGCTAGTTAATCAGGAATCAGCACCGTATCAAACTAAAGACTAACCGGAGACATCAGAAGCAGAACAAAAAGAATCCGACCAGCAGACGCATTCACTCAAACCAGCTGAAAACCCTGTTTGTCAGAGAAATCACAACCAGCTAATGTGTGACACAGCCCATATGCGACAAAAGCGACAGCCGCTTTGTTTCTACTTCTCCAAAACAACTCTTTCCACTTCTACCTACTAAAAAATCCTCTCGTCAAAAAAACGTGAAAAAACAGCAATTATCACGTCGTCTCCCTACAAGCAAGAATTAGAAGTCATCGCCCAGAAAAAAAGATGCTGAACAAAAAAGAAGCTAGAGAAAATAGAAACAAAAAAGAGAAAAGATGAATTTAAAAAAAACAGAAGATAACTACTACGAAAGCTCAAAATAAAAAATCAACGAAGAATAGCCGATCAGCGAAAACAGCAAAACGACGAAGAGTCTTATTGAAGATTCTTAGAAATTGAAGAACAGGACACACCATGTATGTATTGTGATGAAGTATATTCTGTTTCCATTGAAGGGTGGATATCATGCTCATTATGTGGAAGACGGCCTTATAATAGCTGCGCAGGAATAGATGATGATGATGACGAAGCCACCCATGTCTGCGAGCTCAAATAATCATCTTTCTCTGTGATCATTCTCATCACCCCATCTTACCTCAGGGGGGGTCCCCATCTTACCAGCACCATGGGGCAGGACGGGGCAAAACCCCTTTTTTTAATTTTAATTTTTTGCTCTTAAATTTGCCAAAAGGACACAATATTAGAATAATAATAATTAGTTAATTTAATATGATTGTTTCACAATGTAATTTTTTATATTATTGGCCTTTAAAGCTTAAGTACCCCATCTTGCCACCCTATCCCCTATATAATAGAACGGGGGAGTGGGCGGAGCCCGTGTAGCCACTAAAATGTCACCAACATGTCAATTCACACGTATAACTGTCAACACGAGATATGTTTTGACGTTACAATTGTTTCCAAAGGAGAATGGCAGGCTTGTATGGGAGTTTCGTACCGCTAATAAAATTTCGTGTTTTGAAATATTTTTGGTTTTAATTGTTAGATAGTAAGATAGACAAACCCTTTTTAAATTCTCAGATTTTTAGAACTTGGGAGATAAAAGTTATTACCAGTTTTAATTTCTAAGATTATCTACATAGACCATAGACTAATATATAATATTGTGAACTAGTGTTACAATTTTTTTTATATAACTGGTTTTACGGCTTTGGGTTCTAGACCTTCTGAGCCTATCATTTCTTTCCTAATCTTCGTTTTTGTATATTTTTTTCATCACAATATGCTGATGCGTCACTTTTTGCGTCACAGTTTTTGGGAGATTATATCAACATCAAACCACTTGTTTCGTCGTTTTCTCTAATAGTTCACACGTGCAGACAATTAACAAAATCACATCACTTTTACGAATCAAAATCTACTTCAAATCATTATTCAAGCAACAAAACAGGAGCGACAAATTGTCCAACAATCCGTCGACGGCCAAAACCTGTCCTAGTGTACCTATGTTACATATAGGCAAATAAAAATTGTTTTTGTTAGAAAGTAAATATTCTATATTGCTTTTCGCTACTCTGCAGTGCTTTACTAACAGTTATTTTTTTTATAGAACAGGGGTGACAGTCGAACAGACAGTCCACCTGATGGTTAGTGGATGCTGTGGCCCATGGACATCTACATTTATCCTCGATTTAGAATCAAAATTCAGTTGCGTTGTTTTCTTTCAACCCACTTAATTTGCACCTCTTTTTCTTAGCTCCGCTTTTAAAGCACTGACATTCATTGACCCGTAACTCATATTGGCCATAATTAATCTCAGGAACTGCAATATATTCACAATGTTATTCTAAAAGAAATGAACACGCGTAGCCCACCTACTATTAACAGTGATATTTGACATGTCGGAGACCCACTCTCGCCTCTAGCGGCGAATTCATACGCGATAGCCTTCATTGCGTTTAGTTTATGCTTATATTACGTTTATTTATTAAAATCTTTTTATTGATATTATTAACTAATCCCAAGTTCTAAAAATATAAAACTTACATGAAAATTAATGGCTTAGTTGCCTTAATATCTGGTATTAATTCTATAACAAAACAACGAAAAAAGTATGCGGTACTAAATCTACCGTTCCCCTTTCGCATGCAAATTATTAAGACAATGCCAAATTGCAAACTATTTACAAATAAATATGTATTAAAATTTAAAGAATTTTTTTTAATGATGATCTTGAACATTAATCAAGTCTAAAATGTTTAAATTTACTCAGTCTGTCAACACAGCGAATCGGTTTTGTAGTAGTGATAATACGACGTAATTGCTTGTATGTGTGCTCCCGGCGACGCTGACCTTCGTACAAAATAAGGTTGACAGCCATTCTATTGTGTATTATAGTATTCTATGTTTACACTGGTTCTACTGCGGTTATCCCTATTTCGAATTCTTGCACGCAGAAAAACTTCAAGCAAAACCCTCTCTATAGATCTCTGGATAGATGCAGATAGCTCGGGACTGTGGTATAGGGGCATTCCTTGAGGGAGGCCTATGTTCAGCAGTGCACTTGTGATGATGATGGTGATACCCTTACCAAACGCGATAACTTTAGCCACAAAATAAAAATTCGCAATTGAAACGAATAAAGCTTATGAGATTTTATAGCAGAATTGTTAAATGCATAGAATTAATGCACGTGATGATCGAGTGAAATGGTAATATGCGATAAAATTAGAAAAGGCAAAGTAATTGTGGTGGTTTTTAAGAAGCATTGGGAAACCGTCGAGTGTTATCGTGTGAAGATAATTCTTTAAGTAAACAGTTAATTTTTTTTAATCGAAAGTTTTCAATGATGCCAGTATAAAAATTATTTTCACATTTCACACATTGGATTCAAGAAACCGTCGAGTATTATCGTGTGAAGAGAATTATTTAGTATACCAATAAATATTTTTTTAAATCGAATTATTTTTCATTGTTGTCAGATTAAAAATTCTTTCCACACACGTCGGACTCAAGCCTGTATACCAACCTTGCGGGGGCGGGCTGGTGGAGGGCTTGTTGTCCTTGGAGGCCGGAGTCTTTTCCGCTGCCCCGTTGCCGGACAGCTGGACGGACGAGCCAGCTATAGAGATGGGCTGGCTCGTCGGGATTTGAATCCCGGCGGGGAGGGAAAAGTTCGTCCCCGGGATTGTGATCATCGGCTGATTCCCGGTGAGAGCGCTCAGTGGGATGGATATGTTAGAGCCGGGGATTGTGACGGTCGCCTGTTGCTCTGTTAGCGGGCAGGGTGGTGGGGCGCGGAAAATACACAGATTAGTATGAGAGAAGTACGTTAGAAGCAAGAGTGAAAGGTGCGATGATAGTGATACATGAATTGATTATGTCGTTAAGCTGTCCATTTAGTACATTTTGGTAACCATTAATGTTATATTTAATAATGACTTTTAAAATGAAAGTTTTTAGCCCTGTTTTTAATTTTTAATTCGGTTTAAATGAAAAGTGGTTTAGAATTTAAATTAACGTATTTTTATAACGTTATGATTATTAAAATAAAAAAGTCTTAGATACTACGATTAAAGCAAAACGAACAAAACAATTTTTTTTCGATTCGGGTATAAAATCGTTAAGCTTTATATCGAATATCCGCGGACCGTTCGAAAATACACGGATCGTACAATCCTATAACAATCAATCTAATATTCTAAATGCCGATCGGTGGTAACTGCAGTTATTCGATACACACAAAGACATGTGACCCAATTAGCCAACTCACACTAAACGACACTCGACTCTTACTGTTTATTTCGATATTTTGTCAGCTCTTCATTTTTATATTAGAGACAGATTTTTTGAAGTAAAAAGGTCTTAAAAATCGATGTGCTTTGAAACTAGATGAAAGTACTAAAATTAGCCTACTAGAGAATTACATCGGATATTACATTAAATTAGTCCTATTAGGGTCATATAGGGTCTATTTTAGGTACACCTTGAGAGTCAATCAATATTTGTTCGATAAAATGAAATTAGCTATAGAATGAAATAGAGGGCGCTATTAAAAAACAAATTTTACTCGAAAGAAAATATACTTCTGATTTATTACACTAAAATTTAGGCTCTACATAACTAATAATAAGGGTTGTAACATTTATTAGCTATAAAATTACACTTTTATCTTTATTAATAATTTGCCGTGAACTATTTTTATTTTATATTTCATTCCATTTGAAGGTTCTCTTCTACCGTGTGTGAACTGCACACATGTTTTTTTATTCGTCGTATATATGAATAATCGGTAATCGGTAAATAATGATTAAAGTGACTGAAGAGCAGGCAGGCAATAAACGATCGTCCAACAGAATATCGGTTTATCGCCTGCCTTTTCTCAATAAAATTTATAAAGACCATAATTTCTTATAAAGTATAGGCTAATAATAAAATAATAAATAGCTACTAATTTTTTAATTTCAATTTTCAAACTACCGACGATTTAAACTTTAAATCTCGCAAGGAACAGGTATTTGTATGACCTACAAATAATTTTTCCGGATCTAAATGTTTGTCCTATTGCAATTTATGTATGTAAACTGCCTCCACGATACAGGGGCAAATAATAGTTTGACGTTATTATAAAAGTACTAAAAACATGGGCTCTTTATATTATGACAGCTATTCGACATATTCAATTCATTCGTTCAATATATGTGTGAAAGTTAAAATGAAACTTATGTGGTATCTCATGCATTACATTTTCAATATTTTTTTTAATATGCAAAAATATAAGTAAAAATGAACCAGTCCAAATGAGAGAATAGAAATGAGAGGTGAACAAAGCAAAGCTAGTGAACGGAAAGTGAATCCCAAAGCAATCCCGAAGCAAGGTGACAAATAGTAAAGTTACAAATAGGTTCGGCGTTTATATAAACTATATTTATTTGTTTGAGTAATTCTGTTCGTATAATTTGTTTCAAAATGAAAGGGGCTGTGTGAAATAAAATTTAAATAAATCATCCTATTTTGTACAAATATGCATTCTTTACATTTGCATGCAGTAAAAATACTATTATTATTATTTTTTAAATCTAACACTTAATTTGATTTTTAACAGTTCCTCATAATAACAAAGAAAGAAACATTTAACGTAAATATGCTTAAAACATAATAATTATGCAATTAAATTTAAATATTTATACCTAAATACATTAAAAAAGAACAATACAGCTATAACGAAAATTTTAAATTTAGGTAAGTATAAAAAACATTATGTTAATTTATTTGAATTTTACACACAGACTCCTCCATTATTCAAACAAGAATAAGTATATATACATCTGTTACATCTACTAAACAAGTCTTACCAGCAGGTAGGTGCATGACATTTTGGAGAAATCCGGCTGGAAGGACCGGAGTCCTCACCAGTTGTCCATTAACCAGACTCACTTGACCCATGCCGGAAAAGTTCTGAAATAAACATATTTTTTTTTAATAAACAACATAAGAATGTATGCACTTATCGTATTTTCTTAAATCCCTATATTTAATAGTCATATCCGCAACTAGAATGACGTGAAATCGATTGAAAGGATGTTTAATAGTATCCTATAAACGAGCATTTCTTGTATATATATATATATATACATATATATATATATATATATATATATATATATATATATATATATATATATATAGGAATCTCGGAAACGGCTCCAACGATTTTCATAAAATTTTGTGTCCAGGGAGTTTCGGGGGGCAATAAATCGATGTAGCTAGGATATATTTTTAGAAAATGTCTTTTTGTCCGTGATTTCAGGCAATGAAAAACTGCTACAATATAAGAAGGTAAATTTTGACATTGTGTTAATGATCGTAATAGCTCAAATGGATATCGAGCGGTCGCGAAATCGTAATGCCTTGGTTCGCGTCCTGACTTCGGTCCGACTTTTTTCCTTTTTATTTCAAGTTCCCTTCTTTTGTGAGAAAATCTATTATTTCGAGCCCTTTTTTTGTATTTTTTAAAAATATGAAAATTTTAATTAAACTAATTGTACTCATGATTTTTTATTGAAATAACCAGTTCAGTTTTTTCTATTATGTCAATAAGATCAAAAAATATTATTCATCAGTATGTAATTTGTATCTAAATGTAATTTCAAAAAAAAAAACCGAGCAAAGCTCGGTCATCCGGGTACTAGCAAATTATATGTGAAATAATATAGAAGTGAACATGTCAAACAAAAACCCTCCTTTTGAGGCTCCTCGCAGTCTGTTAAAACTAAAGTCTGAAGGAAGTACAGCTTTTTTCTTCGTTTTTTGAAGTTGGCTGCAGGTGTCCATGGACAACAGCAGCCACTTACCATCAGGTAAACTATAAATTTGTTGGTCATCACAATTTTATAAAAAAAAATATTATAAGAATTTAGTAAGCGTTATTAAAACTGGTCAAGTAGGTTTTTTCATGAATAAATTAAAAGTATCTACTTCTACTCATTCAGGTTCTGAATATGGTCAGAACAATTTTCTAAATATGTTAAAATTTATTGATATTTCTAATTTTACCACGTTTTTATTAATTATTTTTATTATCTGTCTTGCCGGGCGGAATTTAGTAATTGATTTTAAACTAACTTCCCGATGATTTGTAAATTTGAAATTTTGAATATAGCTCAAATTCGGATGGCAATGCAAGAATATGATAAAAAAACACGATAAATTTTTTTTAAATCTTTTTTTTATTTCATTTGTTCTATTTCACATTCCGTGTGATGTAGTTTTGTGTTTTCTTAAGAGGGCATTTGTACTGCAAAACGATTTGCAGCAATTTTATTTTATAAAGTTAGTGGGACAAACGAGATTACAATGCATTATAAGCAGCTTCAGGGCGCTGCAAAAAGGAGGGTCATGGCCACCAGGCGCAAATTCTAGGGAGAGGCAGTCAGTTTAAGTTAAAATTTTCTGCCTTAACTTTTTACTACCTGTAATAATATCATTTTTGTTCTAGCGGAACTTGCCAGCAGCATTCCTGGTTTTGAATTAAAACATCCAAATTTCAATAGAGAAGACGGATGGGTGATGTCATCTGCATAGGATCCTATAAATTAAACCCAAACCCAAGCATACCACTGCAAGACTTCATTATACTATAAGCTCGTTTTGCGTAAATCGGACCAAAAATTAATATTCAAAAACTGAAGGTAGCCGGACTAACTATGACATTGGGACGTCAAACATCTCTGTCCCCCCCCCGTGACCAGATGCTCCCTGGTCACGGGGGGGGGGGGAGGTAAAGCACCCGAAAAGTCTGGATAATAAAAATAAATTAAAGTAGTAATTAAACACGATAAAATCCGTAAATAATAGTTTTATTCAATGTGTAGTGTTCGCGTAAATTTAAGAAATCATTATTCCAGGTTTTGAGCATAACCAATTATTAATCATTATCCAAACCTTATTAAACTATATGAGATTGGATCAAAAGATTAAATTGAAAAGACTTCTACTCATTATGTGGTTGCACCAAGGCACACCTTTTTAATTTCGTACCTATTTTAAGATGATCTATTTTATTAGTTAACTTGGCTGACACAATGCTTGCACTATTTTTCCTTTCCCCCACGTCTAATCATCAGTCCTAAGAAAAAAAAGATGCCGAATATTCCATTGAACGCACGCGGTCATTATCGTGAAATGCTGTCTTAAAAAATTATTTAAGCGATCAAAGTTTGTGCACATGACTTTATTAAGAAGAAATTAGAACTATTCTATTTTGAACAAATTTTGTGCTTTCATAGCTCATCCCGTATGCACGAGCACTCGTAACCGATCTTCTCATTACCGATTCGCTCCACCAATATGAAATAACCCTAATATATAAAATAAAAAAAATTGGCCCAACCTTTTATATACATATATAATATATAAACACTCACGCCTGTCACCCAGAGGGGTAGGCAGAGACTACGGACTTCCATTTGGCACGATCCTGACATACCTCTTTCGCCTCCTTTACATTCATATATCTACGCATACATGCTCGTCGGTTAAGGGTACTTCTAACGTGGCCCCTTTTCAAAATATTATATTAATAGTTTTATAGAATTTGAGTAAACGTATTATGAAAATAATTTTATAAATTTTTTTAAGTGGTAGAGCCATGCTGCAGTTGTATTAGTAGTATAGTTGTAGTACGAATGGGTCGGCTCGACCGGGGAAGGACCACGTTCTCACAGAATACCAGCGTAAAATAGTAGCTTAATGCTGCTGTGTTTCGTATGGTGAGTGTAGAGAACCGGAGACCCTTTTTACTGGAAACGAGGCATTCCATCTTAGTTCTCACGGGTGACAACGTACATGCAATTTTGATTCGTAATCGAGGATAGATGTAGATGTCTATGGGGTACAGCATCCACTTACCATTAGGTGGACTGTGTGCTCGTTTGTCACCCTTATTCTATATAAAAAAATAGAACTATTCTATTTTGAACAAATTTTGTGCCATCATAGCTCATCGCGTATGCACGAGCACTCGTAACCGATCGTCTCATCACCGCTTCGCTCGACCAATATGAAATAACCCTAGTATATATATATAAAAAAAAGAATGGTCCAACCTGGTATATAGTTTTATAGAATTTGAGTAAACATATTATGAAAATAATTGATAATCAAAATCACAAACAAAGTAAATCACCTGTGCATGCTGTGCGGGTATGAAGAGAGCTTCCTGTCCATCCACAGTGACGGCTTGCATAGGGGCGACTCCTCCCACACCGCCTACGAGGCATCCCCCGTAAACACCACCTTGTTGCTGGAAAACAAAACGATAATATTCAGATAACTATAACGTGTTAGGGACACGTTGCATGTTCGACCGGGGAAAGAGCACGATATCACAGAATATCATCGTAAAATAACAGCTTAATATTGCTGTGTTCAAAGAGTGTAGAACACAGTTCAAAAGAACCTTCTTACTGGAAACAAGGCATCCCATCTCAGTCCTCAGTGATGATATAACGCATCTGTATTTTGAATCTTATCGAGGATAAATAGAGATGTCTATGGGCCACACTGTCAACTTATAATCAGTCGGACTGTGTGCTCGTTTGTCACACTTATTTTACATTTTTTTTTTTTGTTTAACATGTACGTATAAAAACACGATTCCAAGTATCAGCTCATATCGCCAACCTTTTAAGTCCATTTCCGTCCCGTCCATATTACTTGGAAGACATATAATTACTCACACATTGGCCATGCAGGTGAGTGTAGAGTCGATATTGGTAATGTTACTCCCATCACCAAAACTGTGGAATGTAAGCCCACCGTTTTTGTATGGATTTTCCACCATTAGTAAGTCGTCAGACTATGGTCATCTGCAACGCACATCTTCATATAGTAACAAAATGGTAATTAGAATTTCTAATACCAAGAATCCACATATTATTTACATCTGACTATTCAAAAGAGTTCCAATAATTTCTCAAGCCACTCATAAAAAAACTACAGAAGACTTTAAACGTAAGAAAGCAGGTTGCAGTTTTTTTAAAATATGATATACGATAGCAAATATCAACCAATAAACAAAACCAAAAATTTGCCCTTTATATTTATAATACAGGATGTTAGTGTAAACACCGTTATCCTTGAAACCAGTGGTTTGGTTTCACTTATAGAACGTAAATTCAATTCAATTCAATGAAAAATAACATTTTTTTTTTTAGTAAAATCTCAATTTTTCCTTAATTCCTCAATTTTTGCCTGTCCTAAGCCAGGATGAAAGTATGAAGGAAAAGTTACATCACAGGTTATGTGTACCTATTGTGTTTTTATTGGAATGTTGTGTAGGTAGCTAGCGCGGGCGGTGATCTTTACAGTGATTACGTCACTCGGACGCATAGGGTATCCATGAATTTATGGACGGTGTCGGACAGAAACTTTTTTAATTTTATGAAAGAAAATAGCGTCTTTTTTTAAATTCATTGAATTTACGTTCTATAAGTGAAACCAAACCACTGGTTTCAAGGATAACGGTGTTTACACTAACATCCTGTATATGGTTATGTAGCAGATGGCTAGTCGCCGTTGCCTGGCCGCCATGATCGAAACTCGGTCTGGAGGACATTATCTTGTTTTGTATATAGTATGTAACAAGCGTCCATGTGTACCAGAGCAAAAAGCAGACGGCAAACAAACATTTAATACACTAACTAGCAATCCAGCCCCGCCTCGTATGAGTGATTTTTGGATCTCGATAACATATGCATGTATTATACATATAAACCTTTCTCTTGGATCATTCTGTCTATTAATGAAAACCGCATCAATTTGCGTTGCGTAGTTTAATAGGTCTAAGTGTACAGACGGTGGGAAGCTACTTTATTTTATAGGTACAATGTGGAGGTTACAATGTATGAACCAACCTTACCAAAATTGCGTCATTTAAAAAAAAAAGAGAAAAATAGCAGAAATATGCTTTAACCAGACCTGTAATAATTGCGGATGGATTTGCAGCAACTGTTGCGGTGCGTTTTGATAGGTGGCGCCATCTCCCCCCGAAACCACACCGCCGCCTAACAGCGACTGAAGTTGTTGCATCGATATCACCTGAAATAATCACATAACATGTAATCAAATATAAATAGAAACAAAAAAATTTACAATACTTATTTTTACGAAAAATAGCGGTCATTTTTGTTACATTCAGAGCCGGAGTCAATTGGTATCTTTATTTTTTTTTTCAAAAAGTCCAAAAATAAAAGTATTTATTACTAATTACAAAGGCTGTCCCTCTCAAGAATCACTATCTAAAAATGTATAATAAAGTACTAACAACATTTGTATTTGTTGCCTGCCAACAGCCTCAGCATATAGCATATGCTAAAGTATGGTTACCTATAACTTTTGTCAAAATTCAGTCAAGTAATTTAATGTACTTAAAAACCTATACTACCTCAGCTCAAATTCTAATTTCGCCCCCACTTCCCCGCGCGTCGTATGTTATGTACAACGACATGTTTGTAATCACTAATACTGTAGGTAGATAGGTCATTAGATACTTATTTCATTAGATTTATCATATTTATGTCTGTTTCTTTACGCCAAACCAGTCTTTTCTTATTTTTATTACGATTATTTCCCATTTTAATTTTATGTCGTCCTGTTGCGTATGTCCATTCTGATCGTAAGCGACACGGCTCTCCCGTTCGAAAGCCGAAGCGAGACTGATCGGTCGGCAGGGAACAAGCTTCAAGACGCTGATAGTTTAGGTAATTTCTTTTTACAGTGAAAATAATGGTAATTTAAAAAAAAAACATAACCCCTGCTTTATAGTTAGTGCAGTTAGTATGCAAAGTTTCATGATCTAATTTAAAGTATTTTGTGAATACCAGCGGTTTATTGTTCGGTTTGAAGGCAACTTTAGATTTTTTTCCTATTGAGAAAATTTTGCGGAATCGTGTTTTCGGCTAACATAGTCCTTAACATTAATCCTCAACTTTACCATATATTTATTTCAAAATAAATGCTGCAATATCGGCACAACGGAGGATCTTGCTAAGCCATTCGAGGTAGTATAGGCCTTTAACAGCCCGTTGCAACACTTATATATAGGTACACCATTTAAAAATTTGCAGCATTTTAATAGAAGTATTATCTATTAAAGTTCATCTGGACTAAGAGCTGTGATCTCTAAAAATATTTTTAAAATAATTCTTCTTTACAGATTTCCTTTTAATTTGTGAAAGGATAAAAAACGAGAATAATTTGGAATTAGGGATATTGAAGTCGATTAATATGTGTACTTACTTTTTTCTTTTTATTTAAATGTGACCCCATGTTTCATAAACATAATTCCCTGTAGAGAAGGCATAATCCCAGAAGACCTTTCACTCAAAAAGAATAACTATTTAACAAATTTTTTTAACTTAAAACCCATATAATTACAAAATTATCAATAGTTGTCCACCTTGCATTCAATTTTTCATAGTTCTGTGCATCTCATCAAACAAACTCAATGGACGCATCTCACGTCATCTCACCTGCGGCTGTTGCACTTGGATACCGTTAGGCACTGTACTGGCTGCATTCACTATCGCTGCTGATAATTCGCTACCCTGAAATGAAATATTTAATATTTGGTCCTAATTATTTAAAAAAAAATCACAAAATGGAAGAACTACAATTTAGAATTAATGACATAATAATGTATAAAACACCCTGCACAATCCGAACAGGGCACATACTACTGAAATCGTAATAATAAGACAATAAAAATGTTAACTTTATTTTTTTTAATACGGTTATTTTAGGCTGGGCAGCTCATCTTAGTCCTTTAGTCCTCAGTGCTTGACAACATCTTGATACATATCTATTAATCTGTAGTCGACAACGAATTTGCGACTTTCTTTGTATAAAAATAGCTTTTTAGGTGTCCATGGATTCACTTGTCATCACATACAGCTTAAAAAATAAACAAATTTACCCCAACGTATGGAGTGTAGAGGTAAAAAGAACGGTCTCTGTACATAAAAAAAGTGTCGATTCAATTAAATTTAAATGCTAATCTTGTATACATTTGGTCTTAATTATAAAAAATAGTTCAAAACAAGAACCCTGCAAGGGCACTGCAACTTTCACAACTGTCCTTAGGAAAGCGTTAAATAAGGGTGGCGCCACTGTAGCTAAAGGGTAAACTTTAAAGAACTTTTTATTGCACAAACTTTCGCCACAATTCTTTTTTATAATAATTATTTTGTTTTTTTCAAAATTTTTATTTTCAAAATAAATTTCAACGTGTTCACGGCGACTTTTTCTAGGTTATGTTTGCTAACGTAAATAGTTGAGGTTTTAAATACTGCAGTTTCATCAACTACTCTAGTCACCACAAATATTATATTCCTCACCTCAGCACGCTTCACTTCGTCAACAACTGCTAAGTTCAATTCATACCCTCTAGCTGCTCTAGCGCTGTTGTGGAGAGTTTTTGAACCGTTATTTACTGCGTACAGATGGACAATTTTTCAACTATTCTCCATGTGAGACAGTCCTCCTTACCTCTACACTCTATGCCCCAACCATCATTAGTTATCTTGAAAAGTTTATCTAAATCATGTGTAAAAAAATTTATAACGAAATAAAATTCCTGTGTCTGAGCTATTGATTGTACTCGACGATAATAACGCTTTATAGTGTTAGTCGCATCATTTATTGTATAGAACCTGACGCCTCTCTGTATGTAACGATATATACAATTAGGTACCTAATAATAAAATATATAAATAGATAATTATTTTATATACCGCAAAAGTGGAAAACAGACATACCAATAATCTATTTGTATATGGATGGTATGGCTTATAGATGCCTAAATTTATAAATACTTTATTAAGAATCAAAACGCAGATGAGTTTTACCCCTGAGAAATAAGATAAAATGTTAATTAATGGAATCAGTCGTAACTTTGTGAATATCTATTATTAAGATGTAAAAAATTAAAGAGTTCCAAACTATAATTTGCATGAGAATATAAGTTAACCAATTATTACACATTTAAGAAGATTACAGAACAGATACAGATACATTCGATTACAGGCTTCGTTATCTGTGAAATCCGGTCTCCGGATCATCCGATTCTCGTTACATACCATACGACACACTATGCTACTATTTTATCCGGATATTCAACGAGAGCGCGATACATTCCTGGTCGAGCCGATCTATTCGTAAATTTCTTGCAATTCACGAAGTCAAGCGGGCTTTACTTATGGTAAACACGTATCTGTATACGTGTCAATGTGTGCGTGAGACCAAAAGCTGGTATGGTTAGCGATGGCACGCTCGCAGCTGAGCGCTCCGTCAGACACGCACGCTATTGTAATGTGCATCTACACGTTCAACCACAAGTAAAGCCATTCCGACTTCGTCAATAACGCGAACTTTAACAACAGCCGTCATTCCTTGCAGTGAGACTTAACCAAATAGAATAAGCAAATGTTACTAATTATATTATAAGTATCTCTGATAATAATCGTGAATGAACTCACCGTTAATCCTTGAGCTCTGAGTTGCTGCACAACAGCGGTACTAATGACCCTCAACTGAGGTTGCTGTTGTAAATATTGTTGTTGAATAGCAGCAAGAGTTGCCGCATCTCCTTGCACTTGTTGCTGAACGAGTTGAGCCTGTTGGACTTGTTGCTGTTGTTGCGCCTGTTGCTGCGCTTGTTGTTGCGCTTGTTGTTGTGCTTGTTGTTGTTGTTGCTGCTGCTGCTGCTGCTGCTGGGCTTGTTGTTGTTGATGTTGTTGTTGAGCTTGCTGTTGTTGTGCTTGTTGTTGCTGTTGAGCCTGTTGCTGTTGTTGAGCTTGTTGTTGTTGTTGTGAGTCTAGAACATATAAGATAAGTGATATATATAATTTTATTACTGTTTTTGAATTTTAATTAATAAAATATGAAGAGTTATTAGGATAGTTGCCGATAGTTGGTAGAGTTTCTGATCTGGCTGGGAGACCTTCTGCAACTACCCCTCTTACATATTTCTGTGTCTACGCAGCAGTTCACTAACTGTTGTGTTCTTGTTTAAAATATATGAACGCAAGTACAATTACAGATTGTGTGGCATTCCATCACATATCTCTATGCCTTTTTTGTTTGGAGTTATTTGTATGTGTCCATGAGTTACAGTACCACTTATCAATAGGTGGAATAAGTGGTTTGTTGCTGTAATGTTATTTTAAAAACAATTTGTAACATTAATGTTCTTCTAGTATGTCAGTTACAACCACAGGAAGAGCGGGATCGAGTAGCCAATTTAGTTTAAAAATACAGCGAAATAGTTAAAAATGGCCATCACACTTTATTATCAAAACGTCGGTTTGATAAAATCTTATAAAATTGTTGGTGTATACTTAGTTTTTTTGTGGATTATTCTTCAATGTGATGTTTTTACACCTCAATATGATTTTTAAATATAAGACTATGAAGTTAAATCTTATGAAGACTTCCAAGACTCTACCTGCCCTCACTATTAACTTCCCACTTGGCCACTTAATCAATTTTAGTGAAATCGGGTATTCGTTATACAAATAAGTGTTAAACAGTTTTTTTTTTGGAAACAATATAATCATTTCTTCTCAAGATGAGATAGTACCTCAAATTGATAGTATTTACTGTTGTATTAACTGTTAAATATACACCATTTTTTTATATGTAACTGTTAGATTTACAAAACTTGCATATTAATAACATTATTAAAAGTCTTACTAAAGTGTTGCTGTTGTTGTTGTTGTTGTTGTTGTTGATCCTTGTCCTGTTGTTGTTGGTCGGGCCCCATATTGGCGGCACCGAGGCGACTACACGTGGCCGCCAGGAGCGCTAGAGGAGACTGATTGCCACTTGCCTCCTAGAAAATGTGTGATCTAATATCATTTTTATAGTGTATTATATATATATATATAACCTCAGACACCCCAATTAGTATATTATGTTATAATCATAATACATACACTGAATTTTTAGTTAAACATTTTTATGCACTGATTATTTATCAAATTAGTTATACTAATTCCGGAAGAATGTTGTGGTCACAGTACAAATCCACCAAAGCAAAGACTAACTTGCTTGAAATAAAGTTAATTTTTCTTTATTTTTATTCAATGACAGAATTAGTAATAATACAAATAAAACTGCAGTCTTAAAAGTCTTATTGCCTTAAGTTAAGGTCCATTTCAGTTTATTTTGACTGTACAGATTTAGTGTGACTGTAATTTACGTAGTTTTAATTATTTTTGGGATAAAAATTACCTATATTAAAAATGATTGGGATCGATTCAGTAAACGATTCTGAACAAACTACTTTCTCAAAGTGCGTTAATTATGTTACATGTTGTTATATATATATATATATATATATATATATATATATATATATATATATATATATATATATATATATATATATATATATATATATAAAGATAATGTAATTAACCAACAATACCTAATATATTAAATTCAATAGTTTAATTAATCATCATCATCATCATCATTACAGTCCGTGACAAGTCTATAACTCAACATAGGCCTTTCCAAGGGAATGCCACAAATGTCACAAAACACAGATAAATTAGAAAAAGTTGAAAATATTTGATATATTCAACACTTGTTTTAGGCAAAACTAGCTTAAACCTAGTCATAGTCAGAAAAAAACCAAATTTGATAGAATGCATACACAAATGTTAAATAAAAACATATTATGTGAGAATAATACCTATCAAATAGGTCAGTGTGTAAACCTAGAGAAATGCAAAATAACAAAAATTACACAAAGACTATGAGTTGATCTGGTGAATGATAGCTGGAAATTTGTAATTCTAGTTCAATATAGAGATATAGAAATCTAGATGTTAATGTTACACTGTCTTATTCCATAAGTAAACTATCTGTGGTAGTAAATACCTATATTTTTAAAATGTTTAACATCATGACTTTAAGTTCCTTTTAGTAATTATGTGTATTTTAATTACATTACATTTAAAGTTTTTAATTCTTTTTATTAATTCACCATTAATTGTAACCAATAATGTTAATTTTAAATATTTCTATTGCTTTCATAAGAAGAGTTACAGATTATGATAACAATGGAGGTTTGTATCTTTCAAATGAAACAGCATAAATACAAGCTCATAGAGAATTTATAATGATCACAAATTTAATCACTCTTTAAGGATTTCACATATTATTCCATGTTTTATTTCTATTTAAGATAAGATGTTAAAAGCCTGAACGAAATGGTGTTTGCTTAAATGTCTAAGATATTACATAGCATGCATATAAACCTGAAATTTATTTCATGAATGTTTTCTTTTATAATCCAATCCAATTTATTTAATCTGTATCTAACCAACCACACCTACCCAAAGTTATTATAAAAGATCTTTGCACCTACCTAATGTTAGGCATGCATGTTAAGTATAAAAAAGTTGCTGTAGGATCATTTCTTGATAACAGAAATAAATTTAAAAAACAAAAAACAAAATTAAGAAACATTTAACTAAGGATTTTAATTATTCAACAGAAAATACTTCTTCTATTTTAATTCAAAATGTTACCTAAAGTGGTATAAATTCCAACTGAGTTTGAATGAATATTATTTAAGTAGGTAGGTACCTACCTAGCTATACTAAATTATTTGCATTTTATTTTTGGTGAAATGTGTAGTCTTGCAGTGAAATTTTATATTATTGAAACTAATTATTAAAAAATCTAAATTGTTGAACAAAAAACAATTAAACATAGCCTAATAACTTTTTACCATTCCAATGGTTCCATTGTCATGAAAGATGTTTTACAGAAAGATATTTGTAAAAAATGCTGTTTAGGCTCTCTTTCCCAGAATAATACAAATAAGATGCATGTAGAGGCAATATGGTCAAATTTGTTTTTATTAAGTATATATATTAAGGTCAGCTTTTCATCAACTAAATTATAACCATACTGACTATAAACTATAATATCTGTAATATGTAACAAAAGTTTTTTTTTTAAATTATCTGTAACAAAAGTTTTATTTACTTTAATTTCTTTTATTTTTAAAATTAACTAATATAAGGGCATTATCAATTTCATATCCTCTACTTTTTGATAGGTAATAAGTAAATTCTGCAATATAGTGAGGCTTTCATTTTATTTTCTACAGCTGTATCAACAAATTGGTTGAAAGTAGACAGGAATTTACACCATATACCAGTATCTCCATAACCAGTGTGTATTCCAAGGATATTTTTTTTGTACCTAATTAGAAGAATTTTAACAGATAAATACACAAAAGTCAGATTATGTGTAATGTGACCGTGAATAAATAGAATATATTTTATAATAAACATCGACCTAAGCTATCGATATAAAATGAGTATTATTTTTTTGCCAAATTTTAGAAACAATAAAGGGTGTTTACGTAAACCTTAATGAGAACTTTGAAAGTGAGGAATTGTTATAAAGTTTGTTTATTGCAGTAGTTGGGAGTTGACACGCCTTTCCCTAACAAGTGCCGGGAGCCGGGAGTCGTCGCAGGCAAGGCCGCCGCCGCCCTTTGGTCCACGGTCCACCCACCTTAGCTCGCGTGACCGTGATTTTTAATTTTAACAATTGTAGAGCCGCTGCATGGTTGATTTATACCACACTCTAACAACTACACGTAGCAAACATAAAATGTAATACGATATGAAATGAAGATTCTGAATTATTCTTATTCCTATATTAGGAATTTTGACAGTGCTGATTGAAAAATGAGGTTTGAAGCATTCAATTGGATTCATCTGACGCATATAAACTTTTTACGGTATAAGTAGGTCAGTTTAAAAAAATATAAGTTATCATGCTATATGGGTGGGAAAGAGATTCGGAAGAGGCTGTTGATGCTATTTCAGCAAGGGAGTAGCTCACGACGCGGTCACAACCTCCCGCGTGTGGCCTGGCGGGCCCCACACGGCCGGGCCGCACTCGCCCCGCCCTCCCCCTGCGTCGACTGATACACGAGACCGCTGCTCGCTGGCGTCTAATATGTTACACAATAACACTGTAACCGTTCACTGTACACTATTTACCTTGATAATTTTATCCTCACTAATATATTCCACCTGCACTTTAGAAGACTCAGACGACATCATCTAGTACACACTTGCAAACAATTATTTTTCTTTGTTCACGTACGGAACGCACCATTCTCACGACCGGCCGCCAAACTGCGGCGAGTGAACTGACGATTAGAAACGAAAGGCATTCGGAGTGCTTCGGAGATCCGCCTCCTATCGCGGTCGTATTTATTGCAGTATTATTGTTTAAAAATTTATAATATGCTAGTCTAAAGATAACAAAGTTGCTTTCTATAAAACATAATACAGTAGGTATCTTATACTGAAGTTACTTTTCCTTAATATCAACTGAACACTTATTAAAGTACTTATTTTACTTTGACGGCCAGCATCTCTGTCTCTTTCTCCCAAAGACAGGTCTTGATTATTGGTAGGCAGCAGCTGCGCCTCTCTTCTCCTCCCCGTCGCGGGTGCGGCGCCGCCTGATAATAATAATTGAAAGTAGGAAGGACGTAATAATGGGTGTATAACCTCGCGCCCGCGTCCTCCTTGGGCGGGAAAAAAATGCACACATGTCGATGTCGTGTCGTTTGGCGCGTCAGCCGCAACAAAACGTGGCCTGTAAACAAACGATAAGGATACGCTGGTGCATTCACAAATCTTTGTTCACATGATTCTGCGCAGATTGCGACACTATTAAAGTCTGAGAATTTCTTATCGGTCCTGACTTTTGTTTTGCATTCCATTCGCAATAAAATCGTAAAATATTTTTTTAATTGCATTTAATTAGTATTTTTAGCATTGTTTATATTAATTAATATATCAGCAACAGTCAAAGCAAATAAAATATATTCCAGTATTCATTCCATCATGCTGCTATTTCATCAAAGATTTATGAAA
Source organism: Parnassius apollo (assembly GCA_907164705.1). Classification (NCBI taxonomy): domain Eukaryota; kingdom Metazoa; phylum Arthropoda; class Insecta; order Lepidoptera; family Papilionidae; genus Parnassius; species Parnassius apollo. The sequence continues at coordinate 1,953,877 of CAJQZP010000935.1, forward strand.
TTAGACTAATTAACCATTAATTTAGAAATTTATTTCTTAAGTATTTTGTAGTGGCTCAAAACGAGAGTGAAAGTTGAACTACGTTTGTCAAGCGTCAGTCGCGTTCGCCCCAAGTCCATTATGCACGAATGAACAGCCGCCCCGAGAGAGCGTGTGTCCCGGCTTAATTATTTCTAATATTTATTCGCAACTTTGAACCTTAAGTCCTATGAGGTAAAGTTTAAAATCAGTTCCGTATCAAATATTCTCTTTATATTTTGGAATAAACTGTCATCAACAACATAGTTGTTTTATATTCATCCTTATATTGTTCACCACAAAGCACAAAACAAATTTAGTTAATTTTAGCTCGTACATCGTTGTTTGTTTCGAGTTAGCTCTATTATGGGTGTACCTTGGCGTGGCAAGGCATGCGGTGGCAGTGTGACGTTATACTGTTTGCGTTACAGTTACTGGTGAAATCATCACACGCATGTTAATTTTGGTTATTGTTCAAAATTTTGTTGCGTATTTACGCATCAGAAATGTTGTGCATAAAGTGATTGCATATACCCAGTAGGAAAGAGAAACTTGACAATGACGTAATTTATATACTTATCTACTTATACGAGTTGCAATGACTTTTGCATTCTAATAATCTTGGTAAACATCGTAAATTGTTAAATTAATACTCAATTTTGGTAACATTGTGTACGATACAATTATACATTCATTTTTATAACTAATAAATAATTGAAATTTAACGTAATAGAACAAGTTCTGAGCACGAGTAATTTTATCCCAAAATGATTGTGATCAGTTAATCGTTTCCTCGCTCTGCCAAGGTAATCTGCTTCTTACTTTGTTACGCAAAGAGTTGTGGAGCAACTGGGAAAGCAGATTTAATGAGTGTCGAACGAATTTATAAACATTCATAACAAACATATTATAATAAACTTGAACTAGAAAGTAAACGTCAATATGTTTAACTTTATCATTATGCATACTATCAATTAAATTGTTTTGTTTGCATTTTATATTTCAAATTTAAAATAGAGATTTATTTTAAATTTGGAATATAAAATGCAGAATTAAGATTCTTTTGTTGCTCGATTTCAATGTAGAATTGTTTTGTTAAATTTTCTCATAACTCTAATTGGCTAACACATAATAGTCTACGTACAAAAGTATTTTGTTATTAGGTAATTAAAAACTTACTATGACCTTTAACCTTGTGAAGATGTTAGTAGGTACATATATTTAGTAAAGACTCATATTAATTGATTCAGGTACATATGCATTAAGTATGTGGTACACGTAGACCTATATCCATAGTAAGTGAAACTGGGTAGTGTTTGCATCTTTCCTACAAAACTAGCTCGAGATATCGTGAAATTTTTAATGTGCCAGCCAGTGGCAGGATGCTTAGTGAACTCTCATTGCATCGGGACAGTGCTTAGCAGTCCACAGGTTGACGGAAACGGAAGTGACGGTGGGCGGGCCGGACCGCCCGCGCCACCCGCCTCCCGCACCCTGACACGCCCTAGTTCTTACGAGTAATGCTGCACCTCAATAATTACACAGCGGGCGCCATAATCATTGACCTCAATCAGCGAATATCATTGACCCCTAGCTTGCACCAGCGCGCAAAAAGGGCAGGTGGCTGAAACAGTAAGCGACTCATAAATAAATAACTTCCTACGGTCATCGATTTGGCTCGAATACATTGTATAATAGGAGCAATGAAACTACTGTTATCTATCTTTCAGCTTTATTCAAAGAATAGCTTCTTTATGAAAGTTTTTATCATTGAATGTAGTCACCTACAAGTGAAGAGCAGTCACAGTTACAGTACGCGAGTAACCCGGGTTCGATCCCTGTCTGCACCAATGAAGTTGTTAATTGCAATTTTAAGTGCTGATTTACCACGTGCTCAGCGGCGAAGGAAAACATCGTGACGAAACCTCGACGTCTGAGAAATAAGAAAAAAAAATATTTCGTGGATATGTGATTTTCGCCTACACGCATTGGGACATCGTAGCGGACATTGCCCTAAAACCCTCTCAGAAGTGAGAGGAGGCCTATGCCCAGCTGTGGGATGTATTATAGGCTGTAACTTTACATAGGTAGGTACTTTTTACCGTTCATTTGTTTATCCTTTATATTTTTTTTACTTCGTTACTATTATCGTTTTAGACTTCTTTATACTAGGCTATCATCTAATTACCATACCTGGTAAGTAGGTCTTCATTACTGGCTAGAAGCCTGTCTGTATTGATTCCACCGTCGAACTATATTTACGTAGTGGTAATATACGTCAATGGGTTCCACGCACTATTCTACCACCCAACAGCACTGCCGTATAGGTACCTACCTGTTTTAGGATAAGAGAGCCAGCATAAAGGCAAGCTATGAGGCATTCCGTCATAGTCCTCAGGGATGACAATGTATCTGTTAGCTTCTGTGGTGTTTAAAGTCGGTTCAATTGCATGGTCATACATTTTATTAACAAAAAACCCCAATTTTTTTTATAGGAATAGGGTGACAAACGAGCACACAGTCCACCTGATGGTAAGTGGTTGCTGCGGCCCATAGACATCTACATCTATCCTCCATTACAAATCAAAATGCAGATGCGTTGTCACCCGTGAGGACTGAGATGGAATGCCTCATTTCCAGTAAAAAGGGTCTCCGGTTCTCTACACTCACCATACGAAATACAGCAGCATTAAGCTACTATTTCACGCTGGTATTCTGTGAGAGCGTGGTCCTTCCCCGGTCGAGCCGACCCATTCGTGCTACAACTATACTACTAATATAACTGCAGCATGGCTCTACCACGAGCAAAAAGGGTCCACATTATAAGCAGAAGCCCAAACCAAACCTCACTCTCATAATCCGATGATGGGATCAGGCGCAGCACCAACGACTTTACGTGCTTTCCGAGGCACGTTGGTGAGGCACCGCCAACTTCCTGACTCCAGGCAGCTACTGAGAATTTCTTGACGGAAAACCTCATCATTTTTGCTTAGCTAATCATTTGGCCCGACCCGGAATTCGAACCCAGGACCTCATGATCAGCAGTCGCACTACTGCAACCACTAGATCAACGAGGCAGTCAACCTTACAACACACCTTACAATAAGGGATATAAAGGGGGGACTTAATGCCTTATGGTATTCTCTACCAGCCAATCCTGTACCTATTCATATTGTTTACCTCACCAAACACTTTTGAACTAAATCAATTAACACCTTCATTTTTATTAATAGATCATTATCACCATTAACATTATTATCTACAGTCATCCACATTCCACATGTCCACTGCTGAACATAAATCCCCCAAGGAACGCCACAAATCACGGACCTGACTCCTGAGCTAGCTGCATCCATCGAATTCCTGTATCTCGTCACTCCAACTAATATTTAGGGGTATCGCCCTACAGATCCTGCCACTTGAGAACCTTTCTTCCCCAACGGTATTGGACAAAGATAGACACATATTTATAATTTTTTAATTTTTATTTATATTTGCTATAAATTTTTGATAAAACTAGCAATTCTATAGCAATAACGTTCATTATATTTCCGATAATCACACCAAATAAGCAAAAATTGATTTTGCGTATGGGTTCTTCGCTTGAAGCGACAGTACACTAGAGGTCCGGTTCACATTCATACTTATCACTTGTCACTGCCTGTTCACACGCACTGAGCACTGAGCACTTGTCATCTATCTGTTCACTTGCCACTCGCACTTGTCACTTCATGTGCCCATTATAAACCGGGCCTTTGGTACGGACTACAAACTCGGAAAGTCCTCTATACAATCTTCTAAGTGTTACTTGGAATGAAGTATTAGTAATATATTAAGAAAAATATTCTTTCAAAGTAAATTATGATTTTAAAAATGTACCTAGATTATTAGAATAGCGGAATAGACCCACTTTTTATTTTAAAATGTCGGTGCCTGTGTACTCTAGGAGCTTTGAATTGGCGCGTATTTATTGTTTTATTACTCTGTTGTTTACGATATGACGGTGTTTCGGATCTCAGAGCAACTTTCAAGTCTCCAATTTAAGTCATTCAAAAGACTGGTCCTTAAGACCCAATACGCAGAGGATAAATAAACAATAGGTAATTTAATGTTTTTGGGCTTTATAGCATAAATGTAACCGCTAAGGTCCAGGAATTGGAAAACTAAATATATTTATCTAATATCTACTCAGCTTTTTGAAAGTAAGAAAAAGAAGAAAAGCCTTGGTAGCTCAGATGGTTAACGCTTGCTGTAAATATAACAGAACGCGAGTAACCCGGGTTCGAACCCCGCCGGCACCAATGAAATTGTTAATTGCAATTTTAAGTGCTGATTTACCACGTGCTCGGCGGTGAAGGAAAACATCGTGAGGAAACCTGCATGTCTGAGGAATAAGAAAAAAAAATATTTCGAAGACATGTGAAGTTCGCCAACACGCATTGGGGCAGCGCGGCGGACACTTCCTTGCCCTAAAACCCTCTCAGAAATGAGGGGAGGCATGTGCCCAGCAGTGGGACGTATATAGGCTGTAACTTTACTTTTACTTTACTTATATGAAAGTATATCCGGTACTTATAACAACAAAACAATCATTAAAATTTTTGATTTCTTAAATTTACGCGAAAACTACACATTGAATAAAACTAAATTTACGGATTTTATCGCGTTTATTTCACTACTTTTACTTATTTTTAATTCCCGACGTTTCGGGTGCTTTACAGCAACCATGGTCACGGGGGGGGGGGGGGGCTGAGATGTTTGACGTCCCAATGTCATTGTTAGCCCGGCTACCTTCAGTTTTTGAATAAGTATTAATTTTTGGTCCGATTTACGCAGAACGAACTTACAGTACCTATCTTGAAGTCTTGCAGTGGTATGCTTAGGTTTGGGTTTAATTTTGTTAATTATAGGATCCCAAGCAGATGGCAGCACCCAACCATCTTCTCTATTGAAATTAGGATGTTTTTAATTTCAATAGCCTCGCGTATCATCCTTGGTAGGAATCGGTGTTCTTTTGGCGATTTATTGAAAACGGACCAAATTAGGAGTACCCTTAACCGACGAGCATGTATGCGTAGGTGTATGGATGTGAAGGAGGCAAGAGAGGTGTGTCAGGATCGTGCCAAATGGAAGTCTGTAGTCTCTGCCTACCCCTCTGGGTGACAGGCGTGAGTGTTTATGTTTATGTATGTTAAAAGTAGTGAAATAAACGCGATAAAATCCGTAAATTTAGTTTTATTCAATTAAAATTTTTGTTTGTGTCTCTGTCGGTTTGCCTGTCTGTCTGTTTGTTCCGGCTTATCTCCGAAATGGCTGGATCGACTTTGGCGGAATTTACATCGGCGGATAGCTGATATTATGAGGACTAGCTTAGGCTAGTTTTATTTTAGAAAAAGAATGATGGTTCCGTTCCGCGTAAATTAATTGAAACCCGTAACAGCGTAAATTAAATTACACGCGGGCGAAGTCGCGGGAATAGCTAGTTGCAAATACAGAATACAATTAACCATGAAGGAGAGGGCGCCATTTCCTAGCAACGGGACCTATAAGGGTTATAACAGTACTTTACCTTTAACGAAATAGGCGTACCTTTCTTATAGAATAAGGATACCAAACGCGCACACGGTCCACCTGATCATAAGAGTATGTTGTAGCCCATAGACATCTACATCTATCCTCAAACAAGAATCGAAATGCAGATGCGTTGACACCCCTGAGGACCAAGAAGGAATGCCTAGATACCAGTAAAAAGGTTCTCTACGTTAACCATACGAAACACGACAGCATTAAGCTGTTATTTCACGCTGATATTCTGTGAGAGCGTGGTTCGTCCCCGGTCAAGCCGACCTATTCGTGCTACAACCGTAACTAGCTACCAATATAGGTAGCTGTAGCGTGGCTGTGCCACGTAAATACCACCTACATACTATCATCGTAAAACCCTGGTACCATACCCACTAACACCCATCGATTCATCTTCTATCGATGCTATTGATCGATTGGTGCGGTAGCTTTAGCTGGTGGACGGACACTGGTCGATGAAATTTTGTTTAATCATCGACTGATGTCGATGGACAATTACACGATGCGGTTGTGGGCTCATCATCGGTATCTTTCAAAATGTATTGAGAAGAAAACGCGTCATTATTAGCCAATACGATCTTACCTACTTATATTGTTATTAGAGTGACACAAACGGAGAAGACTCTGGATGCGATCGTTTCAAGGCCAGAAATAGCTTAAATTCATCTAGACGACATTATAAATAGTTGTCGGTAGAGAGGCTGGTTCTCGAATAATCAAGCAGCTCGATCGACGTCTATCCATTCTATCATCGATTGAGAGGTGTGGTAGAAACTATCGATCGACGTCTCCTAATCCATTCTACCATCGATCGAGAGGTGTGGTAGAAACTATCGATCGACGCCTCCTAATCCATTCTACCATCGATCTTGAGGTGTGATAGAAACTATCGATCGACGTCTCCTAATCCATTGTACCATCGATCGAGAGGTGTGGTAGAAACTATCGATCGACGTCTCCAAATCCATTCTACCATCGATCGAGAGGTGTGGTATAAACTATCGATCGACGTCTCCTAATCCATTCTACCGTCGATCGAGAGGTGTGGTAGAAACTATCGATCGACGTCTCCTAATCCATTCTACCATCGATCGAGAGGTGTGGTAGAAACTATCGATCGACGTCTCCTGATCCATTCTACCATCGATCGAGAGGTGTGGTATAAACTATCGATCGACGTCTCCTAATCCATTCTACCATCGATCGGGAGGTGTGGTAGAAACTATCGATCGACGTCTCCAAATCCATTCTACCATCGATCGAGAGGTGTGGTATAAACTATCGATCGACGTCTCCTAATCCATTCTACCGTCGATCGAGAGGTGTGGTAGAAACTATCGATCGACGTCTCCTAATCCATTCTACCATCGATCGAGAGGTGTGGTAGAAACCATCGATCGACGTCTCCTAATCCATTCTACCATCGATCGAGAGGTGTGATAGAAACTATCGATCGACGTCTCCTAATCCATTCTACCATCGATCGAGAGGTGTGGTATAAACTATCGATCGACGTCTCCTAATCCATTCTACCATCGATCGAGAGGTGTGGTAGAAACTATCGATCGACGTCTCCTAATCCATTCTACCATCGATCGAGAGGTGTGGTAGAAACTATCGATCGACGTCTCCTAATCCATTCTACCATCGATCGAGAGGTGTGGTAGAAACTATCGATCGACGTCTTCTAATCCATTCTACCATCGATCGAGAGGTGTGGTAGAAACTATCGATCGACGTCTCCTAATCCATTCTACCATCGATCGAGAGGTGTGGTAGAAACTATCGATCGACGTCTCCTAATCCATTCTACCATCGATCGAGAGGTGTGGTAGAAACGATCGATCGACGTCTCCTAATCCATTCTACCATCGATCGAGAGGTGTGGTAGAAACGATCGATCGACGTCTCCTAATCCATTCTACCATCGATCGAGAGGTGTGGTAGAAACTATCGATCGACGCCTCCTAATCCATTCTACCATCGATCTAGAGGTGTGGTAGAAACTATCGATCGACGCCTCCTAATCCATTCTACCATCGATCTAGAGGTGTGATAGAAACTATCGATCGACGTCTCCTAATCCATTCTACCATCGATCGAGAGGTGTGGTAGAAACTATCGATCGACGTCTCCTAATCCATTCTACAATCGATCGAGAGGTGTGGTAGAAACTATCGATCGACGTCTCCTAATCCATTCTACCACCGATCTTGAGAGTGTGGTAGAAACTATCGATCGACGTCTCCTAATCCATTCTACCACCGATCTTGAGAGGTGTGGTAGAAACTGTCGATCGACGTCTCCTAATCCATTCTACCATCGATCGAGAGGTGTGGTAGAAACTATCGATTGACGTCTTCTAATCCATTCTACCATCGATCGAGAGGTGTGATAGAAACTATCGATCATTGTCTCCTAATCCATTCCACCGATCGAGAGGTGTAGTAGAAACTATCGATCGACGTCTACTAATCCATTCCACCGATCGATCGTCGATCAATCAAAAATTAGATGTGTGAATCTAATGTGTGTCGTATTATTTATCACCTATTGTGGCGATCCGATCCATTACAATATCAGAGACGCTAAGACAATTGCAACACATGCAAACCTATAAATTAATCATTTTAAGTTTTTAACTGTCTTTACAAAAAGAAGAGCGTTAACAATTCGACTGCTTGTTCTTTGTTACGCTACGCACGTTACGCGATATCTGCGCCATTTGTGAACCGATTTAGCCTTATCTTTTTTATTAAATAGTTTATGCTTCAGGCGCCGTCCCATATAAATTTGTGGGAAAAATTTCATCCCTAAGGGTGGCAAAACAGGACCTGAAGTTTTTAATGTAGGTCCTGTCCTGTCCTGTCCTGTCCGTCCAACTGTTTAGACGACAACGAAATTGTGATAAGTATTTCACAGTCCACACAAAAGGATAAAAAATTACGTAAAATTGAAGGCGACTCACAGAACTAAACAGGATAAAATAATTTCACATTTTAAAGTCGGTGATATAGCTCTCCTAGACAATATGTCTGAGCACCGAATTTAGAATGTGAAATTGTTTATTCTTTTTAGTTCCTTGAAGTTTAATAAAATGTATTTTTATATATTGCAACACATATCAGAATATTTGGCAGCAGGCGTAGCTATGACGTCGTTACAAATAATAAAAAGTACCAACGTCCTGAATATTTCTTATTAATTCGAAGTTTTGTAAAGTTTAATTAAGTAGGTATGGCTTTAACCTGAGCTCAATAAGAGTTCTTTAGAACTTTGCTTATTCTTATCACGTGTATTGTGTGGGTAAAAAATAACTTTTTATTTTTTTATCGACATATAAACCTTAGCCTTAAACCATTTCCAACGTAGTCAAAGCCACACCAGTCATCAGACACAAGGGACACGACCTTATTGCCTAGTGTAAGCAGTAAGCCTCATTATGATCGTTATCATCGTCACATCATCATCATCACAGCCTAACACTTGTCTACTGCTGAATATAGGACTCCCCCAAGGAATGCTACAAAGCACGGTCCTGTGCTATCTACATCCATCGACTTCCTGCATCTCTTACCAGGTCATCATAGTTCCTAGAGACGACTCTCCTTACACTTCGCTTACCGGTATGAGGCTGCCATTAGGGAACTTTTCTTCCTCATCGGTTGTCGGTTTTTCGAGCTAGGTAGGTATATGGTCGGTTCATGTACCTACTTCTTTAGCTTACCTATTGGTCCTTTGGGTTATGTGAGTTACTCCGGTATATATATATATATATATATATATAGGTACACATTATTAAGCCTATCACTATCAATAGCTCGCTGAGCAACCTTGAGCTTCCTCATCATCTTCATCTATAGCCTTAAAATTTTAAGGACGCCGCTTTTAAGGGAATGCGGTGTTGGTGAATATAGAACATTTATTTTCAATTGCATGTTGCTTATTCCCTTCACTGTCTGTCTGTTCTAATATTTTTGGATTTTTCTGACGTCAGCGAGTGCCATGCCTCGTCCAATGGGTCGGCAGCGTACACCGTAGGCTCGAGTAGTTAGACATTAGAGAAAATGTTCATATAAGTAAGTACTCTTCTTTGCACCTCAGCTAGATCTCTGCACCTTTTATACCAGTTACCACAATTTTATAAAGGTAAATTGCACTGACGACCGATTCGTTTTCGAACTTATTTTTTTATTTGATATATTTTTGTATTAAATATGGTAACACAATATAACTTAAAAGAGCGAAATTATTAAAAGTAGGATTACTTTTGTGCGAATTTGTCATTTGTTTTTAGTAACAAGTTAAACAACTTCTCCCCTAATTCTTTATATTAAACAATTCATAAACGCTTGAACGAAACGCTCCCACCCACCAGCCCACCACCGCCCGCCCGCAATGGCAATGTGCGTTCCGCGGGGGCGTAACCACCGCCCTAAGTCGCATTCGGACCCACTTCACGTTGCATCATTTTCCCGCCAAATCTTTTATTTTAAAAAACATTTGATAATTTCTTACTTATAATAATAACATTTTTTAGAAAAAAAAACATATAGGTAGTCTATGGAAACTTTTATATCAAAGCTTTCTGAAAATCAAATGGCTACATTGATGTTACAAGTACGAACTTTATTTATTTTAGATTTTGTAAACGGCACAATTAATTTTATCAGATGTTATTTTATGTCAGCAATATAGACAATTATTATTTTCTAAAAAAAAAACAGCTGCGTCTTGGCTATAAGCGTTCGGTTGTGAATCGACAAGCCGCGGGTTTTATACTTGTATCGAGCAAGTATTTGTATGGCCTAAAGGACTTAGATATTTACCTACCCACTATACGAATTAAAACTATTAGGATAAAATCTAGAATCTAGAACGCATTACGATTCAAAAGTTTTGTAGCCTTAATGTGTGTGAGAGTATTTGCCTACACGAGTGTTGGCCTACACGAAGGTGACAATCACCCAATTCTTGACTTTTACAAGTTATGAGTTCCTAGATGTTCGGTGGAGGAACAATCGAAGAGAAGTCCATTTCCGTTAAATATCAAAATCTCATTGGGGAGGTTTGAAGACATTTGAAGTGCATTAGGTACTCACCACTTCACACACTCCGGTCCAGCCTAGAAATCAATGTTGGTGTCATAGGTTCTTGAGTTGCTCCTCATAGGGCCATTAAATATTTAACCCCGTGATATGGTGTGTTATATCAGGGGTGAATTTAAACTTGACTCGCGAATTCTGGGCTTAGGGCGGCAGAATTTAGGGAGCGGCAAATTTTTTAAAGTTGGCCATAATTTCAACACTATTAGACTTTCTACATTACCATTTGCAAGAACTAATAAGCCACATAATAAGGCCCATAAACATCTAGATACACTTAAAGTTAAAGTTACAGCCTATATGCGTCCCACTGCTGGGCACAGGCCTCCTCTCATTCCTGAGAGCTTTAGAGCAAGGAAATATCGGCCGCGCTGCCCCAATGCATGTGGGCAAACTTCACATGTCATCGAAATATTTTTTTCTTTATTCTTACACATGCATGTTTTTTCAATATGTTTTCCTTCACCGCCGAGCACGTGGTAAATCAACACTTAAAATTGCAATTAATAATTTCATTGGTGCCACCGGGGATCTAAGCCGAGTTGCTCGCGTAGGTACTGTTTACAGCGAGCGCTTAAACCATGAACTAACTACCACGGCTTAGATACATTTACTCTCGATTAAAAAATAAAATACACGGTCTCGTTGTCACTCCCTGAGAACTAAGATGGAATACCTCGCTACCAGGAAAAAAGATCTTATAAAATGTCTTTCATTTTATGATCAAAGGTAATTCAGTAGTACATTTCTTTTTTGATAACCAATTATTAAAAGAGCACACTACCGGATTAAGCCTAGGGCGCTCTTTAACTTTCCGTCCCCTGCTGTAGCTGTCATTTCTCTTTTCTAAGCGATCGTCTTATTAGAGTGGTGTATCTAACAGATTGAGTAGCGAGTGTTGAATTCGAATTTTGTACAAAAATTGTTGGTAATATTAATTACATTCTATTACCATTAACCGTAATAGAATGTAATTAGTATTATAATGTTTGGCAGAAAATAAAAGCTTATAGCTCCAAATTTCTCCTGCACCCCCTGTTCCCCCAAGGGGGGTCGCTTCCGATACGGCAGAAAGGTCCTCCAGGCCAAAGCCAGTCCCAGGTGGTGTTTAGTGGTAGGCACCTAGGTCTTCACAGTCCACATAACCACGCAGCCGGCTGCGTGGTATGCTAAGAGCATTCACCACCTCCCTCCCCCGCTTTCCGGAGGGTAGCCCTTTACTTTGCTTCTGGACGCAAAAAAAAAAACATTTATAAGCCGCACACAGGTTTGCCGATGAACACCCGTCCCACTTCCGTCGCTTTTTTCGGCGCATGACGTCATATCGCTATTGGCAAATCTTTTGCGTACAGGTTTTACAGTAGACAATTAGGGTTGCCAGGTAGCCGGGATTCGTCTGGGTTGTCCCGACATTTTAAATGATCTCCAGACTCCTGACAAAACTCAAAAACTTCGGACAAACAGCATATATAAGCCAAGTTAGTACCTAATTAGACTGAACTTTGTAGTAAATTCTTTGAATTATAAATATTTTCCGAATACTACTACCTACTAAAGGATCCAAATTGATGGACTGTAGTAAAAATTCAAAAAGTAAACTCCAATGCCAAATACTTGTGGCAATCTTATAATTGTATGTACTTAAATTAGTTTTGTTTAAAGTATTTAAAAAAAAATAAAAAAAGTTCTCGAGTGGCAGCCTAGTACCGGTAGGCATAGTGTAGGGCGACCCCCCACTAGATGGAGTGACGACCTGGTAACACATGCAGGAAGTCGATGGATGCAGGCGGCTCAGGACCGTGCTTTATGGCATTACTTGGGGGAGGCCTATGTTCAGCAGTGGACTTGTGAAACGCTGTAATGAATGAATGAAAGTATGTATTTTTGTAGTCTTTTAATTAAAAAGATAAACTTATTATTTTTTATACTTATTTCTCCCGACAGCAATCACAAAATTCCGACTTTTCAAAATTTGTCCAGATATTCTGGTCTTACGATCTGGCCACCAAGTAGACATATCGTGTGTTTTTTTTTAATAAAATTAAAATAACTAGCGAACTAACAGTTCATCTGATGGTAAGTGGCTGCAGCAGTTCATGGACACCAGCAACTACCTTGAAACAAAGAAGACTTCAGATGCGTTGTCACCACTGAGAACTAACATTAAACACTAACAAACAATGGAGTCTATTGTAAACTGCCAGCTCATGAGGTAACTTGAGGAGCACCAGCTGATAAGTGACCGCCAATACGGTTTTCGCCGTGGTCGGTCAGCTGGTGATCTTCTGGTCTACCTAACTCATAGATGGGCGGAGGCAGTAGAGTCCAAGGGGGGAGGCATTGGCCGTTAGTTTGGACATTGCGAAGGCTATCGATCGGGTTTGGCACAAAGCGCTTCTTTCGAAGCTCCCTTCCTATGGGCTTCCCGAGAAATTGTGCGATTGGATCTCCAGCTTTCTTGCAGATCGGAGCATCAAGGTCGTCTTAGACGGTGCAAGCTCCTATTGCAAGCCTATTAATGCTGGTGTTCCACAAGGCTGCGTGCTATCGCCAACGGTGTTTCTTCTGCATATCAATGATATGTTGCAAAACCCGTAACATTTATTGCTATGCAGATGACAGCCTGTGATGCTCTTTAAAGCCGGGCCAATGAAACGTCTCCGAGTGCCGGGACAAACTTGTGTCTGAAGTCGAGTCTTTGCTGAACAGAGTCTCGGATTGGGGGCGACTAAATCTAGTCCAGTTTAACCCGCACAAGCCACAGTTTGCGCGTTAACCGCAAAAAAGAACCCCTTTGTCGTATCTCCTCAGTTTCAAGGCACTCCCCTTGTTGCCTCAACCAGTATCGGAATCCTCGGCGTCGACATATCGAGTGACGTGCAGTTTCGTGGTTCATTTGGAAGAGAAGGCCAAATTGGCCTCTAAAAAGATTGGCGTGCTCAGCAGAGCGGGACAGTATTTCATGCCGGCACACCGCCTGCGACTTTACAAGGCGCAGGTTCGGCCGCACATGGAATACTGTTCCCATCTTTGGGCTGGGGCTCCCCAGTACCAGCCACCCCCCGTCGACGACCGAGTGCTTTCCGATCGGCTGGATTCACTGACACTGCGAAGAGATGTTGCATCTCTTTGCATTTTATTTCGCATATACCATGGAGAGTGCTCTGAGGAATTGTTCGGATTAATCCCAGCCGCCAAATTTCGTGAACGCACTACGCGGCAAACGTCCCGATACCATCCACACCATCTGGAAGCTTGGCGGTCCACACAGTACGTTTCAAAAGGAGTTTTCTTCCGCGTACAACCTCTCTGTGGAATAGTTTACCACCGGCGATTTTTCCGGACCGATACGACCTGGGGACCTTCAAGAAAAGAGCCTACTCCTTTCTAAAGGGCCGGCAACGCACCTGCAATTCCCCTGGTGTTGCGGTTGATCATGGGCGGCGGTAGTCACTTAACATCAGGTGAGCCGCATCCTCGTTTGCCCCCTCTTCTATAAAAAAAAAACAAAAACATGGATAACAGAAGACTAAGAAGACTGGTGGCAGAAATAGAGTCCCACCATCTAATAAAGTCCGTAGTACGACCACTAAGGGATGTGAGCAAGCAAAAGCAAAAAGAAATGTTAGACAAGCAGCTATTATGGCGATGCACTCTCAAGTTAGAAAAACCCAGTAAAACAGCAGTGAACAAGAATGGACTGATGACGATGGACCTGCCTCTGGTTGTATTACTAAAGGACGTTTATTGAGAGGCAAAATGAAATAAGCAGCGAAATCGGGGGTCCGCAGTTCGCACCCCATTTTAACGGTGCAATACGATAAGGAAAAATCACGAATACACCGAGGGGTGGAGAGGGGAGGTTCTAATAACATCATCAATTGTCTTCTGATTACGACTTACTCTTGATCCCTCAGATTAACAAACCGATCGTTCTTTATTTGTTTAAATTTAAGATTTTCGTGTAACACAACGATTAAATGACAACGACGACTTAAATGAAATGAAATTGAAAATATTTTATTTGTCTCAAAACAGTTACATGTATTATAAATGACATATCCCCAGTAAGTAATTAATAATACTTGTGTTGGGGCTATCTCTAATTTAGTTAATGAAACAAACTTTGAAAGACATTCGTAAGTTGTTTTTTCGAGCGCTTTTTGCACTGTAGAACGAGTTGTAAAGGTTTATTAAATGTAGAAACAAGACAGAGGGGTTGATGAAGCCGTAAAAGTATTATGTTTAACAACAGAGACTTCACCAAATAAATAAACGACGTCAGAGACGTTTCGGCTGAAATGAAGTTTGTTTCAAATGAAAAATAATGTCGCGTGATCGTCTGGCCGAGTGGTTGAAATGCCTGTGCACTGCGTCGCGGTTCGTGGGTTAAATTCTCAGCCGGAGGTTGTCTTGTGTATTTATGCAAATAGGTTACCAAGTTTGTATCGAACATTCATTTGCTCTTTCGTATATGTGTTCGCGTGTTTTTAATTAATAAATTTTGAAAATAATAAGAACAGTCATGTCCATCTGTAACAATACAGTTTTCTTAGTATTTTCGGGATCGGTCAAATTCGATCGGCAGTGGCAAAGTAATTGGCCTCGGCGATGCGAGCCGCGGGCTCGAATCCTGCTCTAAACAAGTTATAGTATGGCCTATAAATATATTTTCAAGGCCTGGAAGCTGGATGTTTGTCCATGTGCAGTCTATTGACGTATCGCGCCTCGACGATACAAGAGTAAAGCCTAATGTTGAGCTTACGTTTTTTGGAATAAAAAATATACCTAATATTTTATAGTAGTTTGAGTACCGTAAAACGGGGTCAATAGAAACCGCGGTTATTTGATAAAGTCTCTAGAGTCTCTAGATTTTTCAAGTTTACCAAAATAAAGGAAAAATGTCAGCATATAATAACAGTAGATAGAAATACGCACACGTTCCCGATATGTAGAAAAACCTTCAGACAACCTAACCAAATAACCAGACTTGTTTCTATTCACCCTGTGGTTTCTATTCACCCCATTTTACTCGGTACCTAATACAAATAAAAAAATTAAAACTATTCAACAGTTAAATAAAAAAATAGTAATAATTATTTCTATGCTTGTGACGATAGGTGTACCTACTTATTTACATTCAATACGCGCATCGCGCTCTCGCTTCGATCGTTTCTTTAACGAACAAAAGCTGCTTGACTGGTATGGATGGACGCACCTGAATTTAACTCTTCCCTGGTTTAATGGTGTATAAAATTCACATCTTTTTACTTGGTGGTCATACACATTGGTGTAGTTCAGAATGACATACTATGGAGGGTAGGGGCTCCATATATCTAAAGTTTACAGCTTTTTTTTTAATAATAAATTCCATCTCAGTCCTTAGGAGTGACAACGATGGACGTAGATTTATGGACTACATGGTCTGCTCTGTGTCATGGTGTGCGCGGATGTCAACATTACTTTTTTTATTAGGTAAGTCTTACTTCTATTATATCGTTTTGGACTATCAAGGTTTTGGATGTTAACACTAATTTCAATTTACTATTAATAAATATTAGAACTGGGGATACGTTAATAATTATATATAATTTAAAATTAGTTTATAAAACAAATCAATTCCTAAATTCACCTACTTACCTTCTAGAAAAAATCAAATACAATAATATATATATATATATATATATATATATATATATATATATAATAAAATATATAGAGAAGTTTTGTGAGACCCATGCTGCAGTTATATTAGTAGTATCTATAGTTTTAGCACGAATGGGTCGGCTCGACCGGGGAAGGACCACGCTCTCAAAGAATACCAGTTTAAAATACGAGCGTAATGCTGCTGTGTTTCGTGTGGTTAGTGTATAGTACCGGAGCCCCTTTTTACTGGAAACGAGGCATTCCATCTTGGTCCTCAGGGTTGACAGCCACGCATTTTAATTCGTAATCGAGGATAGATGTAGATGTCTATGGGCCACAGCAACCACTTACCATCAGGTGGGCTGTGTGCTCGTTTGTCACCCTATCATATAAAAAAAATTAAAAATGGATTTTGGAAAAGCATATTTTCACTGTACCTACGTAGTACGTCTATGAGGACAGAGGAAATCAAAAGACAATATACTCAATAAGATTCAAAAAATTTATTTCACAATGAACACTTACATAATTATTCTGAAAGTCAAATTGAAATTCAAGTACTTAATCATGCTTACGCCAAGCGCATAATTATTTAAAGAATGTTATGTTAACAACAAACAACAAAGAAATATTGTGATTGATTTTGAAAATCAAATTGATAAAATTTATTTAAATATTTCAATTTCATAAATTGCAATATTATCACAAATCCGTCTTAGTTTTGCTTAACGTTTTACGCAATAAATTAATAAAATTAAATAACTATAGATACAAAAAACAGTTACAAAACGTTCCACTTCTACTGAAAGTACTTATTTGTGAATTATTGAGGTTGATTAATCATAAAATTAAAAATTATGCAATAGCTTTTCAGTTACTGATAAGGTGTATTTTAATTAAAGAGTAGATTATATTTCAAAATGGTAATGACATAATATACAATAACTAGTGGACGAATGATGTAGGTACATATGTATGTAACAATAAATAGAATGAGACGACGACTTTTTACTCTACGTTTCATAAATAATGATTATACTCTAAATTAATCATTTAGGCTTACGTTATCTATACATTGTTGCGTAGCATTCTGAATCTGAAACAAAATAAAATTGTTAATATTGCAACTAAAAAAAATTAACTACTAAATTACCTTCGATAAAGTATAATACTTTGTCCAGGACTATCACAGTCTTTCTTTGGTTAAGGTTTCGCCACAGTCAAACTTAATAATTTCATCTAGGTATGTTAAGTTGTTTGAAAATTATATTCAAAGAGTCTAAGACCACTATGTTCCAATTATATATATGTAATTATATCTATAATTTTATATGTTTTAGCTATATATTATAACTAATATCAAATAACGAAGAATATGTAATGCCAAGTTTTACGTGATAAGTTCTAATTTTTATACATAATTACTTTCTATTTGATTTGTCAACAGATTTACGTAGTTTTATATTTTTCACATAGATGTCTCTTATCTCATGTACACGAGCAGTCTGTAGATCTGCTACACCAAAGGATCGTTAAACAAAATGAAGATATTATTATACTGGACCTTCGCGTCCAGTATAATAACATCTTCAGGACGATGTTGAAACTTCCTCGTTTATGTAGTGCATCTGAAATATTTGCGCAGGCGAGAACGGATGGTTTTCAGGCACTCACGCGCAAGAAAGTGGCGTCACTAATAAGCCGCGTACGGGGAAGTCACAACAGCATCCTGAGGACGGTAGCAGATGATCCACATGCACCACCTATATTAAGGAGCTATGTGCTGACAATGATCGAGAGACGGATTCGTAAATTATTTAAATTAAATTATTATTATATTATAGTACTACTAACCCCTTACTATTAGAATTAATTACTAACCCTTATGGACCTATGTTGTCTGAAAATAAAAAGATTTGGGATTATGCTTTGGATCTGGTCCAACATCGATATTCAATATAAAACTCCAAGTACCTGTTAAAAGGAAGCTTTTTAATATGGAGTGTAGAAGCAAGGAGTACCAACTCCCATAGTAGAATAGTTGAAAAAGTGTCCATCTGTAAGCAGTAAATAACAGCTCAAAAACTCTCCACAACAGCGCTGGAGTAGCTACTGGGATGAAATGAACTTAGCAGTTGACGGTATAAGTGTGCTGCTAAACTGCTCAGTAGCTCTAAAATCTAAAATAATTTTATTTACTAAATATAACCTCAAAAAAAGTCGTCTATCCCACTAATATTTTTCGGCACGTTCTTTAAAATTTAGCCCATAGCTATAGTGGCGCCACCTTTATTTAACGGTTTTCTATGGACACTTTTTAATACACAGTCTGTACTCCTTATTTCTACACTCCATACTTCTTAATTTTAATAGCTGACTCATGGAGGTTGTTCTGAAACCTCCATGAGCTGACTTACGGCATTCCTGTGTAGTATTAGTATTAGTGTGTACTTAAAGCAATTACTCAATATAATTTAATAATGTGCCATTAATACTATTAGTTGATGTTAAACTACCCATACAAAACACCCCTTTAAAAATGGGTTGAACGTCCACCATAAATTCGATATTCAGAGCTTGAAATACCGGTGGTAACGTTACCAATACTAAACAAAGGTAACATTATAACTCTACATGTAACGTTATGTTATAAATTAATACAAATCAAAGTGTTGACGGTAAGTGCTAAGTTACGTTAGTTTCGGTTTTGAAGCTTTAAAAAAAAACGTTATCCACACCAGGTTTTTCTCCGGTATTGTCGATTCAGCAAACATAAATTACAGAAGGACAAACATCCACACACGGAACAATTTGAAAATTTGTCTCTGTCCACTACTTTAACTTTTTAATAAAGATATGAATAGTTACTTTGCAACCATCCGCTCAATAAAATAAAATGATGTGTCTTACCTAGTTTGAAGTGCACCGTCCGCCCTCCCTCAATTGCATGCACTAATCCCGTCACCACTAATCCCAGTACCACTACTTCTAACACCACTATTTGAAGAAAGACACACCATCGACGATAATACGACACGTATTTCGCCTCTACATGAGGCATCTTCAGGTGATGTTGACTCTACGGCGGCTGACCGATATTAGCGGACACGTGTTTCGCCTCTACACGAGGCATCTTTAGGTGATGTAGACTCTACGGCGGCTGACCGATATTAGCGGACTCTAGGAACCTCAAAACATAACATTTGGACTGGGTAAAACCGTACCTATTACAATATTTCCTAGAATCGGAAATTAATAACCGTTCAATGTTTTACATCCCTCCCCAAGGCATACTTACTGTTTGCATTACGTCGTTTATAAGCCTCCGCCACTCCTCTCTACCGTGATCTTTTTCTTGAGCGATTCTTTTTCGTGGTGTTCTTCTTCCATCTCAGCCATGCGCGCGAACCGCGAATATGCTACGTGACCAGACTTAATGGCCGACATCATCTGATACATGGAATATTATAAATTGATATTAGTTTTATATCTAAACAAAGCCAAGAAAAACACAATGCTTACTAATAATATTATAACAAAATATGGTTAGGTTTTTAGTTTTATCTATTAATATGTCATGCAAATAAAAAAGACGTGTGGCGCTCGGGGACTGCCGCAATAAAGCTATTGCATAACATTTTGTATCAACTTATGCAATTATAATTATATATTTATTTTATTTATGCAGTATTTCTTTTTCTTTGATATTAATTCAAGTTACACTTTTTGAGCGTGGTGACCGATAAGAAAAATATTTTTTTTTCTTTTATTAAATAAATAAATAATAAATGCACTTTGTTCATTCATATTCAAAACACTTTATACACAAATTTTACAAGTACAGCTATTCACTGTTGTACATAAATACCTATACACCTATATACTTTCTCATAAACAGCTGCTTATGTATTCGTCCGATTTCGGAGCAGCTCGTCTCGATTCGTGCGAGCTTCGTAGAGTCGTACAATACGTCTAGTTGCACGCACACAAACACCGTGTCGAAGACTGCCGAAAAGAAACGACGTTAGACAATGCACGGCCTTCAAGCCACACCTCCGTGCCCGTCGGAGTGGGGAGCGTGAGGTTTTTTCGTTACGGAATTTCTGGATTCGGTCCCCGCGCTCAAGGCCCGCGATAGAAGCTATGCAATAGCTTAAAAAATCATAATTATGTTCAAAGCTACTGCACCAAAGAAGAAAGCTACTGAATTGTAACCAAGATATAGCAATAGTTACTCTATTTGCCTGCAAAAAGTAAATGGCGAATTAATTTTTACTACAGTTAATTATTTATTAGCAATAACATATTAGTACATACTTACATAAACTAATCTAAGGATTCGGTTATTAACATCATGATACACGAACATTTGCTAACAAAACAAAAGAGTGCTAATAAAATCAATACGTTTTACAAGCACACACATACGAGTACATACAAATTAAATTGTGAAAACTTAATGTTAGTGTATGTATGGTCTTTTCACGAAAGAATTCTTTAGTCGCGGCGCCACAGTCTTCGCAAAATTTGAGTTTGACGTTAACTGTTAAATTCCATACCTAAATTAAAATTCTATTTAGCATAGTTTTCACGGGACTTCTTTCGTAAAACAGACTCTATTCAATCTATAATCTGTAGACTATTAGTGAAGTGCACACTCTTATAACAAACTGAAGTTTATCCTCCATAAGGGCTGAACTCTCCCTACCTTCAAACAAACTTATGTGCCAAAGCATCATAGATCATAATTTTAGTAAACGATATAAAACCAAATAAAACTCTAGAGCTAAAATATTATAACATGCTTAATATAATAATGTAAACTGTTTGATACATGTAAATAAATGACAATAATAATGTACTTTATAGAGAATCTTTGTTAAAGATAACATTTGATACGAGACTGAAAATTTCGGGAATGAAGGAAGTGACACAACATTACTATTTAAAAATGTATTTATTGGTTTTCGAAGTATTCTCCGCGAAATTTGACACATTTTTCCATACGATGGAACCAATCCTTGAAGCAACCATTCCATTTGGAAGTTGGGGTCTCCAAAATGGCCGTTTTGTAGGCGGTCCAGCTTCTTCAGGTGATGAAAATCTCTGTCCACGCAATTTATTCTTTATTTTACGGAAAGTATAGAAATTATTAGAGCTTAGGTCGGGGCTATACGGCGGATAGTCTAATAATTCTATGTTTTCTTGCTCTAAAAACTCGTTTGTTCTGTGTGCGGTGTGAGAACTCGCATTGTCGTGATGGAGGATGATGCGGCGGTTGCAGTTCGCTTTACGGAGTTCAAAAACGACCTGTGGCAAACAAATGCTAGCATACCATTCTGCATTAACCGTTCTTTGTCCCTCAAGAGGAATAGTCGTAACATGGCCGGTTTTGGAGACAAACGTGGGCGCCATTTTTTTGCAACACTCCGTGAACGAACAATTTTTGTTGGCTTTAACTCATTTTCGAACACCCAAACTCGTGACTGGTTTTTTGTTTCGGGTTCGTACGCGTATATCCATGATTTGTCACCTGATACGATGTTGTATACAGCATTTGAGGATCCTGCGTGGAATCTTTCGAGAGTTCTGACGCACCAAGTAACGCGAGCCGCTTTTTGCTCTTCACAGAGCGAGTGCGGTATCCATCGGGAAAACAACTTTTTTACATCTAATTGTTCATGCAACTCCAACTGCAACTCAATTATTTGTATTTGACTCATGTCAATGTCTAAAGTTGCCTGAATTTCGCGGTATGTCACATGTCGATCTTCCTCAATCAGCTTACGCACAGCATCAACGTTTTCTTGGGTGACTGCAGTTTTGGACGACCTTGACGGTGATCATCACTGAGCTTGACACGTCCACGTTGAAATTCAGCAAACCAGCGATAAATTGTGGTTTTGGATGGGGCTTTATCACCAAATGCAGAAATCATCCGGTCAACATACTGTTTTTGTGTTAAACCACTTCGAAAGTCATAATAAATCATTGCTTTTGAATTTTCTCGAGCCAATTCCATTTTCTCAACGAATAAACAAGTATGACAAAACCTTGTGACAAGACCGAAAATCTTTTTTTAAATAAATAAATGGTATTCGATTATAAAAAACAAGGAGTTTTCAATTAAAAAGATTTTAATATGACAGGAACAGTAGAAATATTCCATTCCCGATACTTTTAGTGCAGCCTA
Source organism: Parnassius apollo (assembly GCA_907164705.1). Lineage (NCBI taxonomy): Eukaryota > Metazoa > Arthropoda > Insecta > Lepidoptera > Papilionidae > Parnassius > Parnassius apollo. Next base: position 1,976,422 of record CAJQZP010000935.1, read on the forward strand.
GTAAACTATGTGGTTAAATGATCTGAAAGTTATTGCATGCTTCTAATATTGAAATCAGTACATCTATCCATATGATACTTTTTTATAGTTTTTAAATATATATAAAGATAATTTTTTTTGAGTAAAATGTCAATATGACTAGTCATTAAAAAGTTTATAATGTATATACAGAGTGGCTAAAAAGTCGTGAATCAAACGAAAAAAGGAAATACAGAAAGCAATTCCCAACAAAAAATCTTTCTACAGCATGGCCATAATTCAATTGCCCTAAAAGTTATGAATATTTTTGTTCTTTTCGAACTAATTTTTTTCTAATATTATAAATATAAATAAAATACCACAGAGATAGTTCTGATACAGAGTCACTTTTTCATAGTACATTTTTTCCAGTGTGCTCTTAAAGTGAGAAAAAAAATTTGAGTAACGCTTCAAAATTTTTGGAAAAAAATATTTGCTCTTTAAATCTGGTACCCAAATCCGCAATAGAACTTTTTTAGCGCTGATACATTATCTTGTAATAATACAACACCGTTTGTTTTATATCACTTTTTTAATTAGTCTAATTTTATAAAAATCGTTATTTTATTTAAAGAAAATCAAAATATTCACTTTTATGGCAATTATGGCCACGCTGTAGAAAGATTTTATGTTTCAAATGACCTCTTGTATCTCCCTATTTCGTTTGATCCACGACTTTTTGGCCACCTATAAAGTCCGCCGCTAGTCCAATCTGTGTAAGCAGATAGGACAATATGAAATTTTTAAAGTTCCTTCAAGTCATAACAGCGTAACTTCCATTGGCATAACTTATGCTGGTATCTATCCAAGGTACAACGGTGGTTCAACCAAATGAGATATCAAAAATTTATTATAATATATATCTTCCATATTGGTCTTAATTATAAAATGGGAAAATATATTCAGGGGATGCAAAAATTATCTTTATATATATATAGCTAGGGTCGAGTAGTGTTTTTTTTAAATAATTATACAATGCATCTCCCTATCCTTAGCTCTTTAAATAATACTTCTATAATGATTTCTTATATTTACGCGAACACTACACATTGAAATAATACTAGTTTTTACGGAATTTATCGCGTATATTTAACTTTTTTAAATACCCGACGTTTCGAGAGCTTTACAGCACCCATGGTCACGGGAAGGACTGAGATGTTCAACGTCCAGCTGTCATAGTTAACCGCGGTTACCATAGATTAAAATTTAACTTTTGTTCCGATCTACACAGTATGAACTTATGGTATCATGGAGTCTTGCAGTTGTATGCTTGGGTTGGGATTTAATTTTATTTATTATAGGATCCCAAGCAGATGGTAGCACCCAGCCATCTTCTCTATTGAAATTAGGATGTTTTTTGATTTCAATAGCCTCGCGAATCATCCTTGGAAGGAATCGGTGTTCTTTAGCGAGGATTTGTGGTCTATCAAATCTGATGTAGTGACGGGGGGCGATCCTGTACATGTTCACAGACTGCAGACTTCCTGGAGCGTCGGTTCTTCACATCAGCTATATGTTCTTTGACGCGAGTTTTAATTGATCTTTTAGTTTGTCCTATGTAGGAGAGACCACATTCACAATCAAGCTTGTACACTCCTGCATCTTGCAGAGGGACGTTACACTTGACTGATGGTAAAAACTGACCAATCTTCTTCGGCGGCTTGCAGTATGTTTTGATGGAAGCGCGCTTCAAGATGTAGCCAATCTTGTCAGTGACTCCTCTAACATATGGCAGTACAGCAGGTACATGCTCGACTGTGGCCGGCTTCACTCGTTCTCTGTGACGTAGGCGCGGGACCCGAAGCTTGTTGTCATGCAAAACTTGCTTGACATGTTGGAGCTCGGCAGCCAGGTGTTTACTGTCACAGATCCCTCGTGCTCTCTGAAACAAAGATTTACCCACGGTAGCTAACTGTGAAGGATGGTGGTGAGAATCACTGTTTAAATATCTATCTGTATGGGTCTTTTTTCTATACACAGTATGGCTCAAGGTGTTATCAGGATTCCGAATTACTAACACATCTAGAAAAGCTAAGGAATTGTTTGCCTCTAACTCCATTGTGAACTGAATTTTAGAATTTATAGAGTTAAGATGGTCTAAAAATGCAGTTACTTTATCTAAAAGTTAGAATTGTGAAAGTGTCGTCTACGTACCGCTTGTAGAATCTTAGATTTATGGGAAAAGTAAGCGGGCTTTCTCCTCAAAGTCTTCCATGAATATGTCGGCGACAATGGGAGATACAGGTGAGCCCATCGCCACACCATCTACTTGCTTGTAGAACTCCTCCTTCCACAATAGGTAGCCAGATGTAAGGCAGTGTCTGAGTAATACTGCATATTCTACGGGCATGTTGTTTTCTTCCAGCCTTCTAGTTACAATTGAGATGCAGTCTTCAACAGGTAAGCATGTAAACAATGACTGCACATCAAAACTGACCATAGTTTCATTGTCTGCCAGACGTAGGTCTTTAATCTCGCTGACAAAATGGTAGGAATCCTTTATGTGTGCTCTTGTTTGTCCCCTGAGCGGTGAGAGTATTTTCGCTAAGTGTTGAGCCAATCTGTAAGTTGGTGAATCGATTTGGCTCACTATGGGGCGTAATGGAGCATTGGGCTTGTGTATTTTTGGTAACCCATACAACTTTGGTGATTTGGCGCACGTAGGTATTATCCATTTTACGTCCAGATTTAATAGTAATATAGATAATACCTACGTGCGCCAAATCACCAAAGTTGTATGGGTTACCAAAAATACACAAGCCCAATGCTCCATTACGCCCCATAGTGAGCCAAATCGATTCACCAACTTACAGATTGGCTCAACACTTAGCGAAAATACTCTCACCGCTCAGGGGACAAACAAGAGCACACATAAAGGATTCCTACCATTTTGTCAGCGAGATTAAAGACCTACGTCTGGCAGACAATGAAACTATGGTCAGTTTTGATGTGCAGTCATTGTTTACATGCTTACCTGTTGAAGACTGCATCTCAATTGTAACTAGAAGGCTGGAAGAAAACAACATGCCCGTAGAATATGCAGTATTACTCAGACACTCCCTTACATCTGGCTACCTATTGTGGAAGGAGGAGTTCTACAAGCAAGTAGATGGTGTGGCGATGGGCTCACCTGTATCTCCCATTGTCGCCGACATATTCATGGAAGACTTTGAGGAGAAAGCCCTGCTTACTTCTCCCATAAATCCAAGATTCTACAAGCGGTACGTAGACGACACTTTCACAATTCTACCTTTAGATAAAGTAACTGCATTTTTAGACCATCTTAACTCTATAAATTCTAAAATTCAGTTCACAATGGAGTTAGAGGCAAACAATTCCTTAGCTTTTCTAGATGTGTTAGTAATTCGGAATCCTGATAACACCTTGAGCCATACTGTGTATAGAAAAAAGACCCATACAGATAGATATTTAAACAGTGATTCTCACCACCATCCTTCACAGTTAGCTACCGTGGGTAAATCTTTGTTTCAGAGAGCACGAGGGATCTGTGACAGTAAACACCTGGCTGCTGAGCTCCAACATGTCAAGCAAGTTTTGCATGACAACAAGCTTCGGGTCCCGCGCCTACGTCACAGAGAACGAGTGAAGCCGGCCACAGTCGAGCGTGTACCTGCTGTACTGCCATATCTTAGAGGAGTCATTGACAAGATTGGCTACATCTTGAAGCGCGCTTCCATCAAAACATACTACAAGCAGCCGAAGAAGATTGGTCAGTTTTTACCATCACTCAAGTGTAACGTCCCTCTGCAAGATGCAGGAGTGTACAAGCTTGATTGTGAATGTGGTCTCTCCTACATAGGACAAACTAAAAGATCAATTAAAACCCGCGTCAAAGAACATATAGCTGATGTGAAGAACCGACGCTCCAGGAAGTCTGCAGTCTGTGAACATGTACAGGATCGCCCCCGTCACTACATCAGATTTGATAGACCACAAATCCTCGCTAAAGAACACCGATTCCTTCCAAGGATGATTCGCGAGGCTATTGAAATCAAAAAACATCCTAATTTCAATAGAGAAGATGGCTGGGTGCTACCATCTGCTTGGGATCCTATAATAAATAAAATTAAATCCCAACCCAAGCATACAACTGCAAGACTCCATGATACCATAAGTTCATACTGTGTAGATCGGAACAAAAGTTAAATTTTAATCTATGGTTACCGCGGTTAACTATGACAGCTGGACGTTGAACATCTCAGTCCTTCCCGTGACCATGGGTGCTGTAAAGCTCTCGAAACGTCGGGTATTTAAAAAGTTAAATATACGCGATAAATTCCGTAAAAACTAGTATTATTTCAATAATACTTCTACTTTATATATGAAAAATTGCTCCGACTGCATACTTTCGATTAAAACTTTAAGATGTACAACTTTACAAAATATAAGTAGATAATCTGCTCAGCGGACCATATCTTAAGCGTGTCCAAACACACACTTATTAAAAAAATATACTTAAGCTGACATTATTTTTAAGACAATGTTATATATGGACCTGCAGATACTCGTCAAGTTCGACCTGGCCGTTCATGTTAGTGTCGATCTCTCGCAATATTTCGTGCAACTGCTCCCCGGTCACGTCCTCGCCGTAGTTCTGTGGACACAAGCTCGTACACTCAACAAAAAGCCACAAATGACTGACATATAATGGGATTTCTGGGACTACATGAATTTCCTAATAAGTTACCAGTTTGTATAATTAACATTGAATCGTGATGCCGTGTTTTGGAATCGATTTTGCGTTTATTTTTGGTTTCAAAACATGTTTAAAGAATCGGTATTTACATGCTTTTTCTTAAAAAAAAAAGAAAGAAGACTAGTAACGCCATCCACGTTAACTACTCCAAGCCTAAAATGCTTGCTGGGAGTGGTCTATCACATTATTCGAATGACATATACGAACCCTCTAAGCCTGTAGGTATCCCGTACTTTGGCCACTAAGCTACTGTCTATTAAAGTTATCTCCAACGAAAGTCACATCAAGTAACTCTAACACCAACTATTTTATCGAATTTCAAAACAAGCAACAAGATAATCCCAAGTCCCAAGCATCTAACATTTATAACACATAAAGCAACATTGACGCGCTCCTAATTTAGATCTTTTCCTTGAGTTCTACCTGCAGGTAGTCCTGCAATTCCAGCTGCCCATGGTATGTGACGTCTATTTCTGACAGGATCAAGCTTATTTCCGCGTCAGATGGTTTTACGCCCATACTCTAAAACATTTGTCAACAAAAAACTAAAATAGTCGCCTTTTTTATTAATTTAATCGCCTTATTAGGCGTTAATGTTTTTTCAATATACTTGTATTCATCCGTTACCGTTACAATCTATAAAAGTCCACTGCTGAACATAGGCCTCCCCCATAGATTGCCTCATAGAGGGGATATTTGCCACAGTTGCCACGCTTGGCAAGCGGGTTGGCAACCGCAGTTTTTTATTTTTAGTCGTTATAAGGAAGACGCTGCTGCCCATCTGACTTGTTTCTCCCTGCCGCCTCCTACGACACCCACTGGATGATATGGGCTAGTGGATAATCTTACACCGCCACTACTCGGTATTTGCCGCCTCAGCAGACCATAAACTAGTCTACTGATGAACGTAGCCTTCCCACAGTAGGATATCCCGTCATCACTACACTTGACAGCTGAATTGGCAAAGTCGGTACCAAACATCTTGCTGTAATTTTGCTTCCTTTAGCCGGTCCTCGTATACAATATAGAGTGGATAACAGGGTGGACAACATTTGGCACGATTCTGGCACAACTCTCTCATATGCTCAACAGTTGAAGTTACTTTTAATATGACCTGCTTTCAATATATCGCCAATGTGTTTGATAAACTTTCATTTAGAGCGTCTTTTTCGACTCTGCCACTCACTTCTGCAATATAAATGCTTTGTCACTCTTTCCTCTTTCTTAACTATCGAAGCATTCCTTTTTTATATCCTGGTCACAACATCTTGTAAAGGACACTTTTAGTACACAATTTCTCAACTCACCATTCAACGACATCACTCAACATACTTCTTATTAACCGCAATTATTTCACTCTTATGCTTCTCACACCTAACTTTCACTACCGTACTGAATTGCCATTCTTGAATGTTAGAATGTTTCATTATTTTGAAACATTCTAACATCCTTCAATAGAGTAAAGAGCGCGATGAATTCTTCGTCCTGCATATACTATTTGTTCTATATCTTTGTTTTGTCTACCACCCCTGTTAAACAAACACATCCTAAATACACAAACTCATCCAATTGCTATACCACTTCTATTCGTATATACCTAACATCGGGTATAAAATGTGATGGTTATACCTTTTTCTATCAGAAGCTACGAGGTATTCCGAGTATTTCCCTGATTAGCCTGCCTTTTACGACACCCGCGAAACCGTTAATGGTTTTTTGGGGGATACAGATTCATGTGAATAATTTTACCCCAACTTTTTTCTTCTAAACGTGAGCCTCTCTATTGATTGGATTGTAGCTCACAGTACTAGATGTCACGCACTTTTGACGTTTCTCCCCGTCGCCGGTCTCATTATGGTTCAGCTAGCAACGCAATCCACTGGACATTGACTTTTCAATTGAATGGAAGATTTGCTTCAGTCTACAAATCTTTGGTCGCGCGACTGGGGAAGGAGTGCGCTCTCACAGAATACCAGCGTAAAATAGCAACCTAGTTCTGCTGTGTTTCATATGATGAGTGTAAAGAACCGGTGACCTTTTTACTGGAAATGAGGCTTTCAATCTTAGTCCTCACGGGCGACAACGCATCTGCATTTTGATTTTTAATCGAGGATAGATGTAGATCTCTATGGGCAACAGCATCAACTTATCATCAGGTGGACTGTGTACTACAACTCTAAACTACTACTTTTTATTACTTCTTCTACTACTACTAAAAAAAAACAAAACTGATCCAACGTGGGTTCTAAAAACATCAAGGTTCCACATGATCCTCGTATAATTCTTTCGTGAAAACAAAAATATATTAGCAAAACTGAAGTAATTAAACCGATTCTTTACCTTGAGACTCCTTCTAATGTCATTAATGGAAACAAAGCCCTTCCTATCTTTGTCGATGATCTGGAAGCGTTTAATGTAGGTCTGGATCTCCTCCTTGCTGAGGTTGATCGGAATCTTGTCGCGACTGGCACGGTTCACCATTTGTCCCATTTCGTTGGCAAGAAATTCACTCGCTATTTTAATTTGTCGCTGCAAGGGGAAGAAGAATATTAATTTCGGTTCACAATTTGAATTTTTTTTAAAGATGCCATCTCTGGCGGTCACAGTCCTCGGTATTCTTCACTAGTTAATAGTTTTTAATTAATTAATTAAATAAATAAATAAATTAAAATCTATAAAAATTCAAATCATATCTTTACGAACGACAATAAAACAATAAATTTAGTAGGCATCTTTGATCTTGTTACTTCGCAAAGTCACAGGCTCAAGGGCAAAGGGCAAAGTAATTGTTCAAACAAATTTGTTTTTATTTTTTGTAAAATATCACACAGGCTTGTATCCAGTTCACATGTTAGACTCTATTTTTTTCCAGATAGTAAAAAAGGTCATCCAGTATATTGGTGCACTTTTTCGCTGCTGTCCGCAAACAATCTAAATATTTCACGTCTGACGTTCACGAGATGGTTATACTGCCATCTATCGGAAGACAAGATCTTATGACACTTCTTCATTATCGTCTCTTACGACACCATAAACAGGGTTATTTTTCATACACCGTTATTGCAATTTTTGAAAATACGAATAAATACGGCTTCTGCTTTTATTTGAAATTATCCCAAATTGAATGTGATTTATGGGCAACAACGTTTTTGCCTACAAATTGACTCTTGCGAATGTGTGCGTGCGCAGTGAAATCAGTTAAAATAATGCATTACCACGCTTTTTGAATTTAAAAGATAAAAAAGACAGATTGTTTGAGATTTATTTTACATTAATTTTTCTTCACCATTCGCCTATATTACTTATACTGAACTTTCTGTGCAAATTTTGCCAGTCATTACAAAATTACCCTGTAAAACGAGCAAAACAGGTTACTAGGTGGTAGTACTCGTTCCTGCCTGGTAGTCTGTATGGGAAGTGATTACTTCCGTGCATGTTTCTACCGCCTAATAGAAGTGAATGCGCACTGCTGTATTCCGGTCTCAAGGGTATATATAGAGAGTCAGTATAATTACAGGCTGTGAAGAATTCCATCTTAGTCTACAGATGCGGCAATGCATCTGTAGCTTTTATTGTTTGAAGTTACCGCAGGTGCCCATGGACTGTAAATAAGCATAAGCAGCAAAAATGTATATGCCGTAACATAACTCCGTAATATAACTCTTCTAGAACCTTACTTACGCCATTTATATAATAACGCGGGGAGAAAATTTTCTACGTCCTTCTGCTGGGCACAGACATATCTATAAGCGTTATAGGGCAATTAAACTTTCGCGCTGCTTCAATGATTTTTAGCGGAGTTTACATGTGTTCTAAACAAGGCCTATGTTCTGCAGTGGGCTTGTGAAGGGCTGTAATGATGATGAGGATGGCATGCAGATTTTAACACGATATTTTCTTTCACCGCCGAGCATGTGGCAAAACAGCACAAAGTAGTTGAGTTAGTGGTTGCTAAATCGAATGGGTAGGTTCAAATTCGGAACGAATGACCACAAATGGTAGAGCAAATAGGTTGGGCCACAGTCCCGGGTTCGGTTCCGGGAATGATAACCCCAAAGTTATTGTATGCGCGAATAACGAAAGTGGACTGTATTTAGCGTAGTTCGTTATAAATCAAAAATAAAATGACAGACGTGGCACGTGGCTGGTTTTGGACAATACGCTTGCTATATTGTCCAAAACCAGCCACGTACCACTATAATCTATTTTAACGCGTTAGCCGGCACGACAGGAGCATGAGCTGCTGTAGGAAAAGGGAATAACAAAATAAAATTGAAAATAATAATTCTACTAGGCCGGCAGGGTTCTAACCCTGGTTTTAAATGTAAATTTCAAACAATAGTACAATAAATTTACATCATGTGTCAACTTCAGCAACCACGCTTCTCTTAGCTACTCGACAGTCAAAGTACCGTTTCGAAAATTATGAAAGAATGATTACGTTCTTCTCGGCGTCACTCCACTTGAGCTCCTCGGCCATGATGTCAGTGATAGCGGGCAGCGCCTCGACGGCCGCCTGTACGTTGAGGAAGGCGAGTCGCAGCCGCCGCGCGATCATGTCCACCGCAGTACACGCGTATTCGCGCACGCCGTATCTGTTTTACATTCGTCATTTTCTTTTTACTATTATAAGCAAAATAATGCCATGAGTTGCTAAAGGGTTGGGGGCGTTAGTAGCCGTGAGTTAGTGGGATGCGGCTGGAGGAGATTCCTCTCCCTGTATCGCTGCAGCCTGCCTGGCTATTCCACCTGATGGTTGGATAGACTTGGCTTATCAAAGGCCAATTAACTCTTGCCTTGAAAACACCCATATTATAATTGGTAGGTAAGGCAGATGCTGGCAATTTTTTTCACTCCTTTGCTGTACAAACTGAACGTTTATACGTGGTAGAGCCATGCTGCAGTTATAATAGTAGTATAGTTGTAACACGAATGGATCGGCTCGACCGGGGAAGATCAACGCTCTCACAGAATACCAGCGTAAAACAGTAGCTTAATGCTGCTGTGTTTCGTATGGTGATTGTCGAGAACTGGAGACGTCTATGGGCCACAGCAAATTTAAACAGGATACAACTCTGGAATCCATATAACAGCTCTTCTCTCCTATGTATTGCTGATTTTTGTTTTTGATTTTATCATTATGACTATAAATTAATAAATCTCATTATACTAGATGATTTTTTACCGTCTGGAAAAAATAGGGTGTAAAAGGTGAACAAAATAGAAGCCCATGGCACTAATATTTTACAATATTTCTTTTACACTAACATTATATGAAATTGATCTACCAATAAATACTACTAATTGGGTGTGTCTTATTTTAATTTCGATAGTTTTTCATTGTGTTATTTATTTTGTTCAAAATTTGTATTTTATTTTTTTTTTTGGTACAGAAAGTCTATTTCAATTTATAGTATTTATTTGATAGATCAATTTATAGTATTCTTGCGCGGCTAAGTTAACATCTGGCACTAGCGCCATCTACTGTCGGGTAACGGAGCGAGGGGAGAGCTTTCCAGAAAATGACATCACTAATCTTTCAACCGACAGCGCCATCTGTCGTCAAAACGAAGAACTAAGCTTCTGGAAGCTGACTCTCGAACTTTCGGCGCTTTGTCGATTGGTGCGCGTATTTACTTGAATGTTCTGGATGATTCGGTACTAATGTGTATATATAGGCGCTGCAAGGTGCGATCGGGGGAAGTATTGAATTTGGCGAGACAAGCGAAGCTTCGGACCGGAATAAAGTGAATTAGTGTGCTTAATTATTGGTGTTTTAAGATTTAATTTGTTTAAAGAAAATTAAAGTGTTAATTTAGGTAATTCTATCGGCAATTTTTATTATCACGAACCTCAAGCTCGTAACAGTATGTTAATGTAAAAAAAAGGTAAAATATTCTGTTCACCTGTTACACCCTATTTTTTCCCAGCGGTAAAAAAAATCACCAGTATACTGTCAAGAACCTGTTTTAAAATATGTAAATTGTCTCTGTACGTTTTTTTAAAATAAATAATAGTAAATAACGTTATGTTCATCAACTGACTGTAAGTTCATGTATCAATTCAATTTTATAAAAAGGTAGCGATCCACCCCGGCTTCGCCAGAGAATCTCGAGATCTTGATAGCGCCACCTATCGGGTCCTAATGTAAATCTACACCATTTAGGGGCTCATACAAACACACACAAAAATTTTGTCAAAATTGATCGAGCCGTTTTTGAGTTTTAGTCAGACTATGGGACAGCAATTGGTATTTATACAGGGCTATTTTGCAATAACCGGCCAAATTTGCAAAGCCGGCTCAGAATAAGTAATGTAGGTAAATGGTGAAGAAAAATTTATTAAAAAACACCTCAAACATTGAATCCTTTTTATCTAATAAATTCAAAATGCGTGGTAATGCCCATTCATATTTCTAAGGGCCGATCGGTAGGCAAAAACGTTGTTGCTCATAAATCAATATAAGGATAATTTCAAATAAAAGTAGAAGCCATATTTATTCGTATTTTCGAAAACTGCATTGACGGTATATCATTATTTTATATATTTAAAACTAAAGTTTAAAATTTGGCTACTCTTTGAAAAATAACCCTGTATATAGAGATGGTGATTGTTACTTAAATATTTTCTTTTTATATAGGTAATTGAGTGATCAACATTGAGAAATATTACTTAAAAAAAAGTCCCCATACCTTTTTTTCTGAACTAGTGTTATAAGCATAATAAATTACTCAATAAGTATTATTAATAATCTATAGTATATATTAATAATACTATACCTGATTTCAGCGTCTATGTATGGGAACTCAGGGTGGACCTTTTTGCCGATGATCGGCCATCTCTTGCCAGTCATAGATGCCATCTTTGCTACTGCGAAAGCTCTGTCACCGTAGGACTTCGCCAAGTGTTGGGCAACCTAAAAGTACACGTATATTTAGAAATATTCATTCATTCATTTAGAGCCTATGAACAGTCCACTGCTGTACATAGGCTTCAGCCAAACATTGTCTCATAGGGGTATTTGCACAACCTTGTTCGTAGTAAGAATATCTACTACTTCATATAGTTTTTTTTTGGAATAATGTAGACAAACAAACCCACATTCCACCTGATGGTAAGTGGTTGCTGTGGCTTATAGACATCTACATATAACCTCGATTAAGTATAAAAATGCAGATGCGTTATCACCCTTGAGGACTAAGATAGAATGCCTCGATTCCAGTGAAATTGATCTCCGGTTCTCTACACTCACCATACGGAACACAGCAGCATTATCCTGCTATTTTACGCTGGCATTCTTTGAGAGCGTTGTCCCTCCCCGGTCGAGCCGATCCATTCAACCATAATAGCTGCAGCGTGCCTCTAACACGTAAAAAATTTACCTGACATTACATTTATCCACGATTAAGAATAGCAAAACGCAGATGCGTTGTCACGCCTGAGGACTAAGATGGAATGCCATCGTTTCCAGTAAAAAGGGTCTCCGGTTCTCTACACTCCCATTCGAAACACAGCACAGAATTTAGCTGCTATTTTACGTTGATATTCTTTGCCGAGGCGACTCATTCGTGCTACAACCATAATATAGCTGCAGCACGGCTCTACCGCGTGTAATCGTATCGTCCCGTAGGTGTCGCTAGTGGCGACGCGAGGGAAACTGATACGGGAAATGGGCAGTAATATTGTCCCAATAACGACTCAAAATAAAGTACTAAGCGTGGTAACTTGAACAGTGCTACAAACAGTGAATAACCTATGAGGCATGAATTTATTGTATATAATATACAATGGTAATACCTCCATTTCTAGACCAAAATCTTGCACTAATCTGATGTACATCGTGGGCGTCCAACCATGTGCTCCTTCAATAAGGAACCCGTCAGTTTGGCATTCCCTGTACAACGGCTTCAGGTTTGCACCTATAAATAATAAGTTAGTTGAAAATATGGTAATGTGTAATATTTTTGATAGTCTTTTAAGTCGAATAATCTTCTTTTTTAATTTACAATAAATTGAGATATTTATAAATTAAGTAGAAGTGACAAAGTAAGTGAAGTATTCAAGATAAAAGTTCTTAAGTAATTTTTTTTATTGAATAAGGTGACAAACGAACACACAGTCCACCTGATGGTAAATCGATGCTGTGGCCCATAGACATCTACATTTATCTTTAATTAAGAAATAAAATGCAGATGCGTTGTCATCCCTGAGGACTAAGATGAATGATGCCTCGTTCCTGTAAAAGCATGGTCTTCGGTTCTCCAGACTCAATATACGAAACATAGCAGCATTAAGTTGCTATTTTACGCTGGTATTTTGGGAGCGCGTGGCCTTTCCCCGGTCGAGTAGACGTGACGTACTTTTATTTATATTCACAATGTTTGAATTCCCTTCAGATTCCAAGTTAGATCTGAAATTGATCTTTAGAATCGAAATCCGCCAATAACATAGTTCCTTCGCTTCTGCTTTTTCCGCTAGGTGGCGCGATGAGTTCACTCCCGTATTTTTATGGAGTAAACATAAAATTTACTAATAATTTGACGCCATCTAACGTGATGATTATGAAGACGAGTGTTCTTTTTGGCACAAAACCAGCATAATGTTGCCATTATGAGTCAGGGTGTTTTGTTGAATAAATATAAAATTTGTTAATAATTTGACTTTACTATCACCTAAACCTATCTCCAGTCCTAGGAACCTATCGGATTCTAGCATAGCTACGACTACGATACATCGTTGTGATAAAAGAAATGTATTCTGTGAATATCACCTGACTTGATCAAGATGTTCAGAAGCTACGCGATTACTAAAAGACACACTAACGATTATAAATATTACAATGTAAAGACTTTTTTACCGAGTTTAACAAAAACGAGAAGGTTCTATATTCGACGAGTGTGTTTTACCTACTACGTGTATTGATTTTTTGGAAACGGCTAAACTGATATAAATATATTTTTTAATTAAATGAGTTATACTTTAGGGCTGGTCCAAAAAAATATTCAAGACATAAGTTCGTCAAACGCTTTGCCCTTCTCACAGCTAGCTTATAGCTTAACTTTACTTTTTTAACTTTTTGGGGCTGGTCCTATATAAATTTAAAGAAAACATTCTATCACTAAGGGTGGAAAAATAGGGGATGTAGATTAAATGTAAGACGACATTCTAGTAGCCTTACTTTAAAAAAAGTTACCTTCACACTAGTATTTTCTGCTGTATCGTAGAGGTAGTTTATATACATACATCTAGAAGAACACCCGGAACAGTTCTTTGTTTCCACTCACGGCCTTTAATGCTGCAACTCATTGCTAAGCCATTACGCTACCTCCGCCATCGAAAAATCTGAAAATTGTTTGCAAGTACTCTTATTATTTTTGAATAGTGTCTACTCACTTTCGATGGCGGCGTCGATGGTCTCGGCGGCCATGGCGCGGTAGGTGGTCCACTTGCCGCCGGCGATGGTGACGAGGCCGGCGGGCGACACGTGCACAATGTGGTTGCGCGCCAGCGACTGCGTGTCCGGCTTGTTGGGGTCCGACACCAGCGGCCGGATGCCAGACCACGCCGACAGCACGTCGCCGCGCCGCACTTGCACACGTTTACATTCGTTTAGTCATTGCACACACAACGAACGAACAGAGCTCGTTACTACATTACAATCCATACAAAAAAATTGAGATGGTTGTACCGTCTGTTGCCGCGATAGTTTAGGATAAATAGAAATATAACATATTTGTTAAATAAAACCTTTATTGTGAACACTAAAATCACTTTAGTAACGACGTAAAAAATTGAATTGAAATTGAAATGAAATTGATTATTAGATACACGCTCATAAGGAAAACACCGTTTACCAAAGACGCGCGCATGTACGAAAAAAAAAAATAGTTGAAATACGCCAAATCGCTCTAAAGCTAAGCAATAGACTTACTATTCCATAGAGCACTGACATGAAAAAATTACTGTACACTTGTTTGTGATTCAATCATCACTGTAACTCAAAATTTCTGCAAAATACACAGCCCACCAAATAATGGACTGAAAACTCGCTTCTTACACAGTGATTAAGAAACAAAAAAAAACACTAGGTGCATGTCAATTAAGAAGTAAGGTTACTTAAGAGGACACGATAAAATAGTAAAAAGTTTATCATCCCGTTTTCCCTGAGGATGTAAAAGATAGAGTAAGACAACGTCATGTAGACGCTTGTAGAGTTAACAGTTTGTCAAACGGATGAATGTGGGCTTGTTTGTCACTCATCAATCACGCCGTCATTTAGACAATTGCCGCTAGTTCGAAAAATAGAACGGAAGTACATTGTAATCCCAAGGTTAATCAGACGGAATGCCTCATCGTTTATATTTGTAATAGCTCTTACTAGATATAGCAAACAAAATTTTAATTCCTTACGTCGAGGAGAAAATATAATATTCAATTATATTTTATCTGACTTTTAAGCCTGAAGCCTCAGTAGAGAGCGTTCGGATACTAAGACGACAACATCGAAAAAGTGGCTCTGGGCCCTGAAAAAAAACACCCAAGGTGTAAAATTGCGTAGCGCCCGCGACGATTAAGATCGCTTAGAAATTGTCAAAATCTTGAAATATATTTATTTAAATTATTGATTTAAGTAAGTAATTAAAATAATGAGCAAGTAAGTTACGAATATTGATGTTATGAATATGTTTGAGTGATTCCCAAGTACATAGATTAAGAAATTTCGTTGTAATTTCAAACATAGTGATTTTTAGAGGTGTTTTCGCAAATAATTATGATCGAGTCAAAATTATACAATTGTATTTTTAAACAAGCAAATTTAAGATAAAGACACGAATTTACTTATATCAAAATACCACTTTCGTTAGTGGTGTTATAGTCCTACACTATTCTATGAAAGGAGGTGCATTTTTCGAGGTGTCGTCTATGTATCAGCGCGTTTGTTATACATTATTTTAAGCAGCGGACTCTTAGGACACTACTGTAAATCTTGTGTTTATTATGCGTTAAGGAATCCGCCTCGTCGGAACCTTTCCACTGAGGGTTTACTCTAATATCATTAAAAATACCTTCAACGTCAGGGTTGAGGTAGTTCTTGACTTCGGTGAGGATGAAGAGGATCTCGTCCTCGGTGGGCTTGGGGTTGTGCGTGACCTGGCACGGCAGGTCGGTGGTGCCCGCGATGGTGCCCTTCAGCCACGGCAGGAAGAAGATCACGCGCCCGTCTGACGTCGCCGGGTCCAGCAGACCCATGTGCTCCGGACTGAACGTGACAAAATATACATTAGAAATATATTGTTTATAAATTAATCGGACTTTTTCATTCATTAAATATAAGTTAATCGGATGTAAGGAAATATATGGGTATATCCACCGTGTAGTGGCCGTGTAAGCATATCCACTACCTCATATCGTCCCGTGATTGACGTAAGAGGCGACAGTGGGAAAACAAACAAGGAGTTGGGCAGCCGCGGCAGCGTGGCAACTATGGCAAAATCCCATAGGGGGGATTCCAGGAAAGGAATCAGGAGGAGGGCAATCCATGGAAGAGTTCGATGTTCAGCAGTATACTTTTATAAGCTGTAATGGAAGGAAATATGCGACTGCTTTTTCTTCAAAATGTCAATGGTCTTAACTCTGGAAAATTTATATATTTATTTATCTTTATTCTAAATTGTTATAAATTTGTGTAGGTATGTACGTAGGTACGTGATACGTGCTGTAGTATATGTGAGTAAAGGCGAGGTAAGTCGAATCGATGGGAGGGGAGCGAGAGAGCATTCTGTACGTAGTACTTTTGTATTTTTTTATTTTATTTAAAAGAACAACCCACAAGATGAACACTACATGGAATTTAAAGTAACATGAATATCAAACTAAAGCTGTGATCATCATCATCTTAATTATGCCACGGCATGCAAATGTGGACAGTGCAAATAAAACTTAAATAGGTTAGTGAATACTAAGCAAATGAAAACTTAAACAGTATTAAAATTTTGTGCCTAAGGCTTAATCGTAAGGATAGGTTACGAGGGCGAGGCTAAAGGCTTGACGATTACCTCTACCCTAGAGTATTATACTTTTTTTATAGAAGTAAGATTATAGTCCGGACACGAATTAGGAAAAATTTCGTACGTTAATCTGTTATTACCTGTCTCTGTCACTGCCGCGTAAATATAATGCGTCTCGCTCGCACAGATCTAATGACCGCCGTCCTCAGCGATTGTAAACATTGGGTGCGTTTGGCAGAAAAAAGCGCTAGCAAGCGCTTGTAAGCAAAATGGCGATCGTAAGCGGTAAGCGCTGTCAAATCGTAAGTAGCTATTTTCCTCCAGGACACGATGTTAGTTTCCTAAGAACCTTAACCTAGAACCTAAACTAATTTAAATATATGTTTGTATAGTATTTATATTAAAAAACTTACCAATCATGAATTTTTAATAACATGTATATGTTTATTCATGTCATTATATTACTTAAAACTATTATTGCACAAAACGACTTATAAACTCTACTTCAAAACAAACAAATTAAATAAGCAAAATGGCGGATAGTGTCAGCGCTACTGAAGTAGCAATCGTGTCCTGGCCGAAAATTATTTCAGCGCTTACAATCGCTTGCTAGCGCTTTTTTCTGCCAAACGCACCCATTCTCTACCTGAGGCTGTGAAGTTTGTTCTCGTTTGCATGTGGTGTTTGGTTGACCTTGAGTGATAACCCTCCATAATTAATAATTTTTATATAACAAAACAAACGACATTCCATTTTGGAATGCGTTAGCCATCGCTCAGGACACGGTTGTCTCAGTTATCTATACTTAGTCCATTGTTGTTTGTTAGTTTTTGCTATCTGGTTTAAATTGTTAAGTTTTTTGTTAATTTTTTTCACCGTTTTAAAATAGGACCAGCGCCGTCTACCTCGCATCCATTAAAGGAGTTTGTTTCTCGACGTTAGAAAAGAAAAATGTCTTACTTTAGTGTATCTTAGTAGGCAATGATTATTAGTAATGTGTTTACGTGTGAATACGTTAAAGAATCCTGGCTTATTGATAAATATCCTTCAAAAAAAAGCAAACAGCCAATATTTTGGGCATTTCGAAATCGGCCATATATCGTACTTTAATATAATATACTGAAACAGACACTGTCAAGCCATCTGCATCACCGCAAAAAACGACTCTCATTAATTGAAATGATTAATAATGAAATTAGAAAAATACAACATTTAAGATGACAGATATTAAAAAGGTGCTCCAGGAGGCTTTAGACAACATTTCAGCAGAAAAATGGCAAAATTGCCTTAGTCACGTAAAAATAGAGGAATCGAAATTAGATCTATCTATTAGATTAATCTATTAAATGATAGTGTAAACAAAACTGTTGATCCTTTTGTGATAAATGTGACAGGCGAGATGTCATCGGAAAGCAGTAACTCCGATAGAAAAAAATCAGATTTTGAGTTTTGAATTTTCATTTCTTTATTTCTGCCAAATTAGTAATTGCAACTAGATTTTCATAACTGTTTTATACTAAAATCAAAATAAGCAATTTATCTAATAACAATAATTTATTTAATAAGTTAGTAAATTTATTTTTTCTCCTTCAAATATTTAATATAAACCGCACTTAATACAAAAATGTGTGTAACCACTGTCAGTAGGCTAAGAGGTCATTGTACAAAATTCTTCTTGGTCCGCGACTGGACTTTAGTAAACGAGAACATAGTCCATCTGATGGTAAATGGAAGCTGTGGCTCATAGACCATCAACATTTATTCTCCATTAATAATCAAAATGCAGATACTACTATTTTACGCTAGTATTCTGTTTGCGTGGTCCTTTCCTGGTGAAGCCTACTCCATAAACCTGAATCATGACCCTACAAATCTTCCAACATTAAATTCAACGAGGCGGAAAATAAGAAAATCACTAATGTAAATGTAAATGATGATAAGTAAGATAGATAAGATAATATAAATTAATAATAATTAAGGCAGAAGCACAATTGATGATAATGTTATTTTATGTCCAAATTACCTGTAATAACCGGGCAGCACAATGTGAACTCCCGAGGACGGGCAGCAGATCTCCTTCACGGTTTCGTCGTCCATTTTCCTGATGGTGTCCGTGAAAGGGCCGGTCGCGTTGATGATACATTTCGCCTTTATATCCCACTCCTTACCCGTCAATTCGTCCTAATAGAAATATTTATATAGTTATAATAAATACAATAAATAAGAGTAGGATAAACATCACTAGTCACAAATTAAAATTCTTTAAATAAATAAATAATCTTTACATCGGAATGAAGTGTAGACCACGTTTTTTTTGTACGTAGTAGAGGCACACTAAAGCTATATTATGGTTGTAGCACGAATGGGTCGGCTCGACCGGGGAAGGACCACTCTATCACAGAATACCAGCATAAAATAGCAACTTAATACTGCTGTGTTTCGTATGGTGAGTGTTGAGATCCGGAGACCTTTTTTTACTGGTAATGAGGCATTCCATTTTAGTCCTCAAGAGTGACAACGCATCAGCGTTTTGATTCTTAATAGAGGATAAATTTAGATGTCTATGGGCCACAGCATCCACCCACCATCAGGTGGACTGTGTGCTCGTTTGTCACCCTTATCCTATAAAAAAAACATTGCCTCTACAAGTCACCCACCACTCACTTTTCTATCCTCGATTAAGAATCAAAACGCAAACCTTTTATCCCGAGGACTTAGATTTGTAAAGAGGGCCGCCGGTTTGCGTTACCTACCATACGATACATGATAGCATAGTCCCAGTTAAGTAGCCCCATTCATAGCCCATTCGTGCAACAGCTATAATACGCTCCAAAACTCGATTACGTATAAACATAGAAAGTTATGGCTATTATTCAAATTCACTGTTAATGTTCTTTTCTGTACCCAAACTATAACTAATAAAGAATTATAATAATGTCTTCCAGACCGAATTTCGGTCACGGCGGCTTGCCTCAACGGAGACGCCATCGGCGCAGGACAGGATTATAGTGCCAGAGTTTATGCGCAAGCACAGGTGCACTCTCTATTCCCTCACTCTCATAATCCGATGGGACGGTAAACCGACACGACCAGAGAGAGATCAGGCGCAGGACTAACGGCTTTACGTGCTTTACGAGGCACGGGGTTGAGACACCGCCAACTTTCCTGACTCCAGAGCAGCTTCTGCGAAATGCTAGACGGAAAAACTCAATATACGGTTTTTTTGGCCCGACCCGGGATTCGAACCCAGGACCTCATGGTCAGCAGTCGCACTACTACAACCACTAGACCAACGAGGCAGTAAAAAAAGCAATACGAACCCTAAGTCTAGCTCCACTGAGCTTTCCAGCAGTTTTGTGTAACTTGGTGACGCTGACGTGGTTAGCGATAGTCGCGCCATGTCGCGCTGCCGTCAGTGCGATTGCCAAATTCATACGGGCATCATCTTGCTGACCTGCCGACAAAAATATTCATCTAAATAAAAGTATTAAATATAATTCCAAATTCAATTTATAACTACCTATCACAGAGCCGTGGTAGCTCAGGGGATGAGCGCTCGCTCTAAATAT
Source organism: Parnassius apollo (assembly GCA_907164705.1). Lineage (NCBI taxonomy): Eukaryota > Metazoa > Arthropoda > Insecta > Lepidoptera > Papilionidae > Parnassius > Parnassius apollo. The sequence goes on from CAJQZP010000935.1 coordinate 1,996,734, forward strand.
CACAGTACACGAGCTACCCGGGTTCAATTTATTTATTTATTAATTTATTTCAATCAACAAGGATCATAGGGTAAAATAACATTAATTAACATTTATTCTAATACTAAAATTATAAATCATTACTAATATTAATTATATCAAATGCGTAAGTATTTATAATAATATCGAAAATAAAATAATAATTTAACTTCACCGTTACACATACATCATATCCGATTTAATTATATATTAACAAAACCACCAACAAAAACCATAATGATATAATACAATATTTTTTTAAAATACAAAGAAAAAGTCTTAAATATATGTAAGTAAAATTAGGTAATAAATTCATATACCTGACCGGTTCATATACCTGAGGTGCCTGTCCGAGGTAATGGGTACATGGACATGAACCCAGTGCCTCAAAAAAGCACACTCGGGTTTCTCACTAATTACCTTAAGAATGCTGTTGGCGCTCCCACGAACCCTGTGCATCAGTGACGCAGTTCTTTTGCGAATAAGTGTTGAAAAATTGTCAATGCCCACCACTTCCTTGCCCTAAAACCCACAGAAATGGGAGGAGGCCTGTGCCTAGCAGTGGGACGTATATAGGCTGTAACTTTAACTACCAATTATTAAAAAATTAAAGGTGTTTGAGAGAGCGACAGATCACTTTCACTACTATCAGCCTTCCATTTGTGTGTTCGTTGCAGGTTGGTATATTTTTTAATAAAAGTAATTTTACGGATATTTATCGAGTTTACTTTTAACTACGGACTTTATCACGTTCAATTTTTACTTAAAATCCGTGAAACTAGGTTATTCAACGTGTAGTATTTGCGTTGACTCACAAAACCTGACATAATATTCACCCTTACAACTGATGAAATATCGCGTATATTCTAATACCAAATGTACTCGTCAATAAGTCACTCACCATCATAGTAGACGATACCTCCGCAAAGATTGTCTGACTTTAACATAGGGAATAGTTCGAGAGTATTCTTCTTCGAGAGGTAGTATGAGCTCTTCACGTTTCTGTCGCCAGCTACTAAGTCGTACATCTTAATACCGAACCAATAGTAGGGGACTTGCCACCACCTGTAACAGAAAACATTACAAATTATGCTAAATAATAATGGGGTTAGGTTAGGTTAGAAAATACATATAGATAATAGAATTGTAAAAAGTAAAATTAAATATATTTAATATGGAACTAGTGGCTAGTAAACTGTAAGTGTCGACTGCCACTTCAGATTTATAACATAAAAAAAAGAAAAAAATATACGTGTCTTATATTTTAATGTTGTCAACTTATGTGTCTTAGTAGTTTAAGGGCTAAGGATATTTTATTGATGAAGTGAAGTGAAAGTAATAAGTATTTACTATTTACCACTATTAAGAAAACTGTATATTGTCATAAATAAATGTCTTCAACCTCAAGTCTCAACACGCAATTGAGCAGCGCGGTAAAATAATTGCTCCATAACCCCCTCAGGAATTAGCAATGGACGTATATATATGCATTTTATAAATAAAACCCTAATGGTGCAGTAAACTTCTGATAACATCGGAACTGGTTGACTAAATGTGAACATGTACTCTTGCAATAAATAGCAACCAAACAAAAAAAAAACAACCGAAATCGTTCAATTAACTTTGATTATTATTGATTATGATTACACTTGCATTGACAACTACTTCATTTTTGAAGTCGTTTAAAAGAGACCTCATGTAGATCTCCAATTTGAATTCGGCAATATTTAATCATAAACATATTTTCATAGTTTAACTTAACATTACTATTGTAAAAAAAATGGTTCGTCGAGCCAGATAATTTTCAATATATTTTTGAACTATAATCTTCTATATTCTATGATTGATCTATGATGACTCACTTGTATACAGGTAGTAGAATAGGCAACGGTCGAGTTAGGTGGGGGGCTACTTCCAGCATGTTGGCACGTTCATGTAAAGCCTCTTTCACCATTTTATATTGATCATAATCAAGCTGCATAATAGCTTTTTGTAGGTAACGAACGCCACCGTGAATTAGTTTAGTACTGCGGCTGGATGTACCACTTGCAAAGTCATCCGCCTCTACTAAAGCTGTACGGAGACCTGGAAAAATATACGCTTTGTAAGTAAGATATTATTCTTCATCATATTTTAGTGAAAAGGGGAAGATCTCCCGCCCAGATGGTTTTATATAAGCGTTTTTATATAGAATTTTATACCCATTCTATCGGAGGTCAGGGTATTACTACATGCATATGCTAGATGCTTATTCCGCCATCTCATTGCCGTAATAGTCTAGGAGCAAAGTACCGTCTCCGCCGGCGCCGTTGAAGTGTTAAGATTTAGTAGTTAACTCAGGCCTATGCTTGTGGCCTGTGCTTGTTCCGTTTATAGGCTTTAATTTTAATCAAGTACTTCTATTACTACTTATACATCTATTTATAAAGCTTGGAATAAATATAATACATTTAAAATTGTGTAACGTGACCTGGCAGCATTAAATGTTGAAAAATTCGGAAATACCCCAGTTTCCTAAGTGCTCTTTAAAAGGTAATTTTAACCACAGTGCTGTAGCGTTTAAAATCAGAGTAGGTCGAGATTGTACAGTAGTAGAGGTAACAAGCATTTTAAAAACGATGCTCTCTAAATTTGTTTAAAATGAAACAAAGAAAAAGCGATTAAGTAATTTAAACTATCAATATGACAAAGAAATAATATGTCTGTATTTTCATTCTGTTAATGACTTCTCTAGTCAATTCAACTTTGAGTACCTATCTTTAAAAAAATCAACCCACATAGATCTTAGCCACTTATGGAATCATCTCAATGCCAGTCTGTCTGCTCATATGTTTTTTTTAGATATAATATTAGATCCTGTAGATGATTGAAATTCGGTTTAGATATTAACTTGTTACAGATGCAAGAATAAAGATTTATTTTAAGGAGAAAAATATATTTTTGATATTACCCTGTAAAATTACTCTGTTGAAATGATTTAAAACGTATCGTAAGTTATTATTTTATGTATAATTTTATTCATCATTTTCTGAATAAAATACTTTATATTATATTATTTTTTACTTTATACTATTTTATGTCCGAGAGTAGGTGTTGCTGAGAAAAATCACGAAAAAGAAATCAGAATAAATAAATAAATCTTTTTTAAAACGTTACCCCCACACTAGGATTTTCTCCTGCATCGTGGAGGCAGTTTACAAACATAAATTGCACAAGGACAAACATCCAGACCCGGAACAATTATTTGTAGGCCATACAAATACTTGTTCCATGCAGGATTCGAACCCGCGACCCCCAGCTTAAATTGTTAATATTAAATGTTGTTTAATTAAATTGCTTGTATTATTTTTAAAAACAAACGTGTGGACGATTTAACGCAACCGCTTCGCAGCTTGGTGCACACTGTACGAGTCGATTATCAACCTAAGTTCTGTTTCTGGTTGCCGTCCTGGGTATTTTACATCTGGTATATCTTCTTCTTCTTCAATCCGCAGAAGTCTACTGCTGGACTTGACCACGTAAGGGAGGCTGTGTCCTATACGTCACGCTGGCAGGCGAATTACCGATTGCAGTACCAGACGTCTTACACCTTTGAAGCTGCTGCCCGTCAGCAGTTTGTGTACTTTACTGGCTATTCTAGCATTTATCATAGTCGCATTCACTCTTGCATATTTATTTATTTATTTACGTACACAAAACAGAATAAAATAATGAGTACAAAGTACGATCTGGAGGGTATTCCAAAACATGTGTACACAACGTGATATTAGGTAATGAGATTACAGTACATTAATAATTTACTTATTAATACTTTACTTAACATATATGTATAGCGGAATATGTTGTGGAAAATTTATAAAAATTAATTTAAATTGAATTTGAACAAATGCCTTATTCACAAAATGTATTCAATACGGTTTATTTTGATATTGAACATGGTCAATATTCTTACTATATATAATTAATCAATAAGTCACTGTAGAGGCGGCACATTCTTGCTAGAGGATAGGACTTATTATTTCTATAAACTTGCAGAGCAGAAGTGTTTAGGAAAGTATACCGATGATATATACGACATAGTCATACCGTCATCTAACGGAATTCATGAGGTTTTTGTCATTTACCATAGTTTATTTATTTATTTATTGATCTCTTCACAACTTCTTACTGGCTAGTTAACAATAACAATAATAGTCGCGTCTTACTGCACCTACGGGATAAAATGGGGTGACAGGATTCACGTTCTCCGCCACAACACGGTTACGTGCAGCTGTATTATATGAATAAAATATAAAGTTACCTCTCGTGGTAGCGTCGAGAGCACAGCCGGCACCCGTGGCTCCACCGCCGATGATGAGCACGTCGTATGTGTGTCCGGCCTGCAGCATGTTCACCTGTTCTGTCCGTGACGGTAGAGGGCGCTTCTTGCGTTCCGTCTTCGCTGACACCTTCGCCGGTTGGTACCATTGCTGTAAACAAACCAGACAGATCTTTTTCGTATTTTTTTATTTTTGGTAAGCGTATGTATAAATATATTTTCTTAGATAACACTAGCGATCCGCCCCAGCTTCGCGCGGGTGATTTCTGGATCTTGACAACAGCGCCACCTACTTTATCCCATTGAGTTTTTAAACCGACTATTCCTCTTGAGGGACAAAGAACGGTTAATGCAGAATGGTATGCTATCATTTGTTTGCCACAGGTCGTTTCTGATCTCCGTAAAGAGAATTGCAACCGCCGCATCATCCTCCATCACGACAATGCGAGTTCTCACACCGCACACAGAACAAAAGAATTTTTAGAGCAAGAAAACATAGAATTATTAGACCATCCGCCGTACAGCCCCGACCTAAGCCCTAATGATTTCTATACTTTCCCTAAAATAAAGAATTAATTGCGTGGAGAGAGATTTTCATCGCCTGAAGAAGCTGTGGACGCCTACAAAACGGCCATTTTGGAGACCCCAACTTCCGAATGGAATGGTTGCTTCAATTATTGGTTCCATCGTATGGAAAAATGTGTCAAATTTCGCGGAGAATACATCTAAAAGCAATAGATACATTTTTAAATAGTAATGTTGTGTCAATTCCTTGATTCCCGAAATTTTCATACCCAAAACACACAAAAAATTCATCAAAACCGATCGAGCTGTTTTCGAGTTCTAGCGACACTAACGAACAGCATACATGGTGGAGCCATGCTGCAGCTATATTTGTATATTTGTATGCTACATAGCACGAATGGGTCGGCTCGAGCGGGGAAGAACCACGCTCTCACAGAATACCAGCGTAAAATAGCAGTTAAATGCTGCCATGTTTTGTATGGTGAGTGTAGAGAACTGGAGACCCTTTTTACTGGAAACGAGGCATTCCATCTTAGTCCTCAGGGGTGGCAACGCATCTCCATTTGTTTATGGGCCACAGCATCCACTTACCATTGGGTGGACTGTGTGCTCGTTTGTCACTCATATTCTATAAAAACAGCAATTGATTTTTATATATAAGATTAATTACATTTTAAAAATGGTAGGAAGACTTTTGCGCCCATTTTTTTGGTATCACACCTCATTGTGCCGCCAAACAGAAGTGCCTGCATTGCTATATTCCGATGAAGGGTTTAGTGAGCCATCTATAGTGTATTCCACCTTGGTCCTCAGAGGTGACAATGCTCCACCATCTTATGTTGCAGTTGTTCATGGGCTTCAGTAGCCACATAACATCGGTGGACTGTAAGTTCGTTTTTCACTTTAATTTTTTTAAATTTATATAAATTACTTCTAATTATCATTGGACTGGGTTAATTTCATATAGGACCGTAACGGAAGTATGTCCTTAGCACTTTAGTTGACTATTACTGCATTATAAAAAAAAGTGTCGAGTTGAGAACTTCCTTCTCTTTTAATCAATTTAAATCGTGTGGTTTCTTAATCAGGATAAGTTCGTGCTGAATCGTGAGTATTGACTAAATCGTAAGTACCTCATAAGCTAATTTATTACGCTCGAATGTTTAGCTTAAGCGGTATAGATAGTACGTCAACGAATACAGAAAAATTTGTGCCCAAGAGTGGGACGAGCATAAGCTATAACTTCACTATTGCATGCGCAAAGGTATGTTCGCCTAAAAATCAAGAATCCAACGTTTTGTCGCATAAAATCGTATCTAACAATCATATTGAACATATAAATGATATAAAAAGCACATTGATTGACAAGATAAATTATTGTTGAACTTATTATATTTTTTTTAAATCGATTAATTGCTATTTTGACATTAAAAAGTGGTTTTAGTAGCGTATGGTGTCGATTTATCAAGTCCGCATGGTGTAAACGCGATAACTTTTGAAAATATATATTGTTCAATTCAATATATTTTTTAATCTATCATGTGGGAAGCCATAGAATGTAAATGACTGTTTAATTTTGTTTTGTTTAGTTATAATTAATTTTTTCGGCTGAGAAATTCCGAAATTTTGGGTGTTCCAGCAGCCTTTTAATAAAATACTGCGGGCTCGGCCGCCGTCGTGAGTCGGTTACTGTATCGTTTGTTTACAGCGGCTTGTGATTAGCGTTGCCAGGCGTCCGGATAAAGCCGGCCGCAGTAAGACTTTTTGTTTGCTTGTATGCCAAATACGACGTCGTCCGACCTGCCCGGTTTTTTAAATTTGACAATTTTTTTTTACATTTTTCATATACTTACATACATAATATTAGTAATTATTTAAAATAATATTGTAATGAATATTGAATTAATAATAATAAAGAAGAGTGATTTATTCAATTTTATTATTATTTCATTAGAATTTTAGATAATTTTATGATAAATAATAAAAATCATTGTTATACTTTCAAAAAATTGTCATGTTATACTACTTTTTATACGTGGTAGAGCCATGCTGCAATTATATTAGTAGTATAGTTGTAGCACGAATGGGTCAGCTCGACCGGGGAAGGACCACGCTGTCACAGAATACCAGCGTGAAATAGTAGCTTAACACTGCTATGTTTCGTATGGAGAGTGTAGAGACCGGAGACCCTTTTTACTGGAAACGAGGTATTCCATCTTAGTTCTCACGGGTGATAACGCATCTGCATTTTGATTCGTAATCGAGGATAGATGTAGATGTCTATGGGCCACAGCAACTACTTACCATCAGGTGGATTGTGTGGTCGTTTGTCACCCTAACCTATAAAAAAACTAAGACTTAAAAATTAAGGTGTCCGGCCTATTTACCAAAATGTCCGGCTAAGCTCGCTAGTTTATTCGGTTTTTCGGTTTTAAGACCTGGCAACCCTACTCGTGATGAAAAATATCGATCTGGCCTAAAGGTGTAGATACCAGGCCATAAACTCCAAAATAAAATATCGATCGCTGCAGAAATACAAAATATTCCAAAAACCAAATTTGATACATACTTGACCAAGGTAAGAACCTATTATTTTTATTTTTATAATCACAGATTTTCATTAAAGTACCCGGATGACCGAGCTTTACTCGGTTTTTTTTTGATATTACATTTGATACAAATTACATACTGATAAATAATATTTTTTGATCTTATTAACATAATACAAAAAACTAAACTGGTTTTTATTCAAATAATCATGAGTGCAATCAGTTTAGTAAATTTTCGTATTTTTAAAAAATACTAGAAAAGGGCTCGAAATAACAGATTTTCTCACAAAAGAAGGGAACTTGAAAAAAAAGGAAAGAAAATCGGACCGAAGACAGGACGCGAACCAAGGCATTATGATCTCGCGACCGCTCGATATCCACTTGAGCTATTACGATCTTTAACACAATTTCAAAATTTACCTTCTTATATTGTAGTAGTTTTTCATTGCCTGAAAACACGGACAAAAAGACTTTTTTCTAAAAATAAATCCTAGCTAGATCGATTTATTGCCCCCGAAACTCCCTGGACACTAAATTTTATGAAAATCGTTGGAGCCGTTTCCGAGATTCCGATTATATATATATATATATATATATATATATATATATATATATATATATATATATATATATAATCGGAATCAATCAATCAAGAACTGCTCGTTTAAAGGTATAGGATATATTGTTTCGCTAAAAGTACGTAGGATTTATTTATATAATAATATACTTAAACGTCTTGGACCTTTATAGTGTGACCTGACAGAAGGTGAACTTTGGTGAATGCTAAATTAAAATACTGGTTATGACTAGATGAAAAACTTTTTTAATAAAGTTGATGAGAAAAAAAATTACTAACGAGTCAGGTAAAAAAGACTAGTTTTTACGATAATACCTGAGTACAAATACCTAAAAATTAAAGTAATATTAAAGTTGATTTCTGGTCTTTTAAGAATATTGTGTTAAAAGTTTTTTCAATTAACAATTATATTGAATCTCAATAATAATAATATAGTAAAATTCAAATAATATATTCTATTGCTGATTGAGATTTTTTTCTACATTTTTTCACGATCATATGAGCATTATGAATCGTGAAGTTTTGAATTTTAAATTTTTTTTATTGATGTTTGACATAAAATTATCGGAAAATTAGAAGTAATAAACGTAGACATAGAAACCTATAGACAAATTGACACCTTCTTTCGCATTCGCACACGAAAAAGATAGATATAGAGATAGCATACGTCTTGCATAGAAATGAGACAGAACGGAGTGATTGTTTGTCCCTTTCTCCGTGCCGGTTTTTTTGTTTAGCAAACTACACTTTGCTAAACAACTTTGACAGTTCGTAGCGATCTGCTGAGCGCAGATTGCAGTCACGACAGTTTTAAGACAGTCTTGCCTCACATAGACAAGTCTGCTTTAAAATAAAAACGAAACTTTTTTGTCTACGATGCGTCGCACATTTAAAACAAAACTGTTTTGTCTACGACGACGCGTCGCACGCCGCGTCTGAGTCACAGTATCAAAATGGACTTCACTGATACTGTTGCAATAAGCATCCTAGTTACACGTGCACTTGCAAAACGACGCAAACGTACCTAATTATTTGGTGCATCCCATTTGTTTTAAATTGAAATCAGAATATTCCCTACATAATTTATTGAAAAGTACAGGTCTCTTTTCAACCTCGTCAATTAGTTTTTCTACGAGTTCTTCGTCGTAAACATGATGCGACGTGTTTACTCTGAACGCTCGGACGAGACTAGAAGAGAGACAAGAGAGTAGTCAAATTTCGGGAACGTTGAAAGGAGTTTTTACAAACTAAAATACAATTAAATTACTATGTCTCACCGATTTGGAGGTGGCTTTAATAATGAATCATATTCAAAGAGCCTGTTCATGCGCGGTGTTAGTTTTATTGCTTACCCTAAATAATACAATATTATATATTTTAATATTCTAGTCTAAAACAGAGGGACGGAGTGTTTCCATAACTATGTCGCCAGACCGTTTTGTTGTTGATGTGCGCGCTCGCATACATACAAAAGGGGAAGCCGACAGTCGTTAGTCAGACTTGTCGCCGAGCAGTTCTTGTAGGCAGTAGACTATTCTGTCTGTGAGACGTTTTGTTTGAAGTTTGCGCGTCTCCATATATTTTATAAAGCAATAGTCTGTCTTAAAACTGTTGTGACTGCAATCTGCGCTCAGCCTAAGGAGCTTACAAGTTGGTTTAAATGAGAAAAAATTGTTTTGTGAGATTAAGATTGGTGAATCTTGTTCAGTTCAGTTCTTAGAACAATTAAATTTTTTATCCAAATATGTTTAAGTCATAAAGATTATTGTATAACCTAAAACTACGTTATCGTCCTTTCTCACTCGAGGCCACGCTAATCATTAGTCTATAGGTTTCTCTGTCTACGAGTAATAGTAATAAGGTTATTAGGGAAAACTTGTACGTATTTAAAGTACTTTAAAAAATTGACGTATAACATGAGCACTTAAGATATGCACATTTGGATTTACCAAAATTTTATTTTACATGTCTGGTACTAGCCTCTGAGAGATGATGATAGTGATTGCTCCCAAGCTATTTCTAATAAAATTATTTGTATCATTATACATCATTATACATAATATACATAATACATAACACATAATACATGATAGTGAACTGTACTTTTGCTAAAAAGAAGTCCCGCTGGGTTTCTTGACGGTTCCTTCCAGAATAAAGGTATTTTCAAACCAATGGTAAATTAAACTTAAAAAATACGTTCTTTGAGTACATTTCATTTATTATAATCTATATTGAATAAAAAATCTATGTTTCTATCCCTTTTGTTTAAAGTCGGTTACAGGTGTCATTGGGTTGTACATCAGGAGCTCTTATAGCTCGTTTGTTACACTAGTATATAAAAAATATTGACGGATCTGTAAAGAGTGTTAAATCTACACCGCCCGAGTCTCTGGCACTGTCATGGCCAAACCGGTTATCACTCGTAATGAACATCAACAATTTAAAAAACGCCAAGTCTAATGACCACTCTCCTATAAAGTATATCATAAAAATACTATAAAAATAATTATTAATTATAATCATGAGCATGAGTGTTCTTTAACAAAGGGCTTTCAGAGAAGGGGAAGGTCTCTCATCAACTCATCATTTATAGTACTTCCCGTCCCCGCACAGTCGAGAGGCCTACACCAATATAGGCCTCCCTTTTTATGTTCTTCGGAAGTATATGAAATCCAGATTATTTTTCCAGTAAGTTATAGGGAAGTGGTGTTGTTTTTTTGTGACAAATATTTTGTCAAATAAATAAATATAAAATAATGATCGTGATAAAATTACGAGGGCGGCACTGAAAATTTCGGGAATCAAGGAAGTGACACAACATTACTATTTAAAAATGTATTTATTGCTTTTCGAAGTATTCTCCGCGAAAAATGACAGATTTTTCCATACGATGGAACCATCCATTCCATTCGGAAGTTGGGGTCTCCAAAATGGCCGTTTTGTAGGCGTCGACAGCTTCTTCAGGTGATGAAAATCTCTGTCCACAAAAGAAAGTATAGAAATCATTAAGGCTTATAATTCTGTTTTCTTGCTCTAAAAACTCTTTTGTTCTGTGTGCGGTGTGAGAACTCGCATTGTCGTGATGGAGGTTGATGCGGCGGTTGCAGTTCTCTTTACGGAGTTCAGAAACGACCTGTGGCAAACAAATGCTAGCATACCATTCTGCATTAACCATTCTTTGTCCCTCAAGAGGAATAGTCGTAACATGGCCGGTTTGGAGACAAATGTGGCCACCATTTTTTTTGCAACACTCCGTGAACGAACAATTTTTGTTGGCTTTAACTCATTTTCGAACACCCAAACTCGTGACTGGTTTTTTGTTTCGGGTTCGTACGCAAATATCCAGTATTCGTCACCTGATACGATGTTGTATACAGCATTTGAGGATCCTGCGTGGAATCTTTCGAGAGTTCTGGCGCACCAAGTAACGCGAGCCGCTTTTTTGCTCTTCACAGAGCGAATGCGGTATCCATCGGGAAAACAACTTTTTTACACCTAATTGTTCATGCAAGATTATTTGTATTTGACTCATGCCAATGTCTAAAGTTGCCTGAATTTCGCGGTATGTCACATGTCGATCTTCCTCAATCAGCTTACGCACAGCATCAACGTTTTCTTGGGTGACTGCAGTTTTTGGACGACCTTGACGGGGATCATCACTGAGCTTGACACGTCCACGTTGAAATTCAGCAAACCAGCGATAAATTGTGGTTTTGGATGGGGCTTCATCAACAAATGCAGAAATCATCCGGTCAACACACTGTTTTTGTGTTAAACCACTTCGAAAGTCATAATAAATCATCGCTCTTGAATTTTTTCGAGTCAATTCCATTTTCTCAACGACTAAACAACCCGACAATCTTTTTTTAAATAAATAAATGGTATTCGATTTTTAAAGCCAAGGAGTTTTCAATTAAAAAGATTTTAATATGACAGGAACAGTGGAAATATTCCATTCCCGATACTTTTAGTGCAGCCTAGTAACTTTTCATTACTATCATATATTTTAATTATAAAAAGTTTTAAACGTTTTATATTTTTATTTTATATACGTGATATAGGCACGCTGCAGCTATATTATGGTTGTAGCACGAATGGGTTGGCTCGACCGGGGAAGTACCACGTTCTCACACAATACCAGTATAAAATAACAGTTTAATACTGCTGTGTTTCGTATGGTGAGTGTAGAGAACCGGAGACCCTTATTACTAGAAACGAGGTATTGTCATCACGGATAACAACGCATCTGCATTTTGATTCTTTTGATTCTTAATCGAGGATAAATGTAGATGTCATGGGCCACGGCATCCACTTACCAACAAGTGGACTGTCTCGTTTGTCACCTTTGTTCTATAACAAAAAAGATTTTATTTATGTACATTCCTTAAAAACTTACGCTTCGCTAACTTGAAGTTGAACGTAGCAGCATTAATTTCTGTTATAAAATCTGTTATTATTCTATGTCTCACGCTGGTATTCTGTACGACCGTGGCCCTTCCCCGGATTTCATCTGTTAGTGGTGCAACCAAAATACAGCTGCAGCGTGGCTCTACCACGCATAATATACTACATCCTTATTAGCTACAATATTATGAACATATAAATGCACATAGACTCAATAGCGGGATCCACGCAGACAGTAACGAGGGTCGTGACAATCCTTTGTTGTAATGTCCAAAAGAATTATTGATGACTGCCCTATATATATATATATATATATATATATATATATATATATATATATATATATATATATATATATATATTGTTTATGGATGACTCCGTCACGGTCTAACTACTACTAACAGTCGGTCATCGAAGGCGTCTAGACACTAAAACGGGGCAATCGTGCGGTGCGATGCGGGGCAAGACACGGGCGGAGCGCTTCCGATCGGCCGTTAGGCCCGCCACATACGGAACATACGGAATTCCGTTTCCGGATTTCGTTTCGGAACTCCAATTCGGGATTCCGAAAGCAGCAAGTCAAGGACCAGTCACACATCTAAGGTAGTGTTCCGTTCGTAATTGTGCGGGCATAACGGGATTCCGTTGTATGTGGCTGACCCGTTCGTTTCATTTCGCCGCGGAATTCCGTATGTATGTCTTGGCGGGCCTTAATCTGTGACTCTACCATAAATTAAAGTCACCGCAAAGCGGTCATTTTTATTATTTAAGGCCCGCCACATACATACGGAATTCTGTTTCCAAGTTCCGTTTCGGAATTCCGAACGCAGCAAATCCATATAAAATCAATGACCCGTCACACACCCATGGTATTTTTCCGTGGGAAATTTTGCGGGCAAAACGAAATTCCGTATACCTACGTGTGTACCACCCGTTCGTCCGATTACATACGGAACTTTGCGGGCAATACGGAATTCCGTATACGTGTGGCCGACCCGTTCGTCCGACTACATACGGAATTTTGCGGGCAATACGGAATTCCGTTTGTAGTATGTGGCGGGCCTAAAACATTGAATTATACCCACGCTGTACAATGAGATAATTGCTAGTGCCAAAAGATTGGCATTGTACAATGTTCATAGGGATATTTCTTTTATCTATTAAAAGCTTTCGACGTCATCATCATCTCTTGTTGTCTCTCTTGTCAACAAGAAGCGTTATAGGGAAATGAAACATGAAATGGGTAGCGGCATCTTCCTGATAATAACTCAGAATAAAAAGAAAGTAAGATTGAAAAACCACTTGCCAAGCGTGAAAGTTATAGTAATAATAGAGCTTACGAGGCAATCTATGGGAAAGACCTATGTGCAGCAGTTAACTTTTGATAACATGCAATGAAAAATTAATGAGAAGTTTTACTACTATCCCATCTGATGGTAAGTGTGGCGGTGTAGCCGTCATTTCACTCTTGTCTTAAAACGTCTACGACGTAATCAATAGAAAGACTGGCGCTTATACGTAAATCATTTCACTCCTTTACTGTGATAGAAGCAAACAGATTGATTTGAATGTGTCGCAAGTCGGTAACAAAGTGGAGCGCGATAATAGAAGGGGATGGCGGAAAGTCGATATAATTTCTAAGCTCACCTTTCAAAATGTATCCTAGGGTCGATGCGCCGGTAAGCCGACCGGGTATAGATTTCGGCCTTTAGCACGAGGTGATGCAGTAAATTTGATTTAATAACAATTTTAATAAATATTATCGTACGAGATAAAGTTTAATTCATTTGTAAATAGTTGCACTATATCTGGTAGCATTAATTAATCAGGTAAACACAACACGCGATTTATAATAAATAGTTTAGTTCGACACCGGCACAGAAACTGTCAAAACGGGTAAGATCGAGCAAAAAAAATAGTGGCGCGCGTTCCATTCAAAAGTAAATTTCGTGCTGTATTTAATACAATTACTTAATATTTTGCTTATATTTCACTGTATAAATAACCTAATACAGTTAATTGACACTGATTATTATAATACTTTATTGATAAAATTAATAAATTAAGTGGCCGAAAAGTGACACATAAAATTTTCCCATTAGTTGGTTGTCGACCATGCGGCCGAAAAGTAGCCTGAGTTTAGCCTAAATACTTTTTCTCTTTCGTTTATTTGGTTACGTACAATTCATCATTCTTACTTATATTAAATCGTAGCGTGCGTAGACACTAACTTCAGTTTTCGGCCACTAATTACTGCAATTTGAACAGTTAGTGACGAAACAAAAATACTCATTTCGGTGATGGCCGAAAACTGGATTGCCCCCAAGTATTTATTTAGTTTTCAGCCAACTTAAAATTGTATGAAAGAATACGGCGGAGGAAAATAGAATGCTGTCTTAGTTTACGTTTACGGCCATTTCATCAAATATTTTATTCATATTGTGTTTTAGGAAGAAGATTCAACAGTAAATTGTTTTCTTCAGATGGCTCCTCCAAGGAAACATGTGGATTATATGATAATATGTGCTAATTGAAAGAAAGAATAAATATTTCTAAATACATAACTAACGCAGATCTAGTTTCCACTAGAAAAGTTTAGAAACATTTTAAATCAACTTAGGCATAAAAAAAAACATAAAAATATTGAAACGAAAGTCTTCTCAGATGAATATTGTTACACACAGACAGGCCAACGAAGACTTGGAAATTCTCCAATTAAGCAATATAAGACCGCTAAGTCCATTTAAGTCTCCAAAAAGTCTGTGCAACAAAGATCAAGATAAAAATATTCTAACTCACGATGTTGTGGTAACTATTTATTCATCTACCGATGCATCAGAATCGTTAATCGATAACAAAATTTCAACATTGCATTTGTCAGGAAGTTATTTGGATATTGGTTCCTAAGTATCGTTATATGATGTTCTTGTAATCCAAACTCAAATAAGCCTACCAACGACAACAGTACTGACAATGCCTGAAATGATAATATATTTCAGTAATGAAACAATAACGACTCAAATGACTACGATGATACCAGTACAAACACCGACGATAACAAACAAGATCTCTGAAACTTTAGAAAATGTGTGGGTTGATATTCCAACTAAACAGACTAGACAGAATATAGAGACGCAATAGAAAAAACATTTATTTAAACCGTAACCCGTAAAAAAATTAACTGCTTACAGTACACGTGCACCTTCTTCTGCAGCAATTTCATCTGTGGTGTGGCGAAAATTTTATGAAGAGAAAGTTAAAATAGAGAAGTAAGAAATTTCTATTATAATTTCAGTACTTCAGTGCCATGCTCTATTTCTTCGCGCGGTCCTTTTGTTGACTTCGATCCGATTAAGATCAAACTTATTAAACTTAGTGTTTTTTTTATAGGATAGGATGACAAACGAGCACACAAATCACCTGATGGTAAATGGTAGCAGTGGCTCATAGACATCTACATCTGTCCTCGATTACAAATCAAAATGCAGATGTGTTGTCACCCGTGAGGACTAAGATGGAATGCCTCGTTTCCAGTAATTAGGGTCTCCAGTTCTCTACACTCACCATACGAAACACAGCACCATTAAGCTAAGCTTCAATGACACTGAAGTACTGAAATTAAATTACAGTAAACTCTCGTTAATGCGAACACGGTTAACATGAATTTTGGTTTAAGGCGAACAAAAAATTGCTCTAGACAATAGTTCCACAAGCTTCAATGTAATTATGTTCGGTTAAGACGAACCCTCGTTAATCCGAACTTCGAACAACTTTTTCGTCACTTCACGGTTAATTATCGGATAATACGAGCTATAAAAATTCCCAAATCATGTATTTTGTATATTTTTTTCCTTTTTCGGTCAATAAAAATACCGGTAAACAATGGCTGAAGAGATTAGAAAAGTCGTTAACTCGAGTTTCTAAAAATAGACAAAGAATTAGGATATCAAACATTCACTCGAGTACCTAAAAATAGAAACAATACCTCAAATTTTCTTTCCGTCTTACAAAAGCTATTGAAAAGGTTGTAAACTTTTGAAAACTAATTAACAAAAGTAAAGGCTTTTTAACAATTTGGCTTTGTTGAGAAGTGTACATATAAACTGATGTCTGATGAACACTCTTCAGTTCTTCAAGATGTCTAAGCGAAAGCAGACTTCTCTTAACGTGCAAACTAAGTACGAAATTTTGACTGAAGTTGATCGCGGTGTCTTGTCGAAAACTGCCGTAGCCGAGAAGTTCCAAATTCCAAAATCTACTTTGTCTACCATTCTGAAAAATAGAGAAAAGATAGAGGAAGCTATCGCTTCTGGAAGTACCAACAGTCGTTCGAAACGTTTACGTACAGCTACCTACGAAGACATAGAATCGCGACTATTGGCATGGTTCAATCATATGCGGTCAGAAAACATACCATTGAGCGGACCTCTTGTGATAGAAAAGCCACTCAAATTGCTGAAGATTTGGGAATCAGTGACTTTAAATGTTCGAATGGATGGTTATGTTATAATTTTCTTCGCTATGCAGCGACGAACAACGTTTCAGACGCATTTTCAGATGGACTGGAAACGATCAACTTCGAATGTGTACGCAGACCAACGGACAGCAAAATATATGTTTATTATATATAGGGATACATTTATAAGTATTTGATTTTAATGCGGTGGGGTAATTATATCTGATCGTATCTCTATAAAGGCGTAAGTCTCTATCTTTTGTTGGAACAACAAAGAATTTTCTATCAACAGCGGCACCGAATTTCTTCACAAAAAATTTGTGGCACAAAAAGTCCAGTGATGAGAGCGATATCGAAGAAGTCACCCCACCAACGTCGAAGGAGGTCAGAGATGCACTCGATATTTTTCTTCGCTATGCAGCGACGAACAACGTTTCAGACGCATTTTCAGATGGACTGGAAACGATCAACTTCGAATGTGCACGCAAACTCCGACCAACTTATCTCCAAAACAATATCGAAATGTATTTTATGAACAAATAAAAACAGTCAAAATCGGATAATATGTTAAGTTAAAAAATTTATAATAAGAAATTATTGTAAATATATAATAATAATATCAAAGTTATTAATAAAAATGTTTCTATGATGAATCATAATACTGAGTTTAGAAACACGAATTAATTTTTTGCATTGTTCGGATTACACGAACTCCCCTGTAACACGAACTATTTGTCTGATTTTTTCGTGTTCGTGTTAACGAGGGTTTACGTACTAATTTTTTTGTGTAAAGAAAATGTATACACAGCATTATTGAAATTGGTGATGTTATCCGTACCTTCTCTACATTTTAATTCTGTTTTATAGCTTTGACAAGCAAATTCTCTCGTTTACAAGTAACTATTATTTCTTTAGCTTTATTTAAAAATAATTTGTTTATATAAATCTTTTTGGTCTCGATCTATTAGTTTTTATTTATTACTAGCGATCCGCCGCGGCTTTGCACGGGTGGTTTTTTGACATCGACAACAGCGCCACCTACCAGGTGCAATTAAATTTTTAAACCATCCAGAGACCCACACATATACGAGTACTCACAAAAAATTCATCAAAGTTGGTCGAGGCATTATCGAGTTTTTACGAGACCAACGGACAGCAAAATAAATGTTTATTATATATAGGGATACATTTATAAGTATTTGATTTTAATGCGGTGGGGTAATTATATCTGATCGTATCTCTATAAAGGCGTAAGTCTCTATCTTTTGTTGGAACAACAAAGAATTTTCTATCAATCTTAAAGTACCTATAATTGCTGAATGTACCTGCAACTTCGTTTTATACTATAATTATTAAACAGTGCACTATTTTAACTTATAACACCAGTGAAACGTACTAGACAATTGCTTTTAGTGTTGTTTTTAGGTTATTGTGTTATTCATATTTTAATTGTTAATTTCTCAGTATTCTCGTTAAGGTACGGTAAAATTAATATTACGAGTACTATTGTAATCTATATATTATAAGGAATAAATCGACATGCATTTTATTGATAGCCGCTAAAGTTTGTGGTGGGCTCATTCTCCATACAAAAATGGATTGTCTCCTTTTTATATAATTATTTGTTCTACGATTGTCAAGTTTAATAAGAAGAGGCGACCTTTAAAAGAGACTTGCTTAGGTCAACCCTTTGAGTGCGAGTTGCAGCTTCGGAGGACTTTGCTGGTGCTGCGTATTCTTGTCACTCGTCCCTACTCGTTGGCCCCGTGTCCTCTAAATCTAAACGAACGAGCCGAAGCAGGCCTTTTTTGGGCCCTGCCCTGTGTTCTAGTGACATTGTCTTGTGCTCTACAGTCGTAGCGTTTTTCTTATGTTTAAATTTATATCTCTTTTTTTTTTATAATTCTATCTTTTAATGTTAATAACTGCGCGTGGCCATCGCTGTGTGATAATGCTTTATATGTAGTTAATAAATTTCGCAACTGGTCGTCGCTGTTGATGGCAAGGGGACAAGTTCTTTTATCGCCCAAAGGCTTAGTATAGCCATTCAACTAGAAAGCGCAGCCAGCGTTCCTGTTACTGCACCGCGAGGCATATGGCTCGCGTACATTAGTAATTTAGTAGCACATTACGCTATTAATTAATTTGATTAATGTGGCCAAGAGCCGTGGTAGCTCAGTGGTTAACGCTCGTTGTAAATATAACAGAACGCGAGTAACCCGGGTTCGATCCCCGCCGGCACCAATGAAATTGTTAATTGCAATTTTAAGTGATGATTTACCACGTGCTCGGCGGTGAAGGAAAACATCGTGAGGAAACCTGCATGTCTGAGGAATAAGAAAAAAAATATTTCGAAGACATGTGAAGTTCGTCAAACCTCTCAGAAATGAGGGGGAGGCCTGAGCCCAGCAGTGGGACGTATATAGGCTGTAACTTTAATTTTGACTTTAATGTGGCCCATAGACACCTAAATCTATCCCCGATTATGAATCAGAATGCAGTTGTTAGTCACTCCTGAGGACTAAGATGGAATGCCTCGATTCCAGTAAAAAATGTCTCCAGTTCTCTGCACTCAACACACGAGACACAGCATCATTACGCTACTATTTTACACTGGTAAGATGTAAGATTGTGGTGTTTCCCTGGTTGAGCCAATACATTCGTGCTATAACCACAATGTAGCTGCGGCATGACTCTACCACGCTGCAAAACTTTGATTAATTGTAAACCGATTTAGACTGTAGTGTCGGACTTAAAAATGAAAAACGAATTGCTGCTGTGTAATAAATTGAAAAGTGATCGCTACCAAGCTATTTCTAACTTGTCTTGTGTTGTTAATTGTAAACATGATTGTAAGCTATTATTGAAAAAAAATAGTCCCGCTGGGTTTCTTGCTGGTTCTTCCCAGGACAGAGGTTTTTTTGCGAACCAGTGGTAAATGAAAAGTGACTTTCAATAAGTATTGTTTATAATCTACATTGAATAAAAAGTTTCTGTTTCTGTTTAAATTGTATTATATTTATATAACTAACTGCAGTATTGGTTACGGTGTTACTTACTGGAAGCGAGTCGTCGGCAGCGAGGGCCCAGGCAGCCATCACAGCCCCCGCGGCTCCCGCCGCGCTTCCAATTAACAGTCTCCTTCGGGACATTGTCTGCAATAAAAAGTAGGATATATTGCTATTTTGTATTGATTAAATAAACTATGTATTAACTCTATTATTAGAAGTAGAACCATGCTGCAGTTATATTAGTAGTATTAATTGTAGCACGAATGGGTCGACTCGACCGGGGAAGGACCACGCTCTCACGGAATACCAGCGTAAAATAGCAGCTTAATGTTTCGTATGGTGAGTGTAGAGAACCGGATACCCTTTTCGAGGATAGATGTAGATGTCTACGAGCCACAGCAACAACTTAGCATCAGGTGGACTGTGTGCTCGTTAGTCATCTTATTATATTAAAAAAATCATAAAAATTTCTATCATGGTCAAAAAAATAAAGTTGCCAGCATCGCGCTATTAAACGTCCTTTTACCTCAATATTCGGCTATTATTCGGTACTCGACCTATTCGACTACTTTTATCCTATTGGTCAGATAATTGATAAATTTAAAATATTGATTTATTTTAAAATAATGTACTTTTCTTGTAGTCATTTAAGTTATCATAGGTACATGAACATCTTCTTTTGAAGTTTTTTTTTAAAGAATAAATGTGACAAACGAGCACACAATCCACCTGATGGATAGTGGATGCTGTGGTCCTTAGACATCTACATTCATTCTCGATTAAGAATTAAAACGCAGATGCGTTGTCACCCCTGAGGACTAAGAAGGAATGCCTTATTTCCAGCAAAAAAGATCTCCGGATCACTACACTTACCATACGAAACACAGCAGTATGACGCTGCTATTTTACGCTGGTATTCTGTGAGAGCGTGGTCCTTCCTCGGTCGAGCAGACCCATTCGTGCTACAATACTACAATACAATTCTAATATAGCTGCAGCGTGGCTCTACCACGTATAAAATTAAAATTATCGTAATTAAAATTTAAAAGTGGAAGGTTATGGGTGCAGAACGACTAATTTTTCTGCATTTTCAAGCAGTAGTTTACTCCTTTTCTTCTCGTATACAATCCCAGGTACAGAGAAAAGACGCTCTGAATTCCTTCCTCTCCTCCTTCCTCTGAATTTCTTCCTTTCCGGCTAAATACTTTTGCCTATTATTCGGCTATTCGGCCAGCAAGCCCGCAAAATATTCTGTATTCGGCGCGTGGCCGAATAGTTGCAAGTCTAGTTTTAAAGCAAGGAGGCGTAGTAAATACAGCGCGTTGGCGAACTAAAAACTTTCTTAATTTTCTTTTAAAACTAAACTTCTAAACTTTCCTTATATTTTTATTATATTTTGATTTTCCAGACACGCATGTTTGTCCAACTTTTTATCCTTCATCACAATTCAAAAAACGAAGTTGAAGTTACTTAGCAATAAATTGCTTTTGCGGCAACTGAACACTTGAAACCAAGTCAAAACAAATAAGGTTACATATTCGTATTTAACTTTATAAACAAGTTTAATACAATTTACTACTTGCCTTATTGGCTGTATTCTAGGTCCTTAACGTACCGTTGAAACCGTAATACAACAGTAAGTTGTATTACGGATTGTATGTACTGTTGTCAGTTTTAAAATTAACGTGTTATTTAAACTTATTTTCTTCTTCCCGATCCCTGTAAGGATGGATGCCGTAAAGCACTAGAGAAGTTAGGAATTAGAAAAAGTAATAATCAAACGCGATAAAATAAGTTAAATTGAAAATTTTAAAAATCTTCGAAATTAAAAAAGCTGAGACACACATATAGGGGTCAAACTTATAACACCCCTCTTTTTCGTCGGGGGGTTGTTGAGTAAAACTAGCAAATTGAGATATGACTGAGGATATTTTGTTATCACATTCACTCGAATTCCCAGAGGGACGTATGAGTTACTGTAGTCGCGAGACATGGGATGGATAATGTACACATTTAGAAATTGAATAGGTGAAGGATGTACCCAACGAAACCAAAAAATCCGTTATATATTAAATAAATTTATTTTATTTGTACGTGTACGGTTCCCAACCAAAGCATTTTCACTTTTATAATTTTTTGTAAACGTAAGGATAACAAAAGAGCACAGTTAATCCTATAGCAAAGGCGAAACTTTTGAGAAATGGCTCAAAATTTGTTAATTCTTTCTTTACTACAAGTTCATGGATCACTCAGTTAGTGGCGTCCTTTAGAAAATGATAGGGGAGAATAGGTTTTTTTTAAATAAAATATTAGTAATCTTATTAATTAACATATCTAGTCAAATGGCGGATTAGAACCCACGACCTTTTGAGTTCGCGGTCCGCGCCCTGCCATTAGGCTACTGTCGCCAAAATACATTCGTTAGTATTCGAATGAATAAGAAAGTTTTTGCATTATGTAAATGTAGCATAGCATATATACATAATAAACACAATTTTATAAAATTAATGCTTTAAAAAGCCTGCGTGGGTCAGCGTCTGACTGACCCGGGGATCATAGGCCCGCTATCATTGCCCTATACTATATGGTCTTTATTAAATAGTAATAGAACGCTGCCATTATAGCACAACTGCCACGGGGAGCCGATGGAGCCACAGAATAAATAATGGTACAAGAACTAGAGCTAAAAAGCCGCCCCCGCCGCCACCCCTTATTTTTAAAGTACCTTATAGAATTAAAATTATATTTTATTATTATTATCTTGTTATAATATTATTATAATTGGTAAAAGTCCTTTTCCTTTATAGTCTACGTATATTATTTAAAAATGAATAAAACAATATTTTTACTTATGCCTACCTTGGCAAGTACGTGTTTTAATCTTTTTTTAGAACTTGCAATTCTAAAGTGATCGTAATTAATACATAGAAATAAAATAAAATTTTCTCTGTGTAATATTGAAAAGACTGTCCTCTATTAAGTTCAGTGGTCGTTTACCTATTTGGACATAAACAAACATTTATAAAAATCTTTTATACTTAAATGTCGATCACGATTATCTTAAGGCTTCCGTCTAGCTGTGCTGTTTTACATTTCCAGCCATTAGAGGGGGCGCTCTCCCCCGTGCATAAATACGTTCGAGATCGCACGTGAAGTTGCTCTATTTCATTAAATATATAACTTATTAATTTTTTTTCCAAAAATATTCCTTTTACTTTTGTTGTGGTAGTATAATTTTTTACCCTTTTATATTTCATAAATGTCGTTTTTACTCATATTTATACGGGTTGTAGGTTTAAAAAGGGTAAATACAACCGAAGAAAAAAAGTACTGCTTCGTTTTTCATTCATTGAAATTTCGACTCTACCTTATACATTTTGTATAATGAATCAGTCAATTTTTTTATTTAAATTTTTTTTGTATGAAATGTGGTTCATCTCCATGATTCCAACACCTCCCGTCTAATCGGATGTATATGATTTTTTTATACAAACTGAAGATACAAATAGCGCTTACACCTGTTTTTTTTTTTAAGAAAAATCGTATAGAGAAGTAATTTAGAAGGCAATCGATAAAAAATTCAAACAAAAGAAACAGTTTCCAAAATATCAAATCCTACACTTTTAATAAATGTAAAATATGTTTTACTTTTTCTTTTTTAAATACCATAAAAAAATATTTGTTTTGCTGTAAATTTTGCGAGAAACAAACTTTTACAAGACCGGGGCCTTAAAAGTTAGATATTCGCAGTATTGCGAGTATCTAAAAAATAAGTAGTTATTCAATAACAAAATAATTTTTAGACATTTTAGGATTTTTGCATTTCATCCTTAAAAAGCCGCTTCCTAGAATCTGCCGCTACTAATCTAACTAAATCAAACCAATCTTTCATTCACTAGATGTCGCTAGTTGGAAGTGAGGTGAAGTTTTTTGATACACAACTAATAAATTAATTAACAAGATGTGTGTTATGCAAAATTTTTCGCTTTCCAGAGTATTATATAAATATACAAAACAATGCCTCAGTGGTTGGTTCCTTAATGATTTTCACAATATTTATGTAACTCTTCTTTAAACAAAATTACATTTAGGAATATCTGTAGTTTGGTTTATTCATTTTTAATAAATTTAGTTCAAAATATGACTAACATAACGAGAAAAAATATTAAACCGTACATTTTCATACATAGCACTTGCGGGTAATAATGTCTAGCCAAGGGAAATTCGAAAAAAAAAAGTGAAAAATATCCAATTTGGTCCAAAGATTTCAATAAAAATCATTGGCTTAGTACAGTTTCTGTAATTTATGAACGTAAAATTGTGACATTTTACCATAAAGAAACTAAATTATAACTAAAAACTAAATTATACATTTATAAAAACCTTGCTAGTAGGCCTTATTTTACTATGGTAGGGTAATAAGGCCTATTGCTTTAACGAACTCAAATAATCAAACTATACGTAGTATATTTCATGTTTGTGATCATTGATCAAAATTCTAAAAAAATATAAATTTCCTCGCCTTGCCACTTAAAGTTGTTAATGCATGCGCAAGTACAAGTGTACTTTCTATTCCCTCACAAATCATCAAATCGCAATCCGACACGGTCCGGGAAAGCTTAGGCACAGGACCAATGATTTACACAAAATTTAATAGCTTCTGATGTAAAAGCCTTCATTCCAAAATTCTCCGACGCAGTTTGTCTTTGCACTGTTTGGACAGCTGAAACCAGGTCGTTTTCAGACTACGACATTAGTACTTTAGTAATAAAAGCGTAAGATTTATTTACATTTATAACGTTTTAAAAGTGATATAAAATAGATTATTTAAAAAAAACTGCACACGAAGAAGAGGAGTATAATAAGGCCTATGGTATGCCTATAGTAGGCCTTAAGACCGCCGACCGAGTATATAAGAAAAACCAAATTTAAAAAATGACGACGATACATTTTTCAAATCTTCAAAATCAACAAAGCATTTATTCACAAAGATAAAGGTTATGATTTTAGATAGTTTAATAAGTGTAATATTACAAAACATATGTACTCGTAAGATCTATTTGGATTGATTTTTATTACTGGTGCAGTGCAGTCGTATGGTGGCAGGACGCGGGGTAGCGCGTCTCTGCAAACTTGTAGACATCGTGTAATAGGAGTCTGTTGTTATCTCCTTGAGCGAGAGTGGTTATTATAAATACGATTTTTGTAACTTAGGCCAAATTATCCGCAGGTATTTACATGATTTCTCAGCGGCGCCGCCCTGGCGGCAAAATAAGTCGTGGATGTCACGACATTATAAAAAAAGTATTTTCTTAGTATCCTGAGTTAGTATCACAGTGCAACGGTTTCATGGTACTGTTCGATGGTTACAACAATAATATGCAGCAGTGATTCTGAACTCCTATAACTTTCGATTACTTGCAACGACTTCCAAAATATTTGAACGTTAACAAATAATGATTTCAAACATAAATACATAACATAAACACTCACGCCTGTCACCCAGAGGGGTAGGCAGAGACTACAGACTTCCATTTCACTTCTGCAACATAAATTTTCTTTGTCACTCTTTCCTCATCCATTCTTTCCACATGACCAAACCGTAAATTTTGCGAGAAACAAAGTTTTACAAGACGCCTTAGGCGGGGCCTTAAAAGTTAGATATTCGCAACCCGGCTTCAGTTGAAGCCGGGTTGCGAGTATCTAAAAAATAAGTAGTTATTCAATAACAAAATAATTTTTAGACATTTTAGGATTTTTGCATTTTATCCTTAAAAAGCCGCTTCCTAGAATCTGCCGCTACTAATCTAACTAAATCAAACTAATCTTTCGTTCACTAGATGTCGCTAGTTGGAAGTGAGGTGAAATTTTTTGATACACAACTAATAAATTAATTAACACGATGTGTGTTATGCATAACTTTTCGCTTTCCAGAGTATTAAATAAATATACAAAACAATGCCTCAGTGGTTGGTTCCTTAATGATTTTCACACTATTTATGTAACTCTTTTTTAAACAAAATTACATTTAGGAATATCTGTGGTTTGGTTTATTCATTTTTAATAAATTTAGTTCAAAATATGACTAACATAACGAGAAAAAATATTAAACCGTACATTTTCATACATAGCACTTGCGGGTAATAATGTCTAGCCAAGGGAAATTCGAAAAAAAAAAAGTGAAAAATATCCAATTTGGTCCAAAGATTTCAATAAAAATCATTGGCTTAGTACAGTTTCTGTAATTTATGAACGTAAAATTGTGACATTTTACCATAAAGAAACTAAATTATAACTAAAAACTAAATTATACATTTATAAAAACCTTGCTAGTAGGCCTTATTTTACTATGGTAGGGTAATAAGGCCTATTGCTTTAACGAACTCAAATAATCAAACTATACGTAGTATATTTCATGTTTGTGATCATTGATCAAAATTCTAAAAAAAATATAAATTTCCTCGCCTTGCCACTTAAAGTTGTTAATGCATGCGCAAGTACAAGTGTACTTTCTATTCTCTCACAAATCATCAAATCGCAATCCGACACGGTCCGGGAAAGCTTAGGCACAGGACCAATGATTTACACAAAATTTAATAGCTTCTGATGTAAAAGCCTTCATTCCAAAATTCTCCGACGCAGTTTGTCTTTGCACTGTTTGGACAGCTGAAACCAGGTCGTTTTCAGACTACGACATTAGTACTTTAGTAATAAAAGCGTAAGATTTATTTACATTTATAACGTTTTAAAAGTGATATAAAATAGATTATTAAAAAAAAACTGCACACGAAGAGGAAGTATAATAAGGCCTATGGTATGCCTATAGTAGGCCTTAAGACCGCCGACCGAGTATATAAGAAAAACCAAATTTAAAAAATGACGACGATACATTTTTCAAATCTTCAAAATCAACAAAGCATTTATTCACAAAGATAAAGGTTATGATTTTAGATAGTTTAATAAGTGTAATATTACAAAACATATGTACTCGTAAGATCTATTTGGATTGATTTTTATTATTGGTGCAGTGCAGTCGTATGGTGGCAGGACGCGGGGTAGCGCGTCTCTGCAAACTTGTAGACATCGTGTAATAGGAGTCTGTTGTTATCTCCTTGAGCGAGAGTGGTTATTATAAATACGATTTTTGTAACTTAGGCCAAATTCTCCGCAGGTACTTACATGATTTCTCAGTGGCACCGCCCTGGCGGCAAAATAAGTCGTGGATGCCACGACATTATAAAGTATTTTCTTAGTATCCTGGATTAGTATCACAGTGCAACGGTTTCATGGTACTGTTCGATGGTTACAACAATAATATGCAGCAGTGATTCTGAACTCCTATAACTTTCGATTACTTGCAATGACTTCCAAAATATTTGAACGTTAACAAATAATGATTTCAAACATAAATACATAACATAAACACTCACGCCTGTCACCCAGAGGGGTAGGCAGAGACTACAGACTTCCATTTCACTTCTGCAACATAAATTTTCTTTGTCACTCTTTCCTCATCCATTCTTTCCACATGACCAAACCACCGAAGCATTCCTTTCTTAATCCTGGTCACAACATCATCTTGCAAACCACACTCTTCTCTTATCACACAATTTTTCACCCTGTCATTCAGATTCAGCCCTAGCATACTCCTTAACGACCGCATTTCTACTGCATTTATTCTACTCTCGTGCTTCTTCTGCCACACCCACCCAACTTTCACTACCATACGTTAAAGTAGGGACCAACACAGCATTGTGAATTGCCATACGTGCCTTTTTCGACACATTTTGACTCTTCACAATAGAGTGATTTACTAGTGACCATTTACTCTGTTTCCTGCGTTCACTCGTCGTTCTATATCCTTATCATATCTCCCATCCCTGCTAAATACGCAACCCAAATATACAAACTCATCTACTTGCTCGATCAACTCCCCTTCTATTCTTATTTCACATATCGTTTTACTTTCATCTCTTTCAAAAACCATAATTTTTGTCTTACTTGCGTTCACTTTCATACCCCTTTCTTTTAATGATCTGTTCATTAATGTAACCATCATTTGCAACTCAGCCGCCGACGACGCAAGAATAACTTGATCATCGGCGTACAAAAGGCATTTGATGGTTAACTCACCCATTCTTAATCCGCATTCTTCAACTTTCAAATTTTGCAAACAACTGTCCATAAATAGGTTGAACAACCACGGGGAAGCCACACAGCCCTGTCTGACACCTTTATGGATGCCAAACCAGTCCGAGTAGACCCCGTTGATCCTAACACAAGCACTAGAGTCCCTATAAAGAGATTCCAATGCCTGTATCAAGCTAGCGCTCAACCCAAATGAGTTCAGTGTTTGCCATAGCACATTCCTATTCACTCTGTCATAGGCCTTCTCCAAGTCCATGAACGCGCAAAAAACCTTTTGGTTTTTGGCCAAAAACTTCTCCGCGATCATGCGCATGGAGAAGACTTGATCTGTACATCCCATTCCCTTTCTAAATCCCGCTTGCACATCCCAAATTTTTCCCTCGGTTTCTTTCATGACCCTTTCAATTAGTACCTTGGCATACAGTTTTCCCACGATGCTAAGAAGGCTGATACCGCGGTAGTTTTTACAGTCCTGCTGCGACCCTTTTCCCTTATATACTGGGACTATCACGGCTTTGCACCAGTCTCCCGGTACCCGCTTCAGTTCCCAGCATAAATTAAACAAGGTGTGCAGCAGGCCTGCCACCACTTCCTCTCCAGCCCTTAGCATTTCGAGTGAAACTCTATCATATCCGGCAGCCTTACCCGCTTTCATGCTTTTCATTGCTTTCATTATTTCATCTATACTTATCTCGCTACCTCCTTCCTCTTCTTTCGGAGTTCCTATTTCATTCAGTTCATACGTTGTCTCCTCACTCATAAACATGCTTCCAAAATATTCCTTCCATCTCTTTAAACTCAAAACTTCATCATTCAGAATATAGCCATTCTCATCTCTTATAGCATTCATTATAGGCTGTTTTGAACATCCCCTGGCAGTTCTTACGAGTTTCCAGAACATTTTAATATTTGCCTGGAAGTTATCCGATATTCTTCTATCATTCTTATCCGTTCTTTCTTGCTTTTTCCTTTCACCTACTTCTTTTACTCTTTTATTTAGATGTCTAAAGACTGCCTTTTTTCTTTCATAATCATCATTCGTACCGCTATAATTACCAGCCTTAGTTGCTAGTAAATCTAGCCATGCTCTCTTCTTTGCTTCAACTTCCGTACGTATCTCATCATCCCACCATAAAGTATTATTTTTCCTTTCATTCTTTCTTTTACTAACACCACATACTTCGGTAGCTGCGGTTGTATATTTAACGCCGCTACCACGGCGAGGAGCCGAGTCTGTGCTATCGGCTTGTCGCTCATTTAGCACCACCCGGGGGGCACGTGTAGGGTGGGCCTAGGATTAGGTGGTCAAAGCCTACGGACGCGAGCGACTTATCCCCATGGTTTCAAATTAGGTTGTTAACTTAGCAGCATTAAAGTGGATTTTTATCAAACGACTTGCTTAGGTAAAACAGGGTTGCTTATCTTATAGTCAACCAAATCTAAGAAATATCTTTTGACGTTTCACATTAATCATTCAGCATTGACTGCACAAGCGTACTCACACGATTTAAAATAACCTTTTACGTAAATCCGAAGAATTAAGAAGTTATATTTCATTACAACGTGTATAGTTTTTTATCACTAATATAAATTTGAATCTTTCAAACAAAGCAAAATATTTAAAAAATAACCAGTATTAACTTTTTTACTTGACGTCGTTTCAATTTCTTCTTCGTTAAATTTCAAAAATATGTCGCTATGTACCTCAGAGTAATTGCATACGTATGTATGTAATTACTCTAAGTTGGCATGCTTGGTGCAATAAGTCTGACAGCTGTCAAAATGTATTTCTTAAATTTG
This sequence comes from Parnassius apollo, assembly GCA_907164705.1. Taxonomy (NCBI): domain Eukaryota; kingdom Metazoa; phylum Arthropoda; class Insecta; order Lepidoptera; family Papilionidae; genus Parnassius; species Parnassius apollo. The sequence goes on from CAJQZP010000935.1 coordinate 2,026,540, forward strand.
GTTGCCTATTACGTATAGTGAGTCATACGTTAACATTAGTTAATTACTGATATCCGTTACTAAAAGATTTGTACGTTAAATTATCATCTATAATATTATCATTACAGCCCTTCACAAGTCCACTGCTGAACATAGGCCTCCCCCAAGGAATGTCACAAGACGCAGTTCTGAGCGACCTGCATGTCTTCCCACTTATCAGGTTGCCAGCCCATCTAGAAGGGGGTCGCTCTACACTTTGCTTACCGGTACGAGGCTGCTATTCTCGATAGTCGCCGCATAGTCATAGCCGCGCGCGCATGTTTCTTGATATTTATTGCATAAAGTGGTAAAAATGTCCAAATTCAACGTGGAAGTGGCATTTAATGAATTGTCTAAGAAAATAGAAGAGTTAACATCAAAAATTACTGCACAATCCGCGTTAATTGAGACGCAAAATAAGAAAAGAGATGATCAAAAACAGCTGATCGAAAGTAATATTATTGTAATTAATGACCAGAAGCGGGTAATTGAAAAATTGTCTGCTAAAATTGAACAAAGGTTGGGTAATGCTGATAATAGGTGCGAGCCAGTTATCACTACCATACCAATGACTCAAAGTGAGAAGGAGATAACAACAGGTACGGAAATTCCAGCGTTATCTGAGCGTGAACGTCACGCAACTGAACGTTCTAAGGCGACTACATTGCAGAAGCGGGAGCGTTTAAGTACGTCTACTGATTTTCTTAAAACAAAGACAGATAATCAAAAGCTAAACGAGCGACAAAGCCGAAAAAATAGACTTGGCTCCTCTCCGTATGGTAGCGGCGTAAAATCTACCACCACCCCTTGTTCGCACCATGACTCAGAAAACAAAAAAGGTGTTGACAAAATGTAAGGAAAATGAAAATATTATTATGTTAGGAGAGTTTAATGGAAGGGTTGGGGTGAAGAGGTCTGGTTATGAAAGGATATTGGGAATGTTTGGTGATGAAAGTATAAATGAGAATGGTGAAGACCTCCTCACCGTATGTGTGGAAAAGAATATTTTTGTGACGAATACTTTTTTCGTCATAAGAACATTCACATGTATACATGGGAAAGAGGTGATGATAGAAGCAGGATAGATTTCGTAATTGTGGATGAAAGAATGAGGAGCGCAGTCGTAGATACAAGGGTTTACCGGGGGTCCAACGTAGGGACGGATCATTACTTCGAATTAATGGTCTTTTCAAGCGTTGGCGGTATCGGACATCTGTGTCTACCACTGCGTTACAGCGTATAAGAATAGAGAAGTTACAAGATGAAGATGTGAAAGAGAAGTATAAATGTAGACTGAGAGGAAATATTAGATGTTTGAATGAGTTGTGTATGAATGATTTAGACTTGAATACTGTGTGGGACAATATTAAGAAAGGTTTGGTGGATGCCGTCACTGAAGTATGTGGTGTAAGTAAGAGAACAAATGAAAGGAAAAGTAATACGTTGTGGTGGGATGATGAGGTACGGGTGGAAGTTGAATCAAAGAAGAAAGCGTGGTTAGATTTACTAGCAACCAAAGCTGGTAATTCTTCTGGTATGAATGATGAGATTGAAAAAAAAGGCAGAATTTAGACGTCTAAATAAGAGAGTAAAAGAAGTTGTTGAAAGGAAAAGAAAGAAAGAACGGATAAGAATGATAGAAGGATATCTGATAATTTCCAGGCTAACATAAAAATGTTCTAGAGACTCGTAGGAACTGCCAGGGAAAATACAAAACAGCCTATAATGAATGCTATAAGAGACGAGAATAGATGTATTCTGAATGATGAAGCTTCGAATTTATACAGATGGAAGGAATACTTTGAAAGCGTGTTTATGAGTGAAGAGTCGTCTGAATTAAATGAACTAGAAATTCCGAAAGAAGTGGAAAGGGGTATGGAGATAAGTGTAGATGAAATAATGAAAGCAATGAAAAGCATGAAAGCAGGTAAGGCAGCTGGATATGATAGAGTATCACTCGAGATGCTGAGGGCTGGAGAGGGAGTGGTGGCAGGCCTGCTGTACACCTTGTTTAATTTATGTTGGGAATTAAAACGGGTACCGGATGACTGGTGTAAAGCAGTTATAGTACCAATATATAAAGGAAAAGGGTCACAGCAGGACTGCAAAAACTACCGTGGTATCAGCTTGCTTAGTATTGTGGGTAAACTGTATGCTAAGGTGTTAATTGAAAGAGTTATGAAAGAAACTGATGGAAAAATTTGGGATGTGCAAGCGGGTTTTAGAAAGGGAATGGGGTGTACAGATCAAGTCTTTTCCATGCGCATGATTGCGGAGAAGTTTTTGGCCAAAAACCAGAAAGTTTTTTGTGCGTTCATGGACTTGGAAAAGGCTTATGACAGAGTGGACAGGAATGTGTTATGGCAAACACTGAACTCATATGGGTTGAGCGCTGGTTTGATACAAGCATTAAGGTCTCTTTATAGGGACTCTAGTGCTTGTGTCAGGATTAATGGGGTCTACTCGGACTGGTTTGGCATTCAAAAAGGTGTCAGACAGGGCTGTGTAGCTTCCCCTTGGCTGTTCAACCTATTTATGGACAGGTGTTTGCAAACTTTGAAAGATGAAGAATGTGGGTTAAGAATGGGCGAGTTAACCGTCAAATGCCTTTTGTATGCCGATGATCAAGTCATATTTGCGTCATCGGCGGCTGAGTTGCAAATGATGGTTACATTAATGAACTGGGAATTAAGAAAGGGGAATGAAATTGAACGCAAGTAAGACGAAAGTGATGGTTTTTGAAAGAGAAGAAAGCAAAACGGTATGTGAAATAAGAATAGAAGGAGAGTTAACTGAGCAAGTGGATGAGTTTGTGTATTTGGGATGTGTATTTAGCAGGGATGGTAGATATGATAGGGATATAGAACGACGAGTAAATGCAGGGAATAGAGTGAATGGGGCACTACACTCTATTATGAAGAACCAGAATGTGTCAAAAAAGGCACGTATGGTAATTCATAATGCTGTGTTAGTCCCTACTTTAATGTATGGTAGTGAAAGCTGGGTGTGGCAGAAGAAGCACGAAAGTAGAATAAATGCTGTAGAAATGCGGTCTTTAAGGAGTATGCTAGGGTTGAATCTGAATGACAGGGTGAGAAATTGCATGATAAGAGATAAATGTGGTATGCAAGATGATGTTGTGACCAGGATTAAGAAAGGAATGCTTCGGTAGTTTGGTCATGTAGAAAGAATGAATGAGGAAAGAGTGACAAAGCAAATTTATATGGCAGATGTGAACGGCCGAGTCGGGAAGGGACGCCCTAGAAAAAAGTTTATCAACCAAATTGGCGATATTTTGAAAAGGGGCCACGTTAGAAGTACCCTTAACCGACGAGCATGTATGCGTAGATATATAGATGTAAAGGAGGCGAAAGAGGTATGTCAGGATCGTGCCAAATGGAAGTCCGCAGTCTCTGCCTACCCCTCTGGGTGACAGGCGTGAGTGTTTATGTATGTTATGTAATATCAATCAACTTCCAAATGCAGAATCAGGCGAGTGGCAAACAGTTGTTAATCAAAAAAAGTGAGGAAAACTCAGCCTAAGCTATTTCAAAAAGGAGGAAACACCCTAATTTCGTCGTTTCAAGCGGTTGAGAAAAAGAAATTTTTACACGTTTGGTCACTTCATCCTGATACAACTGAAGACGCTATAGCTGAACATGTTAAGAGTATCTGTGGTTCGAGGGTTATAAAAGTTGAAAAAATAATCCCAAAAACTAAAAGAGATTACGCGTCTTTTATGATAGGTGTTCCCGAATCGCAATTTGAGATAGTTAATTGTACTGATTGCTGGCCAATAAATACTCAGTACAATGAATGGGGTGGTTTCGAAACACCCAAAAAGCAACGGCAAGTCGGGAACAGCACTAATAAACCCGTTCTCCTATATTATCAGAATGTACGGGGACTGAGAACAAAAACAGCAGATTTTTATACCAGTCTTTTGGGTTCTTCGTGCGACCTGTTTGCTATTACAGAGACAGGTCTCAATAGTTCAATACATAATGGCGAACTTTTCCCGCCAAACTACACAATACTGCGATGTGATCGAGTGGATGGACGCAAACAAGGAGGCATCCTCTTAGCTGCATCTTCCAGATTGAATTTGAAACGCGTTTCGGTAGCTAATGTGGACGCGACCTTATTTGAGATTGTTTGTGCGACGGTGAACCGTAGTGAAAAATGTTTATTCTTTTGTTGTGTTGTTTACATACCGCCAAAATGCGATGTTAAAGAATATATGTATTTATGGATTTGGTCAAGTAAATGAAGTGCTTAATGTAAACAATCGCATTCTGGACTTGGTATTAACAACCTTGCCGGTAAGTGACGTGGAAGTATCACTGTCGGGTGAGTCTTTAGTTAATATTGATGAACAGCACCCACCTCTGACCGTAAAAATCACGGCAGCGGACACGAGGAGGTGGCGAACCCCCATTAGTATAACTGGTAATAATATTAATAATAATAATATAATAATTGAAAGCTCTGGTTGGAATTTTAGGAAATTACTTCTTCATTATATAAGTTATTAGGTTCAATTACTGGAGTTCTATCTGAGAAGATGCCAAATCCTCCTTGTATTATTTTTACGACATTATAAAGAATGAGTTTAGTAAATGTGTGCCTCGGAAGAAAGGTAAATTAAGTAATCATAATGCGAAGTATACTTACCCTGATTGGTATACGGCTGATTTAATATTAGATATAAGACTCAAATGGAAATACCATAAATTATTTAAAATAACGGGATCTCGGACCGATTATGAATCATTCTCACGCTATCGTGCAGTGGTTAAAAATAAAATAAGATGGGCTTACGAGGCATATCAGTGTAGAGTACAAAATAATATAAAAGAGAATCCAAAATCTTTTTGGGATTTCGTTAGGAGTAAACAGTCAAAACTTAATAGAACTCAAATTATTAAAGACGGGCAAGTGATTAGGGATGCGGACTGTGCAGAGTATTTTGCTTCATTTTTTCATTCAGTCAGTAAGGAGAGGCCCACTTTAGATCCGAGGGAAGCGGAGCGCACAGCCGTACCAGCGTTAAGCTACGCGACGAGTTCAACTACTGTTCATATCGGGCGGATAAACGTGCGAGATCTTCGAGGCGCCCTCACACGTCTTAAGCCCAAGAAGTCCGTGGGCAATGGTATACCACCATTCATTTTAAAAGACTGCCGTATGTGTTTGAATTGCCTCCTTTACATATTTTTAACCTGTTTCTAAAAGAAGATTACTACCCGGACGAATGGAAAGTGTCCCGAGTGATTCCTGTGTTAAAAGGAGGATCGGGTTCAAAGGTGGATTAATATAGACCGGTGGCCGTATTGTGTGCAATCGCTAAGGTATTTGAGTCGATTATTTATAAATATGTTTATAATCAAGTGAACTCGCAGCTTACTGAAGCTCAGCATGGTGTTCGACCAGGTCGAAGTACTGGGAGTAATTTATTGTCCTTTATAAATTATGTGGTGCCAGTAGTGGATGCTGGGAGCCAGGTGGACACTGCATATTTCGATTTCCGAAAAGCCTTCGATACCGTTGATAACGATATCTTGTTGGTAAAGCTTGCGGAGTTTGGTTTTACACCTAGTTTACTTGATTTCTTTGCGAATTATCTGAGCGGACGTCAACAATACGTAGATTTCGCAGGTTTTGAATCGCAGCCGTATTGTACTTATTCTGGTGTGAGTCAAGGGAGTAATCTTGGCCCTTTATTATTTATATTAATGGTTAATGATCTTCCTACGGTTAAAGAGGCGCAGTGTTTGCTATTTGCCAATGATCAAAAATTTTTTTGAATGTAAACAATGCTTCTGACTGCCAAAGTCTGCAAAGGGACATTGACAGATTGGCACAGTGGGGGATGGAAAACAAATTGAATTTCAATGTTAATAAATGTTGTATCATGAGTTATGGTCGTGCAAAAGACCCTCAGAAGTATGCTTATGAAATGAACGGCCTCGTAATCCCGCGCGTTACATATACTTAGGCGTGGAGATGGTCCCGGAACTTAATTTTCGTAAGCACATTTTAAATATTTGTAAAAAAGCTTTCAGGAGTCTCGGCTTTATATTAAGGCAGTGCAGGGATTGTCAGAATTTGTTAACTATTAAAATTTTATATAATGCTCTCGTGAGAAGTCAACTTGAAACGAACGCAAGTATTTGGAATCCACATGAAAGCAAGTATAGATAGTGTCATGGTTGAAAAAAAAATATAAATAAATTCACGCGATTTTCATACTTTAAGCAGTACGGAATCTATCCTCGTTTTCCACTGATGTATCTGAGTCTGTTTGTACTGGGGATGGTTGGTTACAGCCGATTAAGTGAGAGAAGAGACATCACGCTTATCAAATATGTGTGGAAGGTACTACGTGGATGGATATATCACCCAGATTTGCTCGCTGAGTTAAAGATGCGGGTGCCTAATAACTACGTGTGTTCTCGTCGTCGTCCCCCATTACTCCTCGTGTCCGCTGCTAGGACGAAGTTGCTTTAGAATGCACCATGGTCACGGGCTATACACTATGTTAATATCATCTCACAGGATATACACATATTTGTATGTAGTGAGACCAAATTCATAATTGCAGCATACAAATGCGTCGAAAATTGTAATGTTTTTAATTAGTATTTTATTTTACCATCAATTTGATAGATTTCATACCAGATACCATTATTTATTAGTCAGTAGTTTTTCTTATATTTAGGTTAGTTATAGCATCGCATTGGTTTAATAACTGTAATGATGTTATAATTGTGTAATAAATAAATAAATAAATAAAAATAAATTCTTCACCAACAATGGTTTTATTGTTTTGTTTAAATTTTATGTGAAAATGATTAATTATAATATGAATACGTAATAAACAACATAATAAACAACATTTCTTAAATTTACGCGAATATTACACATTGAAAAAAAAAACGACTATACGGATTTTATCGTGTTTAATTAACTTATTTTTATAGATTAATAGAGAAGATAAATGGGTGCTGCCATCTGCTTGGGATCCTAAAATTAATAAAATAAAATCCAAACCCAAGCATACCACTGCAAGACTTCAAGATACTGTAGGCTCATTCTGTGTAGATCGAACCAAAAATGAATATTCGAAAACTGAATATAGGGAGGGGCTGACAATGGGTGCTGTAAAGCACCCGAAATGTCGGTAATTAAAAATAATCTAATTAAACGCGATAAAATCCATATAAGTGGTATTCAATAAACAGCATAGTTTTAGTTTTAGCTGTGTCACTATTTAAGTAAATGAATTCAATTATAATTTATCAGGTTGATTGTGTGCTTGTTCGTCACACTAATTCTATTAAAAGATAATAAAAACTAATAGTTAAGTCAATATTAAAACATATAGTAATAGATATAAACAGATAAGCATTGATAAGGTGTGCATACTGACAAGATGTAATATTAATTATATAGAGGTCCCACTGCAATGCTACATGCAAAAGAAGGCCGTACGCCAGTTTACAACTTAAATTGTAAAGAATACCTCAGAGAAAACTCCATAGAATTAAATATATTTAATTTAAGCATCGCAAAGTAATGTCCGACCAGTCATGTCCTACGCGGGCCCCATCTTTGCCCACGCAAACCCTAATATTATAAATGAACTCCAAATAGTTCAGAACCTCTTCTGTCGTCGAGCTGCGAACGCACCTTGGTACGTCCGTAATGCCGACCTTCATCGGGACTTAGAGCTCCCAACAATTCAACAATTTCTTAAAAAACTCTCTGAGAACTTCTTCAAAGCCTCAGAGTCGCACCCAAACCAATTAATTCGTGAGGCAGCTTCTTATGCAGCCCCACCCCCTTCTCGCTATCGTGTCCGCAGGCCGAGAAACTCTCTCTCGGACCCGCCTAATAAACGGTCAAACGACCTGAACTGTCTCCTGGCGGCTCAGGCCAACTCTAATTAAATTAAATTATAAAAAAAAATTAAAAAAAAGCAAAGTAATGTCAGATGGTCGTGAGCCACTTACGTGCATCACTGTCACGATGGCCTAGTGGTTGTAAACGCGACTGCTGGTCATGAGGTCCCGGGTTTGGATCCCGGCTCAGGCCTAAACATCAGATAATTGAGTTTTTCCGTCAAGAAATTCTCAGTAGCTGCCCGGAGTCAGGGAGTTAACGGTGTCTCAACCCCGTGCCTTTGAAAGCACGTAAAACCGTTGGTCCTGCGCCTGATCGCTCTCCGGTCATGTCAGTTTACCGTCCCATCGGACTATAAGAGTGAAGAAATATAGAGTGCACCTGTGCTTGCGCATACACTTGGGCATTGTAATCCTGTCCAGCACCGATGGTTGGCTGGCCGTTAACGTTACCTTTCTGGAGTTCATTATTATTATTATTACATGTTCCTTAATATGTTAAGCATGTTAGTATGCATGCATGACATAAATTGCGTTTACGTGCTGTACGTTTCTAAAAATCTGTACGGTTTCACGATATTGAAAAACTTTTGCATTAATTACGAATTATTTGGTAGTATTGAATCGTATATTTGAAAGTCCAAATATCTCCACGTTTTTAGATCCATACAACATAATTATTTGTTTTTAAACGGATACCAGTGCGCGCAGAGATAAATTGGAAAGAAATTCTGAGGTAATTTTTACGGATTTTTTGAGTACTGATTTATTTAATATTTGTTGTTTAATTTATTAAATACTATATTATTTTTATCCTTCACTAGTCCTGAAAGAATCATACCTTCATTGCATGATAGTTATATTGAATTGTATGATGTAATATATATTGATTTTAAATTTTCTTTACAAAAACCTTAAAAATTTTAAATAAGCATTAAACACTTATTTGCATGTCATGGCAGCCCGTAATTGAATCTGCACTTAGCTTAAATCTTAGATGATAGCTTAAGAATTGTATGTTTTGGTGTAACATTTGTTGGCTGTCCTTAATAAATAAATAAATAAATAGAAAACTATTCTATCAGGCTTAAAAAAAACTTCTGTCACTCATAAAAACAAGTAACATGCCTATTTCCTACATAAGTACGTCGCACTGTTAAGCCTTGGCCTCCTCTTACAGCTGAGAGGGTTTTTACTTTTTAAGGCAGTAATGAGTTCGCCCCTGGTGCCCCAACGCGTGTTAGCAAACATTAAGTTTCCTTCGATTTGTTTTTAGTTTTTCAGGCAAGCAAGTTTTTTCGCGAAGTCGTTTTTCACCACCGAGCACGTAGTTGAGTAAATTAGTGATAAAAATAGCAATTAACAATTTTATTGGTAAGGCGAAATAAATTATGAAATTTTAGGGCTAGTGCTTACTCGCTGAGCTACAACTTACTTAGTAAACTTTATCTTTGGTGATCAGAACTACGTAGGTAATCTATATGATAAACCTAATGAAATACGTATCTAACGACCTATCTACTTACAGTATTAGTGATTACAAACATGTCGGTACATAGCATACGACGCGCGGGGAAGTGGGGGCGAAATTAGAATTTGAGCTGAGGCACAGAATAAATAATAGTACTACGTAGCTGAGGTAGTATAGGCTCTTAATAGTATAGCATGCCGACTCGCTACTGCCTTACAACTTCGTGACGAGCAAAAGGCTCACGAGTAAGAAATACAAAGATATGGCGCGTTAGCAACAAGTACAACAAAGAAACCTATTTGTTTAATACTTTAAATCCAAAAAGATTAATTACTACACCACTAACAATCCTGACATTAAGGCCAGTATTGTTGAACGATTTCAAAGAACACTAAAAATGAAAATGTGACGTTATTTCACTCATAATAATACTTTTAGATATATAGATGTTTTACAAGATTTAATATACTCTTATAATCACAGCTTTCACTATAGTATTAAGATGTGTCCATGTGATGTAAATTCCAACAATATTATGACAGTTTGGACTAATCTTTATGATAGACGGTAAACAAACTTTCTTTAGAAAATCCTAAACCAAATTTCAATGTGGGTGATTATGTTCAAATAACTACATATAAACATGTTTTCCAAAAAGGATATGAATCAAATTGGAGTGCTGAAATATTTATTGTATCTTCAATAATTGATAGATCTCCATGGGTTGTTTATACAATAACAGATTTACAAAATGAACCAACAGTTGGTACTCACAATATAAAATAGATAAAATAATTGACACTCATTATTCATCATTCTTATTACTCATTACTCATATTCAGGTAACAGAAAAGAAGTATTAGTCAAGTGGAAAGGTAATCCAGATAAATTTAACAGTTGGATTTTAGCTTCTAGTTTAAAAAAAATATGAATAAAGAAAGTTTTTATTTAACTTTGCTTAGCAATAGTTCAATGGAATACTTTCCTGATAACAAGAACACAAATTTTTCAACGAAATTACCAAAAGCTATGAAATTAGAAGGTGAATGGTCGGTTGGAGTTGTCGAGTTTCAGTATCCATGTACCATGTTTACTGTTCAAAAACAAAGAAAATGTTATATACGTTACAAAATCTATGTTAATGCCTAATGAAGATAAACCATCCATAGTGTACTACAAAAAACATATTCCAGCTACCAACTATTATAACGTTGAGCCTATTTTAAGAGTGTTAAATGGTATCAGGGAGAACTTGAAATTTCGCTATGATGAAATAACAAAATTTGTGTCTATATCAGTTTTGGATATAAATATAACATCCGTAACATTATCACCCAAATTAAGTTTACAACTAGGTTATGAACCAAATAAAAATCTCCTAGAGAGAAATTTTGGAAAGTGTCCTGCTAATTTACACTTAGGGTTACCATCTCAACTATTTCTATATTGCGACATTGTCGATCCTCAGATTGTGGGTGATGTTATGATTCCTTTACTAAGAGTCATTTCATTAGATCTTACAAAATACATTTATGGTGCAAATAAAATGCACGTTTTCTCTCAACCTCACTACTTACCTGTTATGCGAAGAGAGTTCGATACGCTGGAAATAGTTACAAGATCGAGCACAGGACAAAAAATACCATTCCAGTTTAGAACCGTGTGTATTAAACTACATTTCCGAAAATTATAATAATGAATTCTCTTCCTGATCATCATAAATGTCCATATGAAAATTATTATACACATCAAGCTGGGTCAGGAGTTGGAGTAATTTATAAGGATTCACCATACCAACGCGGTCATGGTATTGGGAGCTTCTTAGGGGGGTTATTTAGATCAGTTTTACCTTTACTTTCAAGTGGTGCTCGAGTGATTGGTAAGGAGGCATTAAAAAAACCGGCTCTGTCAGGGCCCGTTTTTTTAACCAACATTTCACCATAGGTGTTACAGACAGCCTCCTGTGCAGAGCATGATTGATATTGTAGGGAGGCAGAAGCGGCAGCCCACGTGATGTTGGTGTGTTCAGATTCAGAAGTCGTGGCGTACAGGGCTAAACATCGCGGTACGCCGAGATCAAAGGACTGATGAACTTCTTCGAGGAGATTTCATCGCTCGAATATTCACATTATATATTCCTGCCTACACGCATAATACGCGCTTAGACTTGGAGATGAGAAAATAACCTGTCGTAAACTAAACTCTCTGCCGCGTTAGAACCACATCAAACCTCTTATTCCAAAATTATTCTAATCATAAACACAATTGAAAGTCAAACAACAAAAAAATTTTTGTGTAAAAAATTAATCTCGAATCTTATACCTTCAAATTATAATTAAAGTATATAAATTGAACTAACGTGGTAAAGCCATGTTGCAGTTATATTAGTAGTATAGTTGTAGCACGAATGGGTCTGAATGGGGAATGGATATTTTTAGAACTAAATTTTAAAATAAGGAAATAAAATAACTTAGGATTCTAGAGAAGATTTACCATAATGAACGAATCTAAGAAATTAAGAATCTCGGAATTAATTTAGTAAATTCGAAAGGAGTTCAGAAATCTTAGCTTTGTTTTTAAATTGTAGTAAAAATCATCATCGTAATCTAATAGATATGACGGTTTGTAATCAGTCAGATTAAATCGCAAGTCGTAACTTCATAAAAGTTACGTAACATTTTAGTTGTGAAATATTCCGCTACCAACGGAAGCCCAGACAACACGCAGTGTCTAGCCGCTTTACCTTGTATCATTAGTTTTATCAATGCGACTATACTATCTCATGCGAGTCATGACAGATAATATTACGTAGAAGCCTAAGATTATATGTCTCGATGATAAGTGTCTATCGCCGCCCATGAACAACTGCGCCACCAGGGGAATCCCAGGTGCGTTGCCGGCCTTTTAAAAAAATAGTTGACTCTTTTCTTGAAAGCCTTCTTTTCTCTCTATTCCTATTTTAATTTCCCTCAGTTGTACGACATTTTTGTTGTTTGCCGGGTTTTATGAGGGAGTGGATGCTCTTCCACAGAGCTACACCGTAACCATAATACGATAGTCCAAGATCTGTTACTTTGTGATATTTAATGAATTGATTAATGACCGAATTGAAACTAAAACCACCCTAATTCAATTTATATTTCTGTAAGATAAATTTAAGTTTATCTAGACCGGCGATGGGCAGTAACGTCAACGGTGCAAGACTAGTATACGATTGTCAAATCGCCAGCCGAGCGTGACGATCATGGCAAATCCTTCTTCAGGGGAAGAAGAGGCACAAGTCCAATGGAGGATTTTTATGGGCTAAACAAGAGGTATATTTAAAACAATAATATTATATAAACAAATTATTAAGTATACAGGTTCATTTTGCAATAATCGGCCAAATTTGCAGAGAAGGTTCGTAATAAGTAGGTAATATAGACAAGTGACGAAGACAAAATTTGTTATGTCCGCTCTGCGAAAAAAAACTAGCCACCATTGTTTTTGCCGATGTTGCTAGGTCTTTGCAGTTTTGTCGGTAACTGTTCTTCTGAGTAGACCCATACCGATGATTGCCTTTTATTTTCCGGATCATATTGATAGATCCATATTTCGTCACCAGTAACGATATCTGAAATTCTTATACACGCCTAGATGCCGTGTTTTCAAAACCTAGATGCATTTCATGGCATCAATCCACACGAGTCTGTTTTTCGCTTTCGAAGAGCAAACGAGGGGCCCATCGACAACAAAGCTTCCTTACTCCAAGATGTTGATGTAGGATGGTGTGAATGCTCCCCGAACTAATGCCTACAATCTTTTCGATGTCCGTATATGTGATTCGTGGATGTTCTCGCACCAACATGTCAGTAGTGCATATGACATTTTCTGTCGTTATTGCTGTTTGCGGGGCCGCGGTTCTTTGGTCATCTTTAAGGTTAATTTTACCCCTTTTGAATTCAGCAAACCACCTAAAAATTGTTGCGCGTAATGGAGCTGAGTCCCCTAATGCTGATTGTAACCGTTGTAAACTTAATTATTCGGTTAAACCAAATTTAAAATCATAATAGATCATAGCGTGCAAATGTTCATAAAAAATAAAATGTTAAGATCCATCGTTTTAAATGAAAAGCGCGGGAAGCGTTGCAGGAAAATTAATAGTATTTTTTTTTTTTTTAATATTAGGCAATTTGCTTATGTAGTTCTATTTTATATAAATAAATTTACTTTTTAGAAACGTATACAGGTGCCTTCCATTTTTAAATTTTGAGCATCTCAAAACTTATTGAGTGACCTACGTAAGTTTATTAAGATCGTTTTCATACAGATAACAATTAATGTATAATTCAGTTTATGATAATGTATGTAAATATAACAAGCTCAATCGTGTACTGAAAGCTCGTGCTACAAAGTATTGCAGTATTTTATTAGTTATTTCAAAGAACCAACAACCGATGGGGAAGAAAGGATCTCGAGTCAAGTGGCAGTCTCGTACCGGTAGGCAAAGTGTAGGGCGGTAAGAGATGCAGGAAGTCGATGCATGCAGGTGGCTCAGAACCGTGCAGACTTGTGAAGGACTGTAATGATGATGATACAGTACTTTTAGCTGGATGGTAATAATTATTTTTATTAATATACTTCGATTATTAGATATTAATATAATCTATATGGATAGAAAACGCCGATATCTTTATTTATAAAAATTACGTGTCACGTTGTTTGTCCGCGATGAACTCTTGAACTACTGAACTGATTTCAATGAAATTTTGTACACCGTGTGCAGTTTTACCAACTTCAGAGATAGGGTGGTTTTTAAACCGATAAGTAACCTTTATTTTTTATTGCGTATTTAAGGATTTTTACAGGAAAGTCGTCGGAAAGGGCAGAACAACGAATACCTGGTCAGCTAGTATTATATATAATGGACTTCCCTTATTATAATAGGGTAGGATGTGCCACAATACGAGCACAAACTTTTGATCACGAATCAATTTGAATTATCTATACCGTCTTACGTATATTGTTTTATAGAATACGAGCACGTATTCCACCTGATGGTAAGTGGGTGCAGTGACATCTACATCTATCAATGATTAAGAATCAAAACGCAGATGCGGTGTCACCTCTGATAACTAAGATGGACTCCCTCATTACCAGGAAAAAGAGTCCCCAGTTCTCCACATTCACCATACGAAACCACGCTGCTCTCTCTGATGAAACTCTTTCACGCTGGTATTCTGTAAGAGCGTGACCCCGTCGAGCCGACCCAATCGTACATAACTTATGTACCTAAATATAATATACCAAAACAATCAAACATTTTTAGAAATTTTTTAATTAATTAATTATTTAGAAAATAATTTTGTTCCACGTAGCTCCAATCATACGGTAACACTGTTTATAGAGCATTATCAAAGTTATAGCTCGATTTGATGATATGAATATTAGGATAGTAAGGTAATATTCGTTCGGTCATCCGGATACTAGTGTTTTAGATAAGAGTAATTACACAATATAAAGCAATATGGGCCCCCGGCGCAGCAGACCGTGTTGCTCTATGTTACATAGGTATGTTTATTTTAGAACTTCACTGACATGGGATGATAAATCCTTAAGCCGTTATCTCCCGGAAAGATTTAAACGATAATTATTATTATTATAATAACTTGCTATCAGTAATAGTAGTCTCACTTGCTTCGCATGTAGGTATACGTTTAATGAGCACGAGTCTAAAGGGAGACTGGGGAGACTTGTTCCCTTGGGAGACTTGATCACCCAGTGACAAATCAAAAACTAAACGCCTTTTCTAGTTTTTATATTGGCAACATAAGTCTTTGTTGTCTATGGTGAACTAAAAACGTCATTGTGACATCTTTATATAGACAACTTCAGAGCAGTGCAGCCATTTTTATTTTCCTGTGTCAGCATTTGTTTCGGTAAGTTTTTCATTCGTTTTTTTTAAATAACTGAATGAATAATTCACTGAGTATGTATCAAAATCATTAAAAGTAGTTTATTAAAGTTTGCATTTACATGTATTTTATTCAATTAACGTTTTCTCTTGACATGAAAAAATAATATTTTTTAAAAGAGCCCTCCCGGGTACACTTGATCACGGCAAGACGGGGTACACTTAATCCCGGGATCAAGTGTCCCATACATTCAATTTGTCAGTTTTCTTTTTTCGTTTGTTTTAGATTAATTATAAAATGGGAAGAACATATAAAAGAAAAGAGGGTGCAAACCCACGTATACGTGTTGACCCACAAATTCACCCACAAGTTGACCCACAAGAAGCAGTGAACAAGGTATTGGAGGGAAATACGATTAAAGGTACTGCCAAAGAGTATAACGTCCCAATAATGACACTGAAAAGGTATGCAAGAAAACAAAAGGACCAGGAAAATGAGATTACATACGAGCCTAATTATAGACAGTCCCAAGTCTTCACTAAAGAAGAGGAGTTGCATTTAGCCATGTACCTAGAAAAAGCTAGCAAACTCCATCATGGGCTATCTTCTCTGTGTGTTCGGCAGCTAGCATATCAGTTGGCTATTCAAAAAAAAAAACCCGGATGAGAAAATATGTAAATGGATCAATAATATTGCGTCGTATGATCGGTTCCATGGCTTTATGAAGAGAAATACACAATTATCACTACGTGTACCTGAAGCGACCAGTCTGAGTAGATCGACCAGCTTCAATAAATATAACATTGGCTGTTTCTTTGAAAATATACAAAAACTATTGGTTAAGTATCGTTTTGGACCGGAAACTTCTGGAATATTGACGAGACGGGGCTGAGTACTGTACATAAACCTAAGAAAATTGTTGCTACTAAAGGTGTAAAGCAAATAGGGAAGATGACATCAGGTGAACGTGGTGAATTGGTAACTGCGTGCTGTGCTATAAATGCAATGGGAGGATACATTCCTCCATTCATGATCTTTCCACGCAAGAACTGGCAAGATCGTATGTTGAACGGTGCACCTGCAGGTACAAATGCGAGCGTATTTCCTTCAGACTCGATGACTGCTGAGAATTTTATAAAGTTTTTACAACATTTTAAAAAATACACCAAATGTTCAGTTGAGTATCCGATGCTGATTATAATGGATAATCACGACAGTCATATTAGCATAGAATCATTAAACTTCGCTAAAAAGAATGGTATAAATCTTTTGACAATACCTCCCCACACGTCTCATAAAACACAGCCTTTAGACAGAACAGTGTTTGCACCACTCAAAGCCTATTATGATACATGTAGCGATTGGATGGATCAGAATCCTGGCAAAACTATAACGATTTATGAAACATCGGAATTACTCGGGAATATTAATACAATTTTTACACCTCTGAATGTTCTGAGTGGATTTCGAGTAAATGGAATTTATCCCTTCAATAAAGACATTTTCACCGATGATGTATTTCTCTCGTCGTATGTTACGGACAGGCTTTTAGTTACTGAAACAAATCCAGAACGCACTGGTGAGAATGACCAATCACAAAACTGTGAACTGTTGTCTCCACAACGATCAGCTACACCATCAATTCTATCTGATGCAACATTGACACGTCAAGACTTTGAGATTAACCCGAAAGTACCTGAAAATACCACACAAGATGCGATTATACCGGAACAATTCACATCCAACTCTGTCAATCCAAATGAGGTCCTGATATCTAGTACACACAAAACTCCTACAAAGAGAGCTGCTCCATCAAGTCCACAACCAGGCTGTTCAAAAATCTTGAAACGTTTTAAGACTCCTGAGGAAATAAAACCATTCCCGAAAGCTGGTTGCCGAAAAGTAACCCAGAAAGGTCGTAAAAAAAGGATCAACAAAAATCTTGACTGTTGAGGAACTATTAATAAGAAGAGAAAAAAAGAACAAAAAGATAAATAAACCAGTCGACAAAAAAGTGAATATAGTTAAACGGAAACTTAAAGGGTTTACGCAGAAGGAAAAATCTTCATCGGAAGATGATGATGAATTGCCTCCATCACCAGATTCCACGTATGATATGTCTGAAGATGAAAATGATGACGAATATGATGTTTTATCTAGTTGTGAATCTGAAGATGATCATGGAAATGACATGCCACCCGACGAAACTAACGATTGGGTTATTGTAAATTTAATATCAATGAAAAAGGGGGACGCCCATTTTCGGCCATGGAACGCCCAACAATGTGAATTTGTTAAAAAATTATATCTTTATTTATGGTTATTAATCGCGGTATTCATTTATCCTCAAACAATGGGAATATTTTTGCACATATTAAAAGTACCGAAAAGATAATGATAAAAATTAGGTAGATCATTATGTCATTAGTTTGTGAATAAAAAAAAGTGTTGCCAATCACAAAACACATTTAAAAAATCGATTCTCTTTTTCGATCGATTATTTACGGTGTCATCATTACAGTGCTAATATAATTTTTAAATAATTATGATGTTACGATAATTAAACAAGCGAATTACTAGCTGATTTCCAATGAATTCTTTAGAGAGTAACAAATGCTACGGCACAATTTAACTGTTAATCTTAACCGATCTTCTTTGAAAACAGATAAGAACTGTTATTCTTATCTGTTTTTAAAGAAGATCGGTTAAGTTATTCTTATCTGTTTATAACAATACATTTAAAATAGAATCATGTTATGATAACGAAACAAGTTAGTTTCCAGCTGATTTACCATGAATCCTTTAACCTTTTGAGCGCCAAAGTCGCCTATACTTGACCAACACCTGCGGGCCCTGAGCGCCAACGACGTCTATAGTTGACAAAAAACCCGGCTCCGAAAAATATGCAATATAGATATTGGAAAATTATTACAGGTATTTTAATTCTACACTCCTCAAAATAGGAATAACCCAGCAACATGTGAGTATAAAAAACAAGTCTTCTAGAGCCACAAGTACTAAGAAACATTGAACTAATAAAAATGGATTTTTATCTAAGCAAATAATATGTCCTGCACGCCAAAGTCGTCTATGGTTGACCGCTAGTGTCAAACGCGGGTGGCATAGATTTCTTGAAAACTATCAAAAATTCAGCTCAATGGTGTTTTTTGATTGATTGGTGAACAAATATGTTTATTTATTCCATGACCAAGATTTTAGTATTATAAGGCTGATTTACCTAGTGCGAATAATTATATACAATTGTTGATTAATGAATAATTATGTACCTTTTTTTAATAATAATACAAAATTACAATTAATGTTCTTTTTACTTAGGGTGTGAAGAGCAATTTTTCATTTTGTGTTGTGCCATTTTCTTTCTCAGTCTCAAAATCATCTAGCAGTATCAACATGTGTAAGACTTTTCTTCTGTGCGTCACTTGGCCTACGCCTTCCCCGACATATAAAATATTATGAATCGATGTCTGTATATTTCGGTTAGATCGATTTTGAAATCGATACACAACATTCTGAAAATGTTTCAAAAAGGACGGTCAGCTACGCCGTTGTCGTCCAGTCGCGATAGTGTCGTCATTGGGATGGAGAGTAGTGCTGTGGTTTACTACTATTTTATTGTTATTGTTTAAAAATACACTTAAAATAGAATTTAAATAAATAAAGGAAAATACATTTTAAAAAGCGAGCAGAAGCACCTCCAAGATTATTCTCTTTTTATGGAATTATTAATCTAATATTAATCGAATCGATATTATGATGTTATGATAATTAAAAAAGCGAATTACTAGCTGATTTACTATGAATTCTTTAGAGTATAACAAAATGCTGCTGCACAATTTAACAGTAATTGTTATCTGTTTTAACAATACATTTAAAATGGAATCATGTTATGATAATTAAAGAAGTGAATTTTTAGCTGATTCACCATGAACTGTTTAGAGCATGATAATACGCTAATCCACATTTTAACTGTTCTTAAAAATACATTGAAAAAAGAATTTAAATAAATAAAAGAAAATATATTTTAAAAAGCGTGTAGAACTTAAAGCGCCTCATATATTACTTTTTTTATTAAATTACTAATCGAATAAAAATCGATATCGTTTCATTGTATTTATGCACAGATTAAACTGTGTATTTATGTTAGTTATGTGGCAACATCAAATCTGACAGCTAGGAAATATATCACGCGAATTGGGAATGAAAATGAAATCACAATTCAACAAGTAAAAAGATACTAGAGAATTCACAACTAAATAGTCGCAATTGTGTTATTTTGTTTGTTATTTTTCAAATAAATTCTCAAGAACTCATATGAAGTGAGATTGTCGATCACATTATAGTGTGACAACAGTTAAAAGTAAGTGTTTAACAGTTTTAATTTAATAATTCTAGTGCTGATATTTGATAGTGATGAATGAATGAAATGATGAAGTTGTTTTATTTTTTAACATATGCACAAGCTATATCTGACAAACATAATAGCTTATTTATAACATGGCGATAAGATTAGCTAGCTAACTCCAGATAGTTACAAAATGGACAATTTTTATCAAATACCAAGAAATGAGAAAGTCGATTTTTAATTGTTTTTGTACTACTGGTAGGCAGTCAGCCCTTAATTATTAAAAATATAGGGCATTAAGTTTTAAGTAACATTTACCTATATTTGAGTTTAAAGTAAACAAATCTATTTTATTTTGTTCACTTTGTCTTATTTTTTTTATTTAATATTATTTCAGTTGCCATCGTCATCGCGTGTCATGATTGCTGGCAAAGGACTGATAAAGCAGCATCACGTTAAACTTTAGAACGGGAACCATCTGAATCATCTAGTCCGTCCTCGTTGCAATCTTACACTTACTTTAACAGTGGTAGAGCCAACCGGCAGCTTTGCTGTCGCACGTATGGGCCGGCTCAAACCGGGGTGGTACCACGACCTCACAGAATACCGGCGTGAAGTGGAAGCTCTGCTTCCGCGTTTCGTCTGGTGAGTGCAGGTGGCCGGAGACCCAATTCCCCCCCCCCATCAACATGGTAGCGGAATTAAATGATAGACTACCCCAGGAGGGTACCAGCACCCCTGGAGAATCCCTCGCTGAGCATCCACGACCATGTTTCTCCACTTCTGAGCGTGGGTGCTCAGGCTGCCCCGCGTATTCTGGGGGGGGGGGGGCAATATTCCGCTCAAGACTAAAACTGCTCGGGGCAAACGGAGCAACAAGACCAAGGCGACCCCTGCCACGCTGTCCGTGAATTTCTGCAATATCAGGGGACTCCACTCTAACCTAAACGCCGTCCACTACCATCTCGAGACGGCGAGGCCGGCTCTGCTCTTTCTGACCGAGACGCAGGTGTCCTCTCCGGCTGATGTCTCGTATCTCTCCTGTCCGGGGTACAAACTGGAACACTCCTTTGTGCCTCGGGCTGGAGTTTGCGTTTACGTCAGAGAGGACATCTGTTCTCGACGCCTCGGCAGACTTGAAGGTTCGGACCTGTCCATCCTTTGGCTACGCGTAGACAGCGACGACCATCCGCGCGTCTACGGGTGCCTCTATAGGTCCCATAGCGGTAATGCCGAAACAGACCGACTCTTCGACCACGTCCAAATGGCTGCAGATTCGTTGCTACAGCAGATCCCCTCCACAGAGATCGTGATCCTCGGCGACTTTAACGCCCATCACGCCGAATGGCTCGGTTCACGTTTAACCGATCATGCGGGGAGATCTGTTCATGATTTTGCCTTGGCATATGGTCTGACACAACTGGTTACTTCGCCTACGCGGATTCCAGATGTGGAGGATCATGCACCTTCCCTGTTGGACCTTCTGCTGACCTCTCACCCGGACGGATATCAGATTTCCGTCGACGCCCCTTTAGGCTCCTCGGACCATTGTCTTGTCCGGAGTGTGGTGCCACTCACGCTGAAATCGCGGTTGCATTCTGCAGGCTGCCGCCGTGTTTGGCACTATAGGTCAGCTGATTGGGATGGGATGCGGTCTTTCTTTGCATCCTACCCTTGGGGGTGGGTTTGCTTCTCGCCGGATGATCCCAACGTTGTTGCGGATTCTGTCGCTGATGTGGTACTTCAGGGTATGGAACTTTTTATTCCTTCCTCTGTGGTGCCCATTGGAGGCAAATCTCAGCCATGGTTTGGTCGCTCCTGTAAAATAGCATCATGCTATAAGCAGGAGTGCTACCGAGCCTGGGCTGACGCATCAGCGTCCAGGGATGTAAACACCAGCGCTCTAAAAAAGAAGTATAATTTCGCCTCTAGGTCCTTCAAAAGAGTCATTGCCAAGGCAAAGTCAGAGCACATAGGCAGAATTGGCGAGAGACTAGTTCGTCTTCCTTCTGGAACCCGTGCATTCTGGTCTCTCGCCAAGGCTGTCCAGGGGAATTTCTGTCAGCCATCTCTTCCATCTCTGCACAGGGAGGACGACTCACTGGCCCACACCGCAAAGGAGAAAGCCGATCTTCTAGGCTCTTTCTTTGCGTCTAACTCGACTCTCGATGACGGGGGGAGTACGCCGCCGACCATCCCGCGGTGTGAGTGCTCCATGCCGGAATTGCAGTTCACTCAGCGCTCGGTTCGCAAAGCACTCCTCTCCCTGGACATCCATAAGTCGAGTGGGCCTGATGGAATCCCCCCAATTGTGCTGAGGACGTGTGCTCCAGAGTTGGCACCGGTTTTAACGCGTCTTTTCCGGTACTCCTACTCCCTAGGCGTAGTCCCAAAATCATGGAAGACGGCTTTCGTCCACCCGATCCCTAAAAAAAGGCGACCGCTCAGACCCGTCCAACTACCGGCCTATCGCCATCACCTCCTTGTTCTCCAAAACAATGGAGTCCATTGTAAACTGCCAGCTCATGAGGTACCTTGAGGATCACCAGCTGATTAGTGATCGCCAATACGGTTTTCGCCGTGGTAGGTCAGCTGGTGATCTTCTGGTCTACCTAACTCACAGATGGGCGGAGGCAGTAGAGTCCAAGGGGGAGGCATTGGCCGTTAGTTTGGACATTGCGAAGGCCTTCGATCGGGTTTGGCACAAAGCGCTTCTTTCGAAGCTCCCTTCCTATGGGCTTCCCGAGAAATTGTGCGATTGGATCACCAGTTTTCTTGCAGATCGGAGCATCAAGGTCGTTGTTGACGGTGCAAGCTCCGATTGCAAGCTTATTAATGCTGGTGTTCCACAGGGCTGCGTGCTATCGTCAACGTCTGCATATCAATGATATGTTGCAAACCTGTAGCATTCATTGCTATGCGGATGACAGCACTGGTGATGCTCTTTACACCGGCCGAGCCAATATTTCTCGGGAAAACGTCTCTGAGTGCCGGGACAAACTTGTGTCTGAAGTCGAGTCTCTGCTGGACAGAGTCTCGGATTGGGGGCGACTAAATCTAGTCCAGTTTAACCCCCAGAAGACACAAGTTTGCGCGTTAACCGCTAAAAAGAACCCCTTTGTCGTATCCCCTCAGTTTCAAGGCACTCCCCTTGTTGCCTCAGCCAGTATCGGAATCCTCGGCGTCGACATATCGAGTGACGTGCAGTTTCGTGGTCACTTGGAAGGGAAGGCCAAATTGGCCTCTAAAAAAGCTTGGCGTGCTCCGCAGAGCGGGACAGTATTTCATGCCGGCACACCGCTTGCAACTTTACAAGGCGCAGGTTCGGCCGCTCATGGAATACTGTTCCCATCTCTGGGCTGGGGCTCCCCAGTACCAGCTCCTTCCACTTGACCGCATCCAGCGCAGAGCGGCTCGAATCGTCGACGACCGAGTGCTTTCCGATCGGCTCGATTCACTGGCGCTGCGAAGAGATGTTGCATCTCTTTGCGTATTTTATCGCATCTATCACGGGGGAGTGCTCTGAGGAATTGTTCGGATTAATCCCAGCCGCCAAATTTCCTAAACGCAATACACGGCAAACGTCCCGATACCATCCACACCATCTGGATGCTTGGCGGTTCACCACTGTACGTTTCAAGAGGAGTTTTCTTCCGCGTACAACCTCTCTGTGGAATAATTTACCACCGGTGATTTTTCCGGACCGATACGACCTGGGGACCTTCAAGAAAAGAGCTTACTCCTTTCTAAAGGGCCGGCAACGCACCTGCAATTCCCCTGGTGTTGCGGTTGATCATGGGCGGCGGTAGTCACTTAACATCAGGTGAGCCACATGCTCGTTTGCCCCCCTCTTCTATAAAAAAAAAAAATCTAAAGTGAGTAATATATTGAACCTAGAACAACAAAGCTTAGATCATACATCGTACAATATACTGCTGCCTAATTTTGTAAGACCACCACTCACACAAAATCAATGTTTTTTCCTGGTTGTAACTATTCCAATCAACTCACAGTTCCATCAACATTGCGGGTATGTCTTTTTGTGAATACAATTACTATGTACCTCCAGAATGTAGAATCAGTAACTACCATTTAAGTAGTAAATATTTTATATGTATTTGAGTTTAAAGGAAACAAATCTATTTTATTTTTATTTAGTTCACTTTTTCACTTTTTTATTTAATATTATTTCAGTTGCCATCGTCATCTCGTGTGTGTCATAATTGTTGGCGAAGGTTTGATAGAGCAGCATCACATTCAACTGCAGAACGGGAACCATCTGAATCATCTAATTCATCCTCGTTGCAATCTGAAGTCGGTAATGTATTGCACCCATATTCAAACATTCTAATTTCAATAGAGAATGAAGCTGGGTATTTCCACCTGCTTGGGACACTGTAATTAATAAAATTAAAACTAAACCCAAGCATACCATGCAAGACTTCAGGACAGTAAGTTCATTCTGCGTAGATCGGACCATAAATAGTTATTAAAAAGCTGAAGTTACTCCAAGTTAACACTGATTTCGGTACACCAGTCACCTCAATCCCCCATGACCATGTGTGCTGGAAAGCACCCGAAAGTCGGGAATTAAAAATCAAAGAAATTAAATGCGATAACATCGGTAAAATTAGTTGTTAAAAAACTGTATTTGTGAAAATAAAAACTTTTATATCTTAAAATTCCCGACTTTTTTTAAACCAATTTCTTAACCATTTCATTCCTTTAATTGTATATTATCATATCTATATGCTTTTATATGTGGGCACCCATGGCCGAAATGTCTATGAAGAGTGGGCATTCCTCTTTGGTACATCGTTATGTTGAGACAAATTCAGTCTGTTACAGATTCTGGATACATTAAAAAATTTGCAAAAAAAAATTGACGACAAGAAATTCAAGTGGCCTATAAAAGACGATGTTGCTGAAGTGGCTAGATACCAAATAGAAAAAAAATCTACCTGAGTTCAAGTCTAACAGCAAACGAGTGATCTCATTTAATTTTACTAAATCTTTAAGAAAATTTAATATTCCACGTTAGGTTGTTACCTAAAAAGATTATGTTACTTTTTGATTAGATAAGTCTTAGATCTTGCAATGCAAATGTGTAATATGAATACCTGATGTTATTAGTAGTTTCTAGTTGTCAAAGTTATTTATGTTTGTTACATTTCCTTGAGATTAATATAGAGTCGATGATAGTAAGTGATTAAAACAGTTTGAGTAATAGAAGTTATTTAAGTACCAAAGTGATTTTCAAATGTTGCTAATGTAAGTCTAACCTTTAGGTGATGAGCAGTTCATATAGACACTGTTAGACTACTACTACTAGACTTTTGAAGCTTTATTTTAAGAGTTAATAATTTGTGATATTAATAGAGTTATTGCAAGATACTTCAATAAAACCTGTTAATACCTATTAGATTTATGAAAATGTAGAACTCACATTGAGATTGAGACTCAATAGTCACTAAAATTAATACTTAAGAAATATAAAGCTAATTATATTCATAATTTTGTTATAATAAATGATACTTTTATAACCAAACCGGGTTTTCATTAATTTAAAGTTTGAATTAGGGAGACTTGATCCCCTATGATCAAGTCTACCCGTTACTGGGATCGAGTCTCCCAGAATATGGGACACTTGTTCCTTTTGGAAAGTTTTGGGAAAATGCAAAAAAATAAATGAAGCACTCATAAATATAATAATCAAATAATGGGGAACAATAATAAACAATATTGACTACCTATATATGTATGTAATATTTTTATAGAACTAAATTTGAAAAAAATATAAGCAAGAAACCAAAATGGTGATCAAGTGTCCCCAGTTTCCCCAATAGTTTTTGAATTGTTGCGAAATATAAAACTTAAAAATTAATTTATTTCTCAAATTGGTATTTATAATTTCTTCTTATGTTATAGAACCACACTACGACTGTATTTATAGCTGCAGCACGAAGAGCTCAGCTCGACTGATTCTGATTTCTGACTTCGCACAATAGAGTAAAAAGCCCCTTTTACTCAGTGCCTTCCGTTCACTTGTCGAATAATATGAATATATACATTATTTAATTTTAAAGTAAGATAGAAAACCGTTTCATAGTGAACTGAAATAATAGACACGTGCCGACATGTTGCATGTTTAACTAGTACGTTTATAAAGCGTGTCGCATACCTAGAATGTACTAACAATATATCTGGACGACAGCCAGTACCATCAATTTTTATTTTTATAGTTGAACATGATATTATTTTAAAAAAAGTTTTAACAATAATCGATACTCATTGCATTTCGTTAATATTATTAATTATATTAAAAAAATAAAAACCTTATAAATATGATTTTATTGTTAAGGTTAAGGTTAAATGTTTAATTTTATTAGAATATCAACATACCTACACCACAATGTAATTTTTGACGTGATGCCAACAATGCGTTGAGTAGCTATAAAGCGCCGGATTGTCTTGCTAACTTCGGAAAATACCTACAACAGTAATCTATGGTTGCTGGTAATGAGACATTTTTACAGCTAGTTTTTACAGAAAAATTTCACGTTATAGTCCCGTGCCGCGTGGCGTGGTATGGGGTCTTAGACCATTCACCCATATAGGGTAGGCTGTGGTAACTTAAGGGCTAAGCGCTCGCAAACCAGGTTCAATCCCCGCGGGCACCAAAGAAATTGTTAATTGCGATTTAAAAAAATCGTGTGGCAACCTACATTGAGAAATTAAAACAAAAGATCGAAGACATGTGAAGTCCGACAACATGCGTTGGGGCAGCGCCGTGGACACTTCTTTGCACTAAAATTCTTTTAGAAATGAGAGGAGGCCTGTACCCAGAAGTGAGACGTATACAGGCTGTAACTTTTTAAATATCTATGAATATTCATTGAATGAATTAATGACTAAACATAGATGTCAAGCTTATGTAATGCTTGTAATGAATAAATAGTTTATACAGCGAGCCACGTTCAACCCTAGTCTATAAAATTGATTTTTTGAAACGATGTTATCAAATATACACATTTAGTTTGAACATTTGCAGTGTTTTACGCGTAAAATATTACTTATTCCAGTTTTCTATTCAACTACCCTATTGTAACGGCTTTGTAGACAATAAACGTACAAATAGACATTCTCGACCGATTTTTGCTTAAGCTTCTATCGACCGAGATACAGTCGGCTTGGAACATCCATTAAGAAATTACTCGAGCTCGTTCATTTGTATCTTTAATGCCCCATTTACATTCAGCCCGTTTGGGCAGGGAAGTGAGCAGGGCAGTGAGCAGGGCAGTATGTAAACAGGCTACTCGCGCTGACACTGCCGCTGCCGCTGACACTGCCCGAAATGTCGGTTTTTCGTGCGGAAGTCAAAGGACGGGCAGCGCGAGCGGCAGTGAGTGTTCACATTCAGCTCCATCGCTCACTTCGCGACAAGCGCCTGGATGAACGGACGTGCGTGCCGTCCTAAATACGATCTACCAAAATGCCTTTCGAGTGGATTAATGAAAATACAATAAAGTTTTTAGAACTGCTGGAATCAGAAAAAACTATATGGGATTTCAACGATAAAAACCACAATTCATCATCTTCTACGAATACGAATTTTCTTTTTTGAGTTAACATAGTACCTATGTACATAATTAATTATAAATTCGTCAAATTTATTATATTAATATAAAATTTAGTTTAAGGAATTAATGAACATTGACATTTTATTTCTAAAAACGATTAGTAACTCATATTGATTATTTATTAATTAAAATGTAAAATAAGTTAAAAGGTAATATTTGCATAATAGCCTGAGATTTTCAAATTATAATTTTATTGTAATTAAAATTACGAATTAGTTTATACTGAAGTGTAATTAATAAAATAATAATAGCTTAACTAATCTTATATAATATTTAATATTATTTATGTAACAATAATATAATAATTCAATTAATAATTTATGAACAATTTACTGTATAAGAATTCAAATAGAGTGGATCTGTATAAGTATTTAATTGTACATAATATTTGAATTCAAAAAGAATGTGTGTACCTAACTTTTAAGCAACATCGGGTTTGTGTAATTAGCTGTATTTCATATCATTTTTCCATGCCAATTATGGCAAAACATGTCAGTTCCACGTCATTGATCATCTTATGTACCATGTTTTTAAACAAATAAATTTTCTATCTATCTATCTATCTTCTTTTGAACTTGATATCTTTTTAAATTATTAACATAATTTCGTATTGCAAGAAGACACAGCGCGGACGCTGTAATTATTTCGACGTCCGCCATAGTCGAAAGCCGAAAGCGAAGTGAGTGGTAGGGCAGAATGTGAATACACACTTCCCGCGATCCTGCGACGGCAGTATTTAGGGAAGTATTGCCGGCAGCGCGAGGAGCAGTGGCAGTGGCTGAATGTAAATGGGGCTTAAGACCTATGACATACTCGTACATTGACATAGATCTGTACTCTGTAGATCGACGCAATGTTCTTATGCCGGCTGTACACGCTCGTCGAGACACCACGAGACATGCCTAGAGGTGAGCATTATTTAACATAATCGGTTTCAAAAACTGCTTACGAGCTTGATAATCGTATACCCAGTTTCGTGGACAAAATGTAATGATTATTTTACGTACGCAGTTGACACACACCACGACCGGCACTCGTTTCGTTTTGAACAGATTATTATTAAGATGAATATAGGTAGGTACGTAACACGATATACGACTCGCACAACGAGAGTAAAGAGTCCCTTCGGGATAGTTAATGGCTTACACGCAAGATGTGGATCATAAAAATTATGTGATGTGATGGACAATAATACTTAGGCACTTACATATTTTGTGACTATAAAATTGTACAAAAGTACTAATATTGACGATGTCACGCGCATATTATAATTATAACACCTATAAAATGTTATATATTCGTAATCATAATCATAACATAACACAGTTAAACTAATGTTATAATACCTATAACCTGTTAATATTTTCGTAATCATAACCTAACACAAACACAAAACTAACCTACGCTATACTGTATTGTATACAGATGTATGTAGCGTTGCCAGGCGTCCGGATAAAGCCGGACACAGTCAGGCTTTTTGTTTGCGTGTCCGGCCAAACTAGACGGTGTCCGGGCCTGTCCGGCATTTGTCAGGCTTTTTATATTTGACCATATTTTTACATTTTTCATGTACTTAAATACATACCTACTATTGCAATTATTGAAACTAATATTGTAATGAATATCGAATGATTAATAATAAAGAACACTGATTCTTTTAATTTAAGATTTTATGGTAAATGATATAAGGTTAGCATTGTTTCACTTTAAAAAATATAATATCGTGTTATACTAAGACTGAATAATTAAGGGTGTCTTTTTACCGAAATGTCCGGCTAAGCTGGATGGTCTGTTCGGCTTCTTGGTTTAAAGACCTGGCAACCCTAGATGTATGTAGCTCATGGCGGCTGAACACGCTCGTCTCGTCGCCTCGTGTGCCTCTCATCACGTAAAGGCTCGACACGAGAACACACCATGTACACACTCGTTGTATCATTTGAAGTTTGAACTCCATATGCCCCCTAGATAAAACTGTTGCTGCGTTTTGCCTTTGAACTATTATATTTTTTACACATTTACTAAAAATAAAATTAATAACCCATTGCTAAGAAGAAGATGGTGGATAGTTTCTATTAATTTACCGTAACAGTACCATGTACGGTGAATAGAATAGTGTATAGCTTGCGGCTTGCGCCACGAAAGATGAACAGTGCGGTGCGGTATGACATACGGGGATGCGAAACCATAGCAACGGGCGACGCGCTAGCCCCAAGTATTGTCTCCCTGCGTCCAGTTACCCGCGCACATACTTGTGTCGTCTTGCGTACTATCGATATCGAAAGTGTTAGCGACTACCTGTTATACAATATTTAAAATATATATACATATATATATATATATATATATATATATATATATATATATATATATATATATATATATATATATAAAGTAAATAATTATTCAATAAACCTGGCACTTAAGACTTAAATATTGATATCGGTATTAAGAGTATGAAATATTTTATGAGATTTGTAAAACTTAGCAGGATCTATTAAAATATGACTGTAATTATGTAAAGAAAAAGAGAGGTTCAACTAATCCCGTAAAAAACACATGTTTCTTCATTAATTTAAGTACATATTTTAAATGAAATTAAAAAAATCAATAATATCATTAAACACTGTATTTAATAAACTTTCTAACAGTGTATTACACTTTTTTATACATTATCACCAAAAAAAAACTTATTAACAATAAAATCACGTATGTCGTCTTGAGACAAAACAGAAATTACAAATACAAAATATTTTACCTTTTTAACTAAGTGTACACAAAATACAGAATATTATTTAGCAGCAATTAAAACCTAACGATTATATATAAGTACGTTTGTACGTACGTACGTACGTTCGTAAGTACGTACGTTGACTCGAGCGCAAAAAACCGACACGCTTCCGAGAGCGCACGAGGGCCACGAAACGCGACGCGACGCGACGAGAGCACCCTGTACACACTCGTACTCGCCCTGTCTAGACATGGGTCGTAACGTCTTTTGGACGTAATCGGTTGTACGTAGTTTCGTGGATATGAGTAACTAGTTTCAAAACTGTTTATTTTTGTAATTAGTTACATATGTATACAGTATAGCGTAGGTTAGTTTTGCGTTTGTGTTATGTTATAATTACGAAAATATTAACATATTATAGGTAGGTATTATAATATTAGTTTAACTGTGTTATGTTATGATTACGAATACGTAACAGGTTATAGGTATTATAACATGTGCGCGACATTGTCAATATTAGTACCTTTGTACAATTTTATACAGTCACAAAATATGTAAGTATTTAAGTATTATTGTCCATCACATCACATAATTTTTAAGATCCACATAATACACAAAAATTAACTTAATACAAAAAATATTTATTATTTATTTACACCAATTATATGTCTGTTTATGTACACTAAATATTTATATACACTTTAAATGTTTATTCACAAAGAAAACTATACATGTTATAATATTTATAAAAAAAAAAAATAAGAACAATGTTAAATAACGCTCGCCTCTAGGCCTGTCTCGTGGTGTCTCGACTAGCGTGTACAGCCGGCAAAAACAACACAACTTAATGAATGAACTTAGCGACAGATGAAGACGGTTGCGAAAGTTAACAGCATTGAAGGCATTATTACAATAATTATAATACGAATTTCTAATATATATTTAAAACTAATAATAACTTAATTAGAAAATTTAAATATTCCCGAACTAATAAGTAGTAAAATTTTAAATTTTATGTCTACTATCGATTTTTTTTTACGAACAATAGTTAACTCATTATATTAAAAACAATCCGAACAGAAATTTCAAAGTTATTAGAAAAACACTTTTTTGAAATTTTTTGACAACGATAACTTTTGAACTGATCAACCGATATTGATGTACCTAATTGGTGGCCATAAAAAATATATTATAAAAATACGGTTGACCCTTTAGGCCATCCTTGCAACTTCCTGCTAAGTTCAAACGCAAAAATCAAATTTCACCTGTTATGACGTTTTTGAGTTCTAATGTTCAGGATAATAGAATTGTTATGCAGAATGGTGAATGAATTTGTTAACATTAAAAGAACAGATAGAAGAAAAACAATATGAGTTATTTAAAAAATAATTTATTTTAGAATAAACCAACCCATTAGAATTTACTTCTTTTTTTAAATAATATAATATAAATAAACAGTGTCGCGACTTTGGCATTCCTCTAAACGAGCACTGACATTTTCGAATACTCTTCTGCATAAAGAACGAGAGACTGCTGTCAACTATTCTTTTATCCTTGTCTTTAAGATATACAATGTTTTCGGCTTACGATGCTTCAGATATCTCCATAAAAAGAAGATTACTGAAGTCACGTCAAGGCTCTTGGGCGTCACGGAATGTCGCCTCTCCGAGAAATCATCTTTTCCGGGAACTCCTCATCAACGACCGACAAGGACTCATAAGAGGCGTGAGAAGTGGCTCCATTTTGCTGGAACCACGTATGCCGGTTGTAATCAGAAAATTCGTGTAGCTGTGGTGACGTAAACTCTCTTAAAATTCTCACAAACTTTATAGAATTAACAGTAACTGCACGACCGTGAAATGTCTCGAAGAAAAAGGCCCAATGATACAATGATAATTGAAATTGCAGATTTTGTTGAAACAAAACCAAGAACACTCTCGACTCGATCTTTAGAAGTCCGTCTTGGATGGTACCGCCTTCCTTTTTATTTCTACCGTCAAATAGGAGTGTTTGCACTGCTGTGAGCCGTTCTGAAGGGTATACATAGACTGCCAGTATAATTACAGGTTATATGTGATTCCATTTTGTTCCTCAGATATGACAGCGCATCTATAGTCTTCTTTATTTGAAGTTACGGCGTCACTTTAATGAACTTAAATGTTCTGCCTATCCCCTTTGTTGGTCTGAAATTAAACTATCTGTAAGTCTGTAACTGTCAAACATAGAAGGCAAAACATCGACTACGGCTACTGGTGCTGGTTTAATTCAACTTCACTAGTTGTGTCATATATATAATTAAACATCTGGCTACCATAAGCAAGAGAGCGGCAAAAAAACGGCCGTGATCCTGTTGGCAGAGAGACGCTCCTCGTATCTGATAGGTCTAATTTTATTTGAGAGTTTGCGACACTACACGTGTAGATTGACGTTTGGTAATTTTTTGTGCATCTGCATTCGTTTCGTCACGATTATAATAAAAATTAAAAAGATATATATTTTTATTCGAAAACTGCTAAAACTTCGTAAAAGGTCATTCAAGTCTTTTTTCTGCTAAGTCTTTCGTTCCACCCTCTTATATTTCTATCACCATGTAGCAATGCACCCATTTTTGTGTTCCGGCCCAAAGTATATGGTGAACCTATGGCCTCATGAGTCTAGTGTTCGTAAGTATGACTGCTGATCGAGAGTTTACGGGTTCAAACCCGGGTCGGACCAAAATAGTTATTGGGTTTTTCTGTTAGGGAATTCTCAATAGGTAGCAATTCTGGAATCACGAAGTTGGCGGTGTTTCACCTAATTTTTTAATTATGAATAAAAAAGCCACCTTAATTTAATCGTTTTTTACGTGGTAGAGCAACGCTGCACCCATATTATGGTTGTGGCACGAATGGGATGGTTCGACCGAGGAACGACCACTCAGAGAATAGCAGCATAAAATAGCAGCTTAATGCTACTGTGTTTCGTATGGTGAAGAGTAGAGAATCGGAGATCCCTTTTACTGCAAATGAGGCATTCCACCTTAGTCCTCAGGGGTGACAATGCATCTGTATTTTGATTCTATATTGAGGATATATTTAGATGTCTATGGGCCACAGCATCCTCTTACCATTAAGTGGATTATGTACTGGTTTGTCTTCCTTATTCTATAAAAAAATCTCACCTCTTGCATCCTCAGTGGGAGGCCGACACTACGAACTCTCATTTGGCGCGATCCTCAAGCCGGCTATACATGTTGGCCCTAGCTCGCCCAGCCCAGTATCAACGTATAGACCAACCCATTTGTCTAGCCTCGCCATTGCATGTCATCGCTCCCTGAGCTAACCGAGTGCAGGCAAGCCCCAACGTGTATATGCTACGTTTGTCACCACTCGCCACGACTTGTCTTATTTCGGAGCTATGTCGGTTTTTCTGCACAAATCAAAGCCACTCACCTGCACTCAATCGTGTACACGTGATAGACGACCATGTCACTATGTTCACTCTTTCAAACTTCACCAACATGTAGACTGTAGCACGCGCCTTGTATCAACTTGCCTATGCAACATGTATTGCGAGTACATCTCTCTTGCTTCCTTTACATTCCTCGAAAAAAAAGCCTCGGTTCTCCGGTCGTGTAGGATTTCCGTCTCATCGGACTATGAGTAATGGATTAGAGAGTGCACGTGTGTGTGCACACACTCGTGCACTGTCATTATGTTTTCGTAGAGACTGGCGATGGTGACTAAAATTGGGTCTGGAGGATGTTACATTACTATTAACTAAGGATAACCTATATAATTGCAAGCTGAGACATTATTTTTTTATCTTCAACGGTAACGATAACAACATCGAAAACTTCTCGTTAGACGTTTGCAGGTATATAGGCTGTACGAGCCATTTACCACCAGGTGAACTTCTGTCACGTTGAAAGTTAATATTAAATGTGGTCAATATGACAAATTAAGAATGAAATGTGGCGTGCGTAACCAGCGAAAAAAGCAGTTTAGTACCAAAGCCAACGTGGCCACTCCGGCAAGTTTTGATTGGAGCCTACTAGAGTAACGAATTGTTTATAAATGATATACCATTAATTAAGCGGTCAAGTTATAAGCTTTGTGCTTGCTTCTAATAGCTTATAGCTATCTATATCAGTCAATCGGCGAAAACTGCTCACGTTTCAATGCAAAATCAACACATTTTATACACGGAACGTTGTATTTTTAAAATTCTTTAAATAGATATAAGTACTATGTACTAATACTTAACTTAAAATAATAAATTTTTGGCTATAGTTCACTTTTTTTAAAACCAAATCCTATGAACGTTTCAGTTATCACAGTGGTATCAGGTACTTATACACATATATAAAATTAACATGGAATTGTTTTGGTTAAATTTTCACCTACTTAGGTGTCATTTGATGGTAGGTGAATATTTTCATAGAGAATGTAGGATATAGTAAAAAAAGGTTATTTTGTGAGAAAGGCAATTTGGTGATAGACTTTTAGATCTTTCATAACGTTACCTATGCACGCAGTGATGAAGGAGCGAAGAGCAAAGAACAAGAGCAAAGGAGACGCAGTGACGCATCATGAATGATGCATCACGTCGTGAAAGACTTATAAAAGTCTATCACCAAATTGCCTTTCTCACCAAATAACCTTTCTTTACCCTAGAGGAAGGAAGAAAGTGAAGGAATGTCATTCCTTCAACAAACAATGAGTTACTTTAGAAATGAAACATAATCGAAATTTAATAAAAAGTTCTCCATTTGGTCGATTTCGACTGCAATAACAACTTGCGAATACGATAGCTTTCAACTGCAGGATTTAGTGATGCAACTGTACATGCAAAAAGATAAAAGACGCTAAGTTATCCTAACTCACATTAATTATAAACCATAATATGTAAAGTCCGATAACTAATAATTAACTACCCATTAGGATGTTATCGTAATTATCGTAATTGGTTCGTCTTTCTAATGTCCATTGTTTAACATATATCTTCACATTTCAAGTCCTCTATAGTTGTATAGTTGAAAGTAGTTTTAAAGAGGACGTCTCTGTATACTAGTTTAAAATTTTCTTATATATATTTGAATATTTCAAGAACAAAATAATTAATTATATCGACGTCAGTCTGGATTCATGCGAAGCATAAATTGTCCAGATTAAATTTTTATCAAAATCGATCCAGCTGCTTTTTTTACGAATAATTTACTAAAGAAATGAATTGGTAATATGTATTATAATATTATTTATTGATGCTCAGAACATTTTCAGAGTATTATAATATGTAAAATATAATGGTATTCCCCTACTATGAAGTTTGTAGAGCCTAGAAAGTCGATTCGCATTCGTTATTTAAATAAATATTAGCTGCAGCTTCCGAGAAAATTAGTAACGTGGACCAAAGTAAAATAAAAAAAATGTTTTAAATCATTATCATCAACATATAGAGTACCTCATAGGAGAGATATTTGCCAAGTTGCATGCTTGGTAGGTGGGCTGGCAACCCTTGTTTTTTTATTATTTTAAGTTGTTATCAGGAAGATGCTGCCGGTCATCTAATGGACATTTTATCTCTGTC
Source organism: Parnassius apollo (assembly GCA_907164705.1). Taxonomy (NCBI): domain Eukaryota; kingdom Metazoa; phylum Arthropoda; class Insecta; order Lepidoptera; family Papilionidae; genus Parnassius; species Parnassius apollo. The sequence continues at coordinate 2,062,126 of CAJQZP010000935.1, forward strand.
GCCTCTTACGACACCCACGGGATGCTTCCTTGCGCTTGTTTCAAATAAAATAAATAAATTTGGCTGTCTGATACTCGTGTGGCTTTCACAAGTTTTATATTACAAGTTCAATTTTCATTACAATTTCAATTTTTCCTCACTTATGACTTATAGTAAAATTATTCTAGGTTTCTTAAAATATCATTTCTTAAATTTTTCGTCGTCAGCCACAATAATAACTTTACATGCATCAAATTCGCACTTGATCGGCAGTCACAAAATGTAGAGCCTTGCGCTCTACATTTTGTGACTGCCGATCAAGTGCGAATGTTATAAATAATTTAAATGCGTCCATATCATTGTCAGATTGTTTGTAGAGTCACGTAAATTTCTAAGTTTCTGGGTCTTAGATACGAATACCAGTCGGAACCAATATTTGTACCACAACGTAAGTCATACATTTTAAGCCTCGTATAATGTATATCTAGGCGACTGACTGTATTTTTATACAAGTAAAAATGACAAACGAGTACACAGTCCACCTGATAGTAAGCTGATGCCATGTACATCTTACATTGATTGATAATCACAATGAACATGTGCTAATACCCTGAGAACTAAGATGGGCAATGATCTCCGGTTGTCTACACTCACCATACGAAACACGAAATTTCTATAAAGATATACATTTTTCAACCGGTGTAAATAGTTATCTAATAGGCCCAGACTGTGTTGTAGGCTCAGCCAAAACAAAAATAGAACGAGCATGTACGATATCACAGCAGAGCGCTAACGAGCGCGACAAGTCAGGTGATTTGGTGCTGTTATATGCATAACAATTAATACGGAAATAACGTGTTGGCATTTTGTTATAAATAACACCTGCTTTCTTCGCTGGAATAGACCAGCCGTTGCTGTTATGAAATATTATAGGATAAGAAAATCTCTTCCATAATTAGTTAACAAGAAATGCAACTTTTGCAATCAAAAACCATTGTATTATGGTCAAAATGCCAATAAAAATCTAATACCTATTTAACATTAAATGTAATATAGGTATAGTATTTTACTTTTATTATAGATATTTTAGTAAGTAGATCGATAAAGAGACAATTATAAGGTTATACATAAACTAAAGTTGCTATGTCCTTGAGTTGTTACTACACATACACACCGTTGGCATCGTAGAATGAGGTCATAACGAGAACTCGTGGTTCCTTTTGCCACTCATGATGTCAATTTGTTCAGAAAATAAAAAAACATTATTTTTTTATCATCGAGGTAATCAATTTGATACTGTTTGACTAGAATTAAATTAGGTAGTGATTATAAATTTTATTATTTTATCTAATACAATTGATTAAAATTAATTTTACGGATTATTACGCATTTGATTTTTAATTCCCGACGTTTCGGGTGCGCGCACTCATGGTCACGGAGGACTTGAATATCCAAGAGTACTGAAAAGCACCTGAAACGTCGGGCAATAAAAATCAAAAAAATTAAACGCGATAAAATCCGTAAAAGTAGTTTTAATCAATGTATAGTGTTCGCGTAAATATGAGAATTCATTACCTGATACATGTTAATATATTTTTAATTTGTTCGGTTTGCATGTGAGAATTGTCCCAAATCCTAATTTTTAATTTATTCTAAAACTATAAGAAACATAAATTAAAATGAGGTCATACGTTAAAAATCAATCTATTCGGAAATCCAATTTAAGAATCTTACCTTTTTCTAATCTGTTGAGGATTCTATGTAAGCATAAAGTAACCTATTATATAAAAATAACTAATTATAGTACGCAAGGGCATGGATTGTTTCAGCTGCTTTTTTGCCAATAATTAAATGAGAATTTCACACCGATCTCCACTACAACAGATAGCACATCCCTAGCTTATGTTACGAATGGATCTGTTTCCCACCACTTGATAATTACTTATGTTACATTAACTACTATAGTACATGTTAGCTAATCGTGTAACCAACGCGCGACCGGGTGTTACACGCCCGGCTTAGCTATCAACTCCGGGACCCACCTAACTACCTACTGACATTGCCTGTGCACGTTCGATTCGGCGCTCATCTGAATCACTCATTGTATTGTAGAGATGTAGAGCCAAGTGCGTCTCTGTCTAAACTTCAAAATTTATTACAACGCCATCTAGGTATAACGTTGCTTACTTTTACAACTACTGAAACTGTCATGAGACGCGGTATGTTTCGCCATCAATCGCTAAGTTTCATAATTTACATAGAAGCTTTCTTCTTCTAAAATCTTTTTATTCATATAATTCTATAATGTTACATATAATAACTAGTGATTAATTTGCAATTCTCGTTTATAATCGTATAAAATTTATAATACCTACCCTACCTACCCCCGATCATATCGCATAAAAATTTCATCGGATCATTGATCTTTTAATATATCAATGCATCGGATACGTTTACGGGACCTGTGAATATTTCGTAGGTACAACATCGCAGTGTAGTGCCGTTATAAGAATGTCTACTAACCCATATCTTCCCGTGGGTGTTAAGAGGCAACAGAGGGAAAAAACAGGATATGAGCAGCAGCGTCTACCTTAAAAAAAAAAACTAAAAATATGGCTGTCAACCGTGGTCAAATATGCGTGGCAACTATTGCAACTATCCCCGTAAGAAGCAATATATGGGGGGAAGTCCTTGAAAACACAACACTAGCGCCACAATAATATACGTAGGCCACTAGAAAACCTTGCGAAACTAAAAAAAAATTGATATATGGTTCATGTTTTTTTTTTTGTTAAAAATATTAGTATACGGTAAAGCTGTATAGCTTATGTTTATACCGTAAAATACCAACCTAAATATTGTAAAATTATTATCAAATAAATAGAAAAAAAGTCTTTTCAAAGAACTCCCCAACAGCATCTATACAAATTCATGCGTTAGAAACAATTTTCAAACACTTTCTAGTCCCCCTCAGACACTTCTACAGCCCGATAAAACGTTGCTAGCACATATCCCCGTAATAAAATCTATACATATCACATTTTAGGGAATAAATCACACGGTGCCAAATCGGGGCTGTAAAGTGAAGTAGAAGTAGTAACCCGCGAGCCCCGTGTTAGGTCGTAAGCACTCGGTAGTATACCAATATAAGGCATTTAATGATTCTTCGATTTCGTAAATGAATTAACACCAAATACCCCGACAACGTGAAAAGCTAGTGATCAAAATCTTCCCAGCGTTTCTCAATCGCTTTACTTTGGTAGTCGTTGGTTTATTTAAAAACAGCACACCGTTAACTGGCGCTTCGTTAAGGACGCGTTTGCAAATCAACCAAAATTAGGGTGTTTTTCGGTAGATTTTGTGACAAAACTAAACCAAATCAAATATAAGTAAAAACTACCATGTATAGATTGGTTCTTCATCTGCAAAAGTCTGTAACTCTTTTGTTGAAAATAGTAGTTTTTTATATTGTAAAAACGAACTTTCGTTGCCATTTTCTACAAAATTAACGATACCGGCCTGTGTTTCGGTACATGTTTTGGTCTATTATCAACATATTTAAAAAAATTAAAAAATACTATAAGATGACAGACATATTCAATTAAAAAACCCTGTATTTATTTTTTATCAAAATGTCACAAATAGTCGTAGAAAAAATAAAAACTGACGCACATTTTTTCACATATTTTGCTAATACGGATAAATCATAATGTATTGCAATAAGGGCTATTTTATTTTTGGTGCCTGCTTTGATTTATTGTACAAAGATTTCGATGAAACCACAGTCCGCGCTCGGCCGCCGTCGTGAGTGGATACTGTATCGCCTGTTTGCAGCGGCTCATTCTGAAAAGATCGCTGTACATACACAAAATATTAGAAAAAAACAAATTGGAAACATAAGTACTTGACAAGTGATAAAATTATTATTTTTATACTCACAGTTTTTATTTAGCTAAAAATAAGTAGGATATATAAACTTACCTACTACTGCAACTCCTGGACGAGCGGAACTAGGTGTGCCGAGTTTGGGCTCGTTTTGTTGGTTATGATGAGACCTTACCTCCGGACTTGATGGCGTGACCTGAAGGTGTACTTTCGTGACCGCTATTTGAACTTCTTGCAGAGTAAAACTAGGGGTGGCGAATTTGGGCTCCGTTTTGTTAGTTATGACGAGTCCATACCTCCGGACTTGATGGAGTGACCTGAAGGTGTAAATCGGTGATTGCAACTGGAACTCCTAGACTGGTAGAACTAGGTGTGCCGAGTTTGGGTTCGTTTTGTTGGTTATGATGAGACCTTACCACCGGACTTGATGGAGTGACCTGAAGGTGTAGTTCGGTGATTACAAGTGGAACTCCTAGACTTGTAGGACTAGGTGTGCCGAGTTTGGGTTCGTTTTGTTAGTTATGATGAGACCTTACCCCCAGACTTGATGGAGTCACCTGAAGGGGTAATTCAGTAACTACTGCTGGAATTTCTGAACGAGTAGAACTAGGTGTGCCGAATTTGGGCTTCGTTTTGTTAGTTATGACGAGTTCATACCTCCGGACTTGATGTAGTGACCTGAAGGTGTAAATCGGTGATTGCAACTGGAACTCCTAGACTGGTAGAACTAGGTGTGCCGAGTTTGGGTTCGTTTTGTAGGTTATGATGAGACCTTACCACCGGACTTGATGGAGTGACCTGAAGGTATAGTTCAGTGATTACAATTGGAACTCCTAGACTTGTAGAACTAGGTGTGCCGAGTTTGGGTTCGTTTTGTTAGTTACGATGAGACCTTACCACCGGACTTGATTGAGTGAAATTCTGCACACCTAGTTCTACCGGTTCAGAAATTCCAGCAGTAGTTACTGAATTACCCCTTCAGGTCACTCCATCAAGTCTGGTGGTAAGGTCTCATCATAACTAACAAAACGAACCCAAACTCGGCACACTTAGTTCTACAAGTCTAGGAGTTCCACTTGTAATCACCGAACTACACCTTCAGGTCACTCCATCAAGTCCGGTGGTAAGGGCTCATCATAACCTACAAAACGAACCCAAACTCGGCACACCTAGTTGTACCAGTCTAGGAATTCCAGTTGCAATCACCGATTTACACCTTCAGGTCACTCCATCAAGTCCGGAGGTATGGACTCGTCATAACTAACAAAACGAAGCCCAAATTCGGCGCACCTAGTTCTACTCGTTCAGAAATTCCAGCAGTAGTTACTGATTTACCCCTTCAGGTCACTCCATCAAGTCTGGTGGTAAGGTCTCATCATAACTAACAAAACGAACCCAAACTCGGCACACCTAGTCCTACAAGTCTAGGAGTTCCACTTGTAATCACCGAACTACACCTTCAGGTCACTCCATCAAGTCCGGTGGTAAGGTCTCATCATAACCTACAAAACGAACCCAAACTCGGCACACCTAGTTCTACCAGTCTAAGAGTTCCAGTTGCAATCACCGATTTACACCTTCAGGTCACTCCATCAAGTCCGGAGGTATGGACTCGTCATAACTAACAAAACGAAGCCCAAATTCGGCACACCTAGTTCAACTCGTACAGAAATTCCAGAAGTAGTTACTGAATTACCCCTTCAGGTCACTCCATCAAGTCTGGTGGTAAGGTCTCATCATAACTAACAAAACGAACCCATACTCGGCACACCTAGTTCTACTAGTCTAGGAGTTCCACTTGTAATCACCGAATTACACCTTCAGGTCACTCCATCAAGTCCGGTGGTAAGGTCACATCATAACCAACAAAACGAACCCAAACTCGGCACACCTAGTTCCAATAGTCTAGGAGTTCCTGTTGTAATCACCAAATTACACCTTCAGGTCACTCCATCAAGTCCGCAGGTAGGTAAGGTCTTATTATAACTGACAAAACCAGTTCAAAGTCCAGAGCTAACATCTCACTACCAGTAGAGGGCTTCCAGTGCCAAGCAGTCTCTGGAGCAGGTATTCGTATTTCGTATCGAAGTATATTTCTGAGGTAGGTATAAGAAATGAAAAACAAATTCAATCTTTCAAATTATCAAAATAATTTCATTTGACTACGATTCCCACAGCCAACCGTGCGTACACTAGTGTGTGTGTGACTTTTGTCAATGTAGTAGTGCGATTCTATACCTATCAATTTTGTAAACGCGTCCTTAAGGACGCGTTTGCAAATCAACCAAAATTAGGGTGTTTTTCGGTAGATTTTGTGACAAAACTAAACCAAGTCAAATATAAGTAAAAACTACCATGTATAGATTGGTTCTTCATCTGCAAACGTCTGTAACTCTTTTGTTGAAAATAGTAGTTTTTTATATTGTAAAAACGAACTTTCGTTGCCATTTTCTACAAAATTAACGATACCGGCTTGTGTTTCGGTACATGTTTTGGTCTATTATCAACATATTTAAAAAATTTAAAAAATACTATAGGATGACAGACATATTCAATTAAAAAACCCTGGGTTTATTTTTTAACAAAATGTCACAAATAGTCGTAAAAAAAATAAAAACTGATGCACATTTTTTCACATATTTTGGTAATACGGATGAATCATAATCTATTGCAATAAGGGCTATTTTATTGTTGGTGCCTGCTTTGATTTATTGTACAAAGATTTCGATGAAACCACAGTCCGCGCTCGGCCGCCGTCGTGAGTGGACAATGTATCGCCTTTTTGCAGCGGCTCATTCTGAAAAGATCGCTGTACATACACAAAATATTAGAAAGAAACAAATTGGAAACATAAGTACTTGACAAGTGATAAAATTATTATTTTTATACTCACAGTTTTTTATTTAGCTAAAAATAAGTAGGATATATAAACTTACCTACTACTGCAACTCCTGGACGAGCTGAACTAGGTGTGCCGAGTTTGGGCTCGTTTTGTTGGTTATGATGAGACCTTAGCTCCGGACTTGATGGCGTGACCTGAAGGTGTACTTTCGTGACCGCAATTTGAACTTCGTGCAGAGTAAAACTAGGGGTGGCGAATTTGGGCTCCGTTTTGTTAGTTATGACGAGTCCATACCTCCGGACTTGATGGAGTGACCTGAAGGTGTAAATCAGTGATTGCAACTGGAACTCCTAGACTGGTAGAACTAGGTGTGCCGAGTTTGGGTTCGTTTTGTAGGTTATGATGAGACCTTACCACCGGACTTGATGGAGTGACCTGAAAGTGTAGTTCGGTGATTACAAGTGGAACTCCTAGACTTGTAGGACTAGGTGTGCCGAGTTTGGGTTCGTTTTGTTAGTTATGATAAGACCTTACCACCAGATTTGATAGAGTGACCTGAAGGGGTAATTCAGTAACTACTGCTGGAATTTCTGGACGAGTAGAACTAGGTGTGCCGAATTTGGGCTTCGTTTTGTTAGTTATGATGAGTCCATACCTCCGGACTTGATGGAGTGACCTGAAGGTGTAAATCGATGATTGCAACTGGAACTGGAACTCCTAGACTGGTAGAACTAGGTGTACCGAGTTTGGGTTCGTTTTGTAGGTTATGATGAGACCTTACCACCGAACTTGATGGAGTGACCTGAAGGTGTAGTTCAGTAATTACAAGTGGAACTCCTAGACTTGTAGAACTAGGTGTGCCGAGTTTGGGTTCGTTTTGTTAGTTACGATGAGACCTTACTACCGGACTTGATTGAGTGACCTGAAGGTGTAATCAGGTGGTTACAAATGGAACTCCTAGACTAGTAGAACTAGGTGTGACGAGTTTGGGTTCGTTTTGTTAGTTACGATAAGACCTTACCACCGGACTTGATGGAGTGAAATTCGGCACACCTAGTTCTACTGGTTCAGAAATTCCAGCAGTAGTTACTGAATTACCCCTTCAGGTCACTCCATCAAGTCTGGTGGTAAGGTCTCATCATAACTAACAAAACGAACCCAAACTCGGCACACCTAGTCCTACAAGTCTAGGAGTTCCACTTGTAATCACCGAACTACACCTTCAGGTCACTCCATCAAGTCCGGTGGTAAGGGCTCATCATAACCTACAAAACGAACCCAAACTCGGCACACCTAGTTCTACCAGTCTAGGAGTTCCAATTGCAATCACCGATTTACACCTTCAGGTCACTCCATCAAGTCCGGAGGAATGGACTCGTCATAACTAACAAAACGGAGCCCAAATTCGGCACACCTAGTTCTACTCGTTCAGAAATTCCAGCAGTAGTTACTGAATTACCCCTTCAGGTCACTCCATCAAGTCTGGTGGTAAGGTCTCATCATAACTAATAAAACGAACCCAAACTCGGCACACCTAGTTCTACCAGTCTAGGAGTTCCAATTGCAATCACCGATTTACACCTTCAGGTCACTCCATCAAGTCCGGAGGTATGGACTCGTCATAACTAACAAAACGGAGCCCAAATTCGGCACACCTAGTTCTACTCGTTCAGAAATTCCAGCAGTAGTTACTGAATTACCCCTTCAGGTCACTCCATCAAGTCTGGTGGTAAGGTCTCATCATAACTAACAAAACGAACCCAAACTCGGCACACCTAGTTCTACTAGTCTAGGAGTTCCACTTGTAATCACCGAATTACACCTTCAGGTCACTCCATCAAGTCCGGTGGTAAGGTCTCAGAATAAAGAACCAACCGAACCCAAACTCGGCACACCGAGTTCCACTAGTCTAGGCGTTCCTGTTGTAATCACCAAATTACAACTTCAGGTCACTCCATCAAGTCCGCAGGTAGGTAAGGTCTTATTATAACTGACAAAACCAGTTCAAAGTCCAGAGCTAACATCTCACTACCAGTAGAGGGCTTCCAGTGCCAAGCAGTCTCTGGAGCAGGTACTCATATTTCGTATCGAAGTATATTTCTGAGGTAGGTATAAGAAATGAAAAACAAATTCAATCTTTCAAATTATCAAAATAATTTCATTTGACTACGATTCCCACAGCCAACCGTGCGTACACTAGTGTGTGTGTGACTTTTGTCAATGTAGTAGTGCGATTCTATACCTATCCATTTTGTAAACGAGTCGTTAAATGCAAGAATCATCACATGTAAGTAGGTACCTGGTAGGTAGTATTGCCAGGTCTAGCAAGTAAAATCTCGGGACGGAAGGTAAAAATAATCGGGAATTTGGTTTTCACATCGGGACAGCTACAATGGCTAAAAATACAGGTTTTTTGTAGCCTTTTTGTGCTTTATAATTATTATTCGGGTAAAATCTCATGAACGAATAACTTTTCATCCAAACATCGTAAAAACTGCGTTTTCTTCGTCCATGTTTTTTGTTTTAGGCAAATCAAAACATTTTTGAACTATTTGTTTTTTTTTGCAGTCTCTGAATTTTTCAAATCGCTCATTTGAATATAATTCTGTTTAAAACTTTTTTTTTTCAAAATTATAGATTAAAGTACAGACTAAAAAGGTTAGTGAAAATCGGGACATTTGGCGTCCCGATCAAGGATGAATCGGGACGTGTCACCAGACCCTTGAAAATTGGGACACCTGGCAACACTACTGGTAATTAATATCGCAAACACGCCGAGACGAGCCTGCTTCTAATTTAGTAATAATTTCACGGCATCATTCTAAGCGAGCCTGTATCCGAGCATCTTTGCGGTTGTGTGGCACTCAACGTGAAACTATTCTATCCAGGCGTACCTACGCGTGAGGAGCATGATAGTTTCACGTTCGTGAAAAAACTTTTTATTCTTTCCCAATCCAATCTCCAATATGTGCTGACTCTCTTCATACGTAATTCGCAGATTCTCTTTAATTAAATTTTAAGCACGTTTTTCTAATACATTTCTTTCCGTAACAGTCGTCAAAGGGCTACCACTTCTTTCTTCATCTCTCAACGTTAGTTGATCGTGCAAAAATCTGATATATCAGAAGTAGCTGCTTTAGACCGTTCTATCATAAATGCCATTTGAAGACTATCAGACATTTCGTCTAGTTTTAGCATTATAGCATATAATTCCTCTCCTGATAATCGGCCTTTTCCATAAATTGCCTAATTGGGGGTTATTTGCCATTATTATCGTTATTTTACATAGACATCTACGTCTGTCCTCGATTAGGAATCGAAACGCAGATGTCACCCTTGAGGAATTAGATGGAATTTCTCATTTCCAAAGACATTCCATCTAAGTCATCATGTCGTCAGACAGAATCTCCAGCTTTCTATATTCACCATTCAAAATACAACAGCAATAAACCCGTACATTCTGGTCTCTCACCACGGCTGACCAAGGAAACTTCTGTCAGTCATCTCTTCCATCTTTACACAGACAGGACGACTCACTGGCCCATGCCGCAAAAGAGAAAGCCGATCTGTTAGGCTCTCTCTTTGCGTCCAACTCGACTCTCGATGACGGCGAGAACTCACCGACGACCATCCCGCGGTGTGAGTGCTCTATGCCGGTTGTGCGGTTTACACAGCGCTCGGTTAGCAAAGCAGCTCCTTGGACATCCACAAGTCGAGTGGACCTGATGGTGGTGATGACGTGTGCAACGGAGTTGGCACCGGTTTTAACACGTCTTTTTCGGTACTCCTACTCCCAAGGGCATAGTCCCGAATTCTTCAAAGACAGCTTTGGTCCACCCGACCCCTAAGAAAGGCGACCGGTAAGACCCGTCCTACTACTGGCCTAACGCCATCACCTCTTTGTTCTCCAAAATGATGGAGTCCATTGTAAACTGCCAGCTCATGAGGTACCTACCTTCAGGATGACCAGCTGACCAGTGACCGCCAATACGGTTTCTATCGTGGTCAATCAGCTGGTGATCTTCTGGCCTACCCTATAAATAGGAGGAGGCAGTAGAGTCCAAGGGGGAGGCATTGACCGTTAGTTTGGACATAGCAAAGGCCTTCGATCGGGTCTGGTACAAAGCGCTTCTTTCGAAGCTCCCTTCCTATGGGCTTCCCGAGAATTTGTGCGATTGGATCACTAGTTTTCTTACTAATCTGTGCATCAAGGTCGTAGTAGACGGTGCATGCTCTGATTACAAGCCTATAAACGCTAGTGTTCCACAAGGCTGCGTGCTGTCACCAACATTGTTTCATCAATCAATGATTTGTTGCAAACTGGGAACATTTATTGCTATGCAAACGTCAGCACTGGTGATGTATTATACACCGGCAGTGCTTATATTTCACGGGAAATTGTCGCCGTGTACCGCGATAAACTTGTGTCTGTAGTCGAGTCTTTGTTTAACAAAGTGTCGGATTGGGGGCGACTAAATCTAGTCCAAATCAATCCCCAGAAGACACAAGTTTGCGCGTTAACCGCTAAAAAGAACCCCTTTGTTGTATCTCCTCAGTTTGAAGACAATCCCCTTGCTGCCTTAGGTAGCATCGGAATCCTAGGCGTCGACATATCGAATAGTGTGCAGTTTCGTGGTCACTTGGAGGGGAAGGCCAAATTGGCCTCTAAAAATCTTGGCGTGCTCAGCAGAGAGAATCTCCATTTATCTCTAACACAAGATTTAAAACTTAAGTAGTTTTTCCCTCGTTTTATTTATGTGTCTACGCCATTTTAAATTTCTGTTCAGCCACCAGTACCTATTTCATGCCGGCACAATTTTACAAAACGCAAGTTCGGCGTCACATGGAATACTGCTCTCATCTCTGGGTCTGGGCACCCCAGTGCCAGCTCCTTCCACTTAACCGCATCCGACGCAGAGCAATTCGAATCGTCAACGACTGAGTTCTTTCTGATCGGCTTGCATCCCTTTGCGTTTTCAATCATTTCTACCATAAGGAGTGCTCTGTGGAATTATTCAGATTAGTTCAAGCCGCCAAATTTCACGAATGCACATCGCGTCAAAATTCACGATACCATCCTCACCATCTAGATGATTGGCGGCCCACCACTGTGCGTTTTACCAGGAGTTTTCTTCCTTATGCAACCTCTCTGTGGAATTGTTTACCACCGGCGACTTTTCCGGACCGATACTACCTAGGGACCTTCAAGAAAAGAGCTTACTCCTTTTTAAAAGGCCGGCAACGTACCCGCAATTCCCCTAGTGTTGTGGTTGTTCATGGGCGGCGGTAGTCACTTAACATCAGGTGAGCCGCATGCTCGTTTGCCCGCTCTATTATAAAAAAATATAACTAACGAGACTTATACAAAAAAAAAAAAACTTTCTATGTGGCCTGTCGTATAAACTTGTAAATTGCTGTGGTGGCCGACATCGGCCAACTCCGACTGATCCCTTGGCAAAATAGGAGTCTCACCACCAAATATAGTCAATTTAGTCTTAAACTTTCCAACACATCATCATATATGCAAATCGGTTTGAAATACAAATACCCAAATTGGAGTAGGTATGTCAAAAATGTAGTAGCTATGTCCTTAAAGAGATATTTGAGTGCCCATGTATTCTTTTTTTCTTTTGTAAATTCAAGTGACTAACGAAAGGTACACTTTGCTTACCCGATAGTAAATGGCTATTTACACTACAGCCAACTTTAAATATAGAATGAACGATGGAATATGCATTATCAGTTCTAAGGACTAAGATGGAATGCCTCACAGCCTAAAAATATACTGTCTCCCCATATCTACTTTTCAGATCAAAACACGGCAGTGCACGCATTGATGTTTGGCGACAGGAATAGTTAAGAGAGTGATACCTACCCAGATGAACTGCCAGGCAGATTACTAATCTTACCTTTTTGTATAGGATAGGGTGACAAACGTGCACACAGTCCAAACGATGGTAAGTGGTTGCTGCGGCACATAGGCCCATTTATCCTCGATTACAAATCAAAATGCAGATGCGTTGTCACCCGTGAGGACTAAGATGGAATGCCTCGTTTTCAGTAAAAAAGATCTCCGGTTCTCTACACTCACCATACGAAGCACAGCAGCATTACGCTACTATTTCACGCTGGTTTTCTGTGAGAGCGTGGTCCTTTCCCGGTCGAGCCGACCCACTCGTGCTACATTTATACTACTAATATAACTGCAGCATGGCTCTACCACGTATAATTACTACTTCACTATAAATACAGATAAATCCGTTGCCATAGCTATATTTCTATTATCTACTATTTATTACAGGCCCGATATGAGCTATACTCAGTGGTTTATATTGGTTAAATATGTAGTGTCTCTTAACAAGGATTCACCTCTCTCCCAAAGGAACAAAGTTTAAAACTCTTCTCACGTAAATATTGGCCATCCCGTAATCATGATCTGGAGACATAAGATAATAATAAAACTACTTTGCGATTCAAGACAAAAATGACTTACCATAAGATTAATAAAGTTTACTGACACGCCTATCCAGAAAGGTAGGCAGAAACTATGGACTTACATTTGGCATGATTTTTTTACGTGATAGAGCCACGCTGCAGCTATATTATAGTTGTAGCACGAATGAGTCCGAGCAGCATGCAAGCTGTATACGAGCTGTATTGAAGTTCCTTTTTATACTAGAGGCTGCATTTTCTGGCTGTACAAAGGCTGTATAAGCCCTTATACAGTTCTTATAAGTAAAAAGTGGGCACAAATTATGCAACTTTATGCGTTAGTAGCGCTGTACAGTAGCTGTACAAGCATAAAAGAGGATGTATTATAGCTGTATTACAGCAGTTATTTGGTGTACATGGATACTATTACACTACAGATATTACCTTATAAGTATCTTTTAAAGATAAACGTTCCAAATTGGGGTTCGGAACAGTGGCGGAGCTAGAGCTTCAAACTAGGGCAAGCCCAAGATATAAATTAATAAACATATAAGTTGTTATTTTTAGCAGTTTTATAAAAATACACCAATTTTGATCTGTGTCCACTCTTCGGTTTCATATTCAGTGCAGTCAAGGACGTGTTTAACAAAGCACACAGAAGGCATACTACTGCTAGATAGATTGTATTACATATCAGCAATTGCATAGCTTCGATGGCTTTGAAGAAAGCCGTTTGGGTTTGTTTGAGCGAAAGAAAAAGATATTTACATACAATAAAATACATGAACAAAAGTAAAACATGAACAAAGTACAAACAAACTACGTACAAAATTGAAAAAAAATATTTACATTCTAAATGGAATCGTCTCTCTTCCTGTTGCTCCTGTTGCTTCAAGAGATGCGCACTTTAGATCGTACAATACCTACCTACGTCCGCTCCAAAAGAGCATTAATTAGATCAGAATTACTGCCCTATGAAAACTTTTTTTTAAACTCTTTTTATTTTAAACCATAACCTTGCAATGTTCTCAGAAAAAAAAGAAATCACTCCGAACTTTCGGCGTTCCACGTGTCGCTTTGATGAAGGTGCTCCGTCTTTTTTATAGAATTTTATATTTGTGTCTGGACTAAAAACGAAAGTATTATACTTTTTTATATTCCTTGTAATGTAGTAAACACGTAGATATATAATTTGTGGTATAAAAAGTGAAAAGTAAATTGCCAAAAGTACTTCAAAATCCGGAAGGCCCATTTTGGCGGTTGGGTCATAAATGTGTTTTATTTTTAAATTCTCATTTATTTTTAGTGTAAAATGTAAGTAAAAATAGTTTTCTTACATATTTCAAATAACTTGACGTTGTATTTATTTCAAATTCACACAAAACTATTTTTGAAATATTGTTCGAAATGTCATACAGATAAAATATTATTATTATTTTTTTAATTTTTTAATATTTTATTCCCGCCATTAAGGTCCCGAGCGAACAGGAGTATAACATGTCGCGTGCTGTCAGAGCGTACATCTAGGAAAGTTTTATTTACATCCACGTAAAATGTTGGTGAACATTTTAATTGTACCAATAACTGTTTTTTAATTGCGATAATTGATAAGTCTGAAATACACCCTTGACCTTGTGTATTATCTCAACAAAGTTTAAAGATTTTACCTTTTCCTCTCCGATTAGTACTTTAACACACTTAAATTCATCACAAGGAACACTATTATACTCCATTTTCACTAAACTTTAAAAAAGCATAAATTTTCAACTCGCAATATTAAATCGCTTAAGCTAAACACACAGAGTAAATAAACATTGAAATATTCGAATATCGTATTGCCCGCGCACCTCCACCCTCGACAACTTCATTCCTAAAGCCTGGCTTTAACTCTATACTAATTTCAATCGTAGTTATATATCATTATAGAATATTTTGCCATAGGTTAGAAAGAGAGCGATCGTCTTATCGAAAGCCCCGTAAAAAGCCCATGCGAGCGAGAGAGAACTAATCGCTCTATTAAAACTCACTTTTTATTACAACAGCAGTATCGCTCAGGCAATACGAGGTCATCGGTCGACCTGTGTTGAACAGTGGAGTGCGCGGGAAATTTGAAATAGTTTGAAACAGTTTACGAGTTATTTTATTAGTTGATATTATTGATTGACTCAGTTTGATAAGGCAAGCCCGGCTTTTCTGCTTCTATGGAGGCTTCGCTACTGGTTCGGAATCACAAATGAATTCATGACAAAAATAACTTATTAAATTTATTTATTGAATGATGGCGACATTTGGTGAGTGAAAGATTATATTATATATTAACATTACTCGGATTGGTGTTGAGTTTTGCATTGAAAGTGCAAAATTAGGTTTACGGTAAACTTGTATATGGTTTCTATCAAAAAATTTGCGCGCCAGCAAAAGAGCGAAACAATATAAGAATAAAATACTAAATACGGTAAGTAAATGTTGGTTGTATATAGGTTAGAATAAGAAAATAATTAAATTAATGAATATGAATGCACATTGGGGCACAGTGATCATTAGTCAAACTAAAAATAATGGTATAAGCTTAAACTAATATCTCATATTCCTAAACTTACAATAAAAATTTTGTTGATAGAATCAGGCGTTACTTTGCGGAAATCTATTATAATAAAAAATAAAAATATAAATTTCATGCAATTGAGGGAGGGCGGGAGGTGCTCTTCAATCCAGGTAAAACACATCATTGTATTTATTTAGCGGAAGGTTGCAAAGAAATTTATATTTTTATTTTTTTAAAATTTTGTTTTATAGGTCTTAAAATGGCGACAATTTGCTAAACAGTCTTAGTAGCTGTACATAACATACATAAACATACATAAACACTCACGCCTGTCACCCAGAGGGGTAGGCAGAGACTACAGACTTCCATTTGGCACGATCCTGACACACCTCTCTCGCCTCCTTCACATCCATACACCTACGCATGCATGCTCGTCGGTTAAGGGTACTCCTAATTTGGCCCGTTTTCAATAAATCGCCAATTTGGTCGATAAATTTTCGCCTAGGACGTCCCTTTCCGACTCTGCCATTCACTTCTGCAACATAAATTTTCTTTGTCACTCTTTCCTCATCCATTCTTTCCACATGACCAAACCACCGAAGCATTCCTTTCTTAATCCTGGTCACAACATCATCTTGCAAACCACACTCTTCTCTTATCACACAATTTTTCACCCTGTCATTCAGATTCAGCCCTAACATACTCCTTAACGACCGCATTTCTACTGCATTTATTCTACTCTCGTGCTTCTTCTGCCATACCCAACTTTCACTACCATACGTTAAAGTAGGGACCAACACAGCATTGTGAATTGCCATACGTGCCTTTTTTGACACATTTTGACTCTTCACAATAGAGTGCAGGGCTCCATTTACTCTGTTTCCTGCGTTCACTCGTCGTTCTATATCCTTATCATATCTCCCATCCCTGCTAAATACGCAACCCAAATATACAAACTCATCTACTTGCTCGATCAACTCCCCTTCTATTCTTATTTCACATATCGTTTTACTTTCATCTCTTTCAAAAACCATAATTTTTGTCTTACTTGCGTTCACTTTCATACCCCTTTCTTTTAATGATCTGTTCATTAATGTAACCATCATTTGCAACTCAGCCGCCGACGACGCAAGAATAACTTGATCATCGGCGTACAAAAGGCATTTGATGGTTAACTCACCCATTCTTAATCCGCATTCTTCAACTTTCAAATTTTGCAAACAACTGTCCATAAATAGGTTGAACAACCACGGGGAAGCCACACAGCCCTGTCTGACACCTTTATGGATGCCAAACCAGTCCGAGTAGACCCCGTTGATCCTAACACAAGCACTAGAGTCCCTATAAAGAGATTCCAATGCCTGTATCAAGCCAGCGCTCAACCCAAATGCGTTCAGTGTTTGCCATAGCACATTCCTATCCACTCTGTCATAGGCCTTCTCCAAGTCCATGAACGCACAAAAAAACCTTTTGGTTTTTGGCCAAAAACTTCTCCGCGATCATGCGCATGGAGAAGACTTGATCTGTACATCCCATTCCCTTTCTAAATCCCGCTTGCACATCCCAAATTTTTCCATCGGTTTCTTTCATGACCCTTTCAATTAGTACCTTGGCATACAGTTTTCCCACGATGCTAAGAAGGCTGATACCGCGGTAGTTTTTACAGTCCTGCTGCGACCCTTTTCCCTTATATACTGGGACTATCACGGCTTTGCACCAGTCTCCCGGTACCCGCTTCAGTTCCCAGCATAAATTAAACAAGGTGTGCAGCAGGCCTGCCACCACTTCCTCTCCAGCCCTTAGCATTTCGAGTGAAACTCTATCATATCCGGCAGCCTTACCTGCTTTCATGCTTCTCATTGCTTTCATTATTTCATCTATACTTATCTCGCTACCTTCTTCCTCTTCTTTCGGAGTTCCTATTTCATTCAGTTCATACGTTGTCTCCTCACTCATAAACATGCTTTCAAAATATTCCTTCCATCTCTTTAAACTCAAAACTTCATCATTCAGAATATAGCCATTCTCATCTCTTATAGCATTCATTATAGGCTGTTTTGAACATCCCCTGGCAGTTCTTACGAGTTTCCAGAACATTTTAATATTTGCCTGGAAGTTATCCGATATTCTTCTATCATTCTTATCCGTTCTTTCTTGCTTTTTCCTTTCAACTACTTCTTTTACTCTTTTATTTAGATGTCTAAAGACTGCCTTTTTCTTTCAAAATCATCATTCGTACCGCTTGAATTACCAGCCTTAGTTGCTAGTAAATCTAGCCATGCTCTCTTCTTTGCTTCAACTTCCGTACGTATCTCATCATCCCACCATAACGTATTATTTTTCCTTTCATTCTTTCTTTTACTAACACCACATACTTCGGTAGCTGCATCTACTAAACCTTTCTTAACATTTTGCCATACATTCTCCAAGTCTAACTCATTCATACATAATTCATCCAAACCACTTACGTTTTCTTTCAGTCTACATTTAAACTTGTTTTTCTCACCTTCATCTTGTAATCTTTCTGTTCTAATACGCTGTAACGCAGTGGTAGACACAGATGACCGATGGCGCCACCGCCTGAATAGACCATTAATTCGGCATAAAACCAAAAAATGATCCGTTCCTACGTTTGACCCCCGGTAAACCCTTGTATCCACCACTGCGCCCCTCAATCTTTCATCCACAATTATGAAATCTATCATGCTTCTATCATCACCTCTTTCCCAAGTGTACATGTGAATCCTCTTGTGGCGAAAGAAAGTGTTCGTCACAAAAAGATTCTTTTCCATACATACAGTGAGGAGGCTTTCACCATTCTCATTTATACTTTCATCACCAAACGTTCCCAATATCCTTTCATAACCAAGCCTCCTCACCCCAACTCTTCCATTAAAATCTCCTAGCATAACAACATTTTCATTTCCCTTACATTTCATTAATACCATCCTTACCATTTCCCAAAACTGCTCTCGGATATGAGTGGGCTTAGACATGTCTGGGTCGTAGACCCCTAGTACAAACAACTTCTTTAAGTAGCTGTACTACGTATGTTATGGATTCTATCATACAGCCGTTAGTTTTTAATCAGTTGTATAATAGAATATTTTTATTACTTACGCTGTATAGTAGTTATTAAAACATCACATGTAATTGTCTTTAGAGAGACGTATAAAAGATGAAAGACCTTTGACTTAGGTACAACACTTTTATTCCTTTTTCACTTTATCTCATTTAAATAATAATGTTTTAATATTTAACCGCGTTTTATTAATTTTGTTGTTTTATTTTATGGACAAGGACAAAAAAGTGTTTACTTCTTTCACTTCTTTTAAGACGTAGACTATATAAAGCTAAACAGCCAAAGTTAATAAATTAGTAGAGAAATATTTTTTCATTTTTGTACCATCCGAAAGCCATAGATTTAATCGTGTATTAATAGGCAAATAATTTAGTACCCCTTTTATTTGGTTAAATTCACAAACCAAACCTTAATTTTTTGTCTCTAGTAGCAAAAAATGACTACGATGTAGCAAATAAAGATAACATTATAATAATATTTCTAATAACTTAGTAAAAAATTGAAGCCATCTATTTCTTTTCCAAACAATATTATAGAAGGTACATTTTATTACAAAATATTTTATCTCGCTCAGCAGTACGGTACGAGTACGAGCATGCTGCTTATTTTGTTATTGTGATTAATTGATAGGTAACTCCTGGCAAGCGCGTGCGCATGTCGTTTTCTAGTCATTGGCTTTCGTCGTCATACTACGGTACGGCAAAACCAAAAGAGACTTATTGTTAAGTATTAAGTATTATTGATATGGATCTTATGTTTCCTGAAATAAATTAATAATAATAAAAAAACCTTATTACTGTGTTGTGTACTTGTGTAGCTTATACCGGTTTTATTTTACTTTTTAGGAAAATATGCCATTTGAAATTGTGGAAACTATAGAAAAAGGGAATATTGCCTTTTCATTGTACCAAGTTTATAGTAATCAAAAGGCGTTTTAAGATGGCAAAAAAGCGATTAGATGCTAACAAGTTAGTCAAGGACGAAAATTGTATGTATTTAAACAGTTGGACCACTTCACGGTGTCATGTGAAAGGGCTATCAAGATCGTCATTCGAAGAAGCAGAAATAGAACTAGATAGTATGCTTAACAGAAGCGACAACAACATTGATGATGAGAGAAAAAGACAAAGCTTTACAGTTACAAGGAACACCAACTATTAAAACAATGTTTAATATTTTTGCTATGAAACCTTTTTAGTTAGACGACAATGGGATTAACGCTTGACTGTGTAGATTATCTGATTTCATATTCATATTCATTTATTGATAAAATATAAGCTTACAGTACGAGTATATACAACCAAATCGCTTATATCTATATAAGTAAGATAAAATACACAAGAAAAAAAATCACCAATTATTAAATTTCCATACACAATATAAATTACAGCCCCAACAGTATAATGAGATCTATTTACTATATCATAAATTAAACTTAATTAGCTAAACATATACTATTCTACTATCTTACAAAGTTGTTTAAGAATATTAATACGTTTTTATACATTACGCTGCATTGCATTTATTAAAGTATTTGTAAATTCGTCCGTATTTATCATTACCATTACATTACCGTTTATAATTTGTAATATTTAAATATTCCTTTTTAATCCTTCATTTAACTGCACAAAATCTTTTTCTTTTTTCCTCATATCGATAAGAAATTAATTTTTTCACTATCACAATATATTAAACTCGCAATCACGCATGCAAAATGGCGATATCTATCACTTATACAGACTTCTATCACTTATACAGACTTCTATCACTTATACAGAATTTGTACTAAAGCTGTTTTTTTATGGTTCATAAAAGATAGCTTGATCTCTGCGACAGCTGTCAGTAAAAATCACGCCTATGAAGTCCTGAATTTCTTAGTAGTACAGACAGTACCTGTCAATGTCATACTTTATGGACACGCACTAATTAGGTCGGCATGCCCATAAAGTATGACATTGACAGGTACTGAATGTACTACTAAGAAATTCAGGACTTCATAGGCGTGATTTTTACTGACAGCTGTCGTAGAGATCAAGCTATCTTTTATGAACTATAGTTTAATATCACTCTCATAGACGGAAGTTGTAAAACTACTGTATTTACAAGAGTGTACAATTACGCCATAAGAATAAGTTTTAGAAGGGAGTTTTCATACTACATTGTTCAGAAATATTATTCGATTGATACTATAATAACACTTAGAGCTGTAATAAGCATGTGACAGCACCAAAAGTTAGCTTCTATACAGCTTTAATGATAAAATCAGATTAGTGTTACAAAATACTTAAAAGTTGTAAAGTAGAGTTTACATATTGCGATTAAGAACCCTAAGCTTACTTAGATCTCATAATACAGACTTTATATAGCTTGAGCTGTATAATAAGTCATAAACCACTCTTATAAGGATATAACCTCTTTTCGACACTCTTATATGCCTCTAACAGAACTCTAAGTTCTATGTGGGCTGGTATATTGATGTTCATAACGCTTGTGTGCTGCTTGAGGGTCGGCTCGACCGGAGCAGGACCACGCTCTCACACAATACCAGCATAAAATAGCAGCGTAACGCTGCTGTGTTTCCTATGGTGAGTTTGAGGAACCAGAGACCCTTTTACTGGAATCGAGGCATTTCATCTTAATAAGTCTTCAGAGGTGACAACGCATTTGCATTTTGATCCTTAAATAAGGATAAACGTAGATGTCTATGAGCCACAGCATCCACTTACCGTCAGGTGGACTGTATGCCAGTTTGCTACCAATACTATAAAAAATGATTGTGACACACCTCTCGCTCTCGCTTCTTTCACATCCATGTATCTACGCAAACACGCTCGTCAATTAAGGATACTCTACCCATCTTCAATATATATTTGGATGATTTCCATCTAGGGCATCCATGCCAAATCTGCCACTCACTTCTTCAGCAAAAATTTGCTTTGTTACCCTATCCGCATTCATTCCTTCTACGTATACAAACCACCAAAGTCTAACACCATTATTAACCACCATTTTCTCGCCTATCTAAAGACACGGGATCTAAATATATATATATATATATATATATATATATATATATATATATATATATATATATATATATATATATACTATACTCATGAGTATTATCAGATGAAAAGTTTCGTAGTCATAAAAGTATCGAAACAAAAGTACCAATTATGGAGTGTAGAGGTAAGGAGTACAGACTCTGTATAAAAAGTGTCCGTAGGAAAGCACTAAATAGCGCACAGCACAATTAAAGAGCAGCACAATTATCCATTATCAATTCTTAGTTTTTTTTTATAATATCCGCGATAAGATGTCTATATAATAATAGTCTGTACTAGTAAACTTGCGCCGTCCTTTCTGCCAAGGAGGGTCGCGTTCGTATACGGCTTAGAGATCTCTCGTCAGATCGGTAAGCCAATCGGTGTTTAGTGGGTAAAAGTCTCCACATAACCACGCAGCCGGCTGCGTGGTATGCTATGAGCATTCACCGCCTCCCTCCCCCGCTTTCCGGAGGGTTGCCCATATTTTCTTCGGGCGCAAAAAAAGCGCTGAATAAGGGTGGCGCCACTGTAGCTACAGTCTAAATTTTAAAGAACTTTTTATAATCTTTTTATTGCACAGACTTTCACCATAATTCTTTTTACAATAATTATTTTATTGCTTTCATTATTTTTTATTCTTAAAATCAACGTAATCTACGTAATACAAACTAACGTAAATACGTTGAGTGATATAATAGGTGCCAATAGAATGTAATGAACCTTTATTATTTCTGGTATGACTATTCATTATATATTTAGTCAGGACACGACAAGCCTGTAAGGCCTACAAAGCCTTTGCGCTTTTGACCAGCAGGCTTACTCCCGAAATTGATTGAGAATTCGATTCAAACTGACTTAATTTCGAACCTGATTTTAAAAGCTTACTCCTGAACCAATATCAATTGAGAAACACGATCGAGCTATACGATCAAGCGGAACAAGCGCCGTTACATTTCCGGATGTTTATATACGGAAATTATTTTTAATAAATTAAAAATTACAATAATAAAATTAACCAGAAAAAAACATTCTAATAGCTCGCAACTACGAGCGCCATCTAATGACGGATTTCCGTTCCGATAGTTTCAATTTGGACCACTAATCGATGGTGCGCTAGCTACGATACGGGTTTTGAGGGAATACGAAATTACCTTGAGTTCTTATAAAATTATATTTTCAAAACTAATTTTATAAGAACTCAAGTACAAAATTGATCAAGGTAAAATCGAGTTTTAAATGTCAATTAGACATTCAAAACTCGATTTTGCTTGGAGTAGTTCATTACAACTTTTCTGGTAAAAAGATTTGTTTGTTAATTTACCCTTCCATTTGCAAAATTCTTAGAACAAAATTATTTTCTGTCCAATTCTACATACAAAAAAACGAACTCTAAAAACTGAGTTTGATGGTAATAAAGGAGTTTTCTCCTAAAGGGATATAATATGAAAACGATTTTTTAATATTTTTGAAAATATTGTTTATTCATTTGATTATAATAAACTTTACAAATATAATTTACAGTGAAAGAATACTCACTTCTCCTTTTTCTCAGAAGAAAGTGAATTGTAGAGCTTGTTGATTTCATTAAAAACCAAATTTTGGACGATAGTGCCATTTGTGTCAATAAAATTGGCAAATGATTTTGTAATGTTGGCCTCCCGGACTTTTCCATTTGAATCGCGCATTACTATAACCAAATTGTACTTGTCGTCATGTCTGTAAAAATTTAAAAAGAGTAAAAGTTATAGTTTAGTACTACAATTTAAAAAAATTCTAAATATTTGGTCAGTAGTTAATGGTCACACCATTCAAATTGTGAAATTTATTTTAAAAAAGTCCTGCTGGGTTTCTTGCTGGTTGTTCTCTGGACAGGTTTTATTAAAATTAGTGGTAAAGTAAAAAATGACTTTCAATAAGAATTACATGTAATCAATATTGAATAAAAAATTATTCTATTCTATAATTCTATATGTCACTGAACTCCTCCTAAACCGCTGGACTTAATTTTATCTAGTTTTTTGTGTGTTTGAGGTCCCTGGAGCGTTGAGTTTCACAATTGGACCCAGTAGGCGGCAATGTCGTCGAGATCCAGATATCACCCGTGCCAACTTGAGGCGGATCGCTTGTATCATGTAATAATTAATCACTCAATAAGCATGTAAAATGTCAGACTGAGTAATTTTTAACATACTTATTACCTAAATAATATGATGATGTTAGAATTAATCTGAGATTGGACTTCAGTGTCTATGGGACGCAGTCAGGTAGACTATGTGGTAGCTCGATGGTCATCCTGACTTCTATAAAAAAAATCGAGCCCAGGAAGTAGGGCAAATCACGTAAGCGGAAGAGCTACACCAAATGTCAAGCAAAAGCATACTGACAAACGACTTCGTGTCCAAGTAGCCAAAATAGTTGGCTATTAAGTCATGGGTCTGAAATATAGCCAGTGCCAATCAAAACTCATATTTAGTTTCCTGATATGATTGCTCTTCCTAATAATTTTAGCACTGCATCGACCATAGGTAGGATAAAAAATTGAATGGCTGTGTTAAGCACATACTTATATGTTTATATATACATATTTATAATTCTTCTGTCCATGTGTCATGTGCGTGATTAATTTGATTTGGGATACGTTTATATTTGCAATTGGACCTGGTAGGTGGAGCTATTGTCGAGATCTAGAAATCACCCTTGCACATTTATAAATTTATATTTATGGATTGGACCTACATTTATACATATATTATGTTGCTCCAAAAATTTAAATTTACCAGACTTACTTTTTCACATATGAACTTGCTTCCCATGTTCTGTAAATGTTTCCAACTTTCTCCTTAGCAACAACAAATATGCCTTTTTCCTTGAATGTTGTATACAAAGTGAGAACTCCCATTGAAATAAAGTAAAAGGAGACACAAATGATGAGAACTTCCCTGAAAAAAATAAATAAAAAGTAAGTAATTATACATATAATTAACACCAGATGTACTCATATAATACACGGGCATTTCTCATGCCATTTGTAACCAGCAAGAAAATATATGACAACATTCTTGTCTAAATTTTTAACATCTTTAACATATTGTCTTTAAAAGTCACATGTTACGATAGCATGGACACTGGTAATTAGCTACCGTTTGGCAAGTCCAGCTAATTCTTGGATTTTCTTATTTTTTATACATAAAATTGTTAAATCATTCAATCTATTTAATCAAGTTGTGTGCTTGTGATAGACTCATGATGATTAAACTGTTTTATTAGTGCATACAGTTCATCCAGTTATCGATTTACTAGTTTTCTCAGTCACATGGTTGTTTTGTATCACTCAATTATACCAAATAATTTCAACTTTCATGGTTAATATGAAAGTACTTGCTTATGCTATGCTTTATATAACATAGTGAAAGCCTAGGCACATACATAATTCTGAACAACAGTTTTATTGTATGTGAAAATTTTATTGGAATGTTTGGTCTGATCCACTTTTTTTAGGATAAGAGTAATAGATGAGCATACAGTCTACCTGAAGGTAAGTGGTTGCTGTGACCCATAAACAATCTATCTAATCTATCCTCGGTTACAAACCAAAATGCAGATGCATTGTCACCTGTGAGGACTATGATGGAATGTCTCGTTTCCAATAAAAAGGGTCTCCGGTTCTCTACACTTACCGTATGAAACACAGCAGCGTTAATCTGCTATTTTTATGCTAGTATTCTGTGAGAGCGTGGTCTTTCCCCCATTGAGCCGACCCATTTGTGCTACAACTATACTACTAATATAGCTGCAGCATGGCTCTATCATGTCCAAAACAGAAAATAAGTAAATCAGTAATGACTGGATCGACTACATGCACACCATCACAAACTGTCTTGAAATCATCACAAGCATATAATTCAACTAAGCACTTTAATAATTTAACAATTGTATGTATGCAGTAGGTCTAAGACTGTTTTCTAGCAATAAATTACCAAAAAATTTTGAAATTTTATCATTGACTTTGTTATTTTACTGCTCGCTTCTTTTTTTTTTTTGAGAAATTTAGTAATAATTAGTTAGTTAGTTAGTTCAAAAAAATTAGTATTTGTTTGTACTACAAAGTTTCATTTATACCAAAAATTCAGCTACAAATTTACAAGCAAATTTTAAGTTTCTGCCGATTTTACTGCCAGCTTGATAGAGCTGTTATAGTCCAAATGCTGGACATGGAGCTCTCCCATTGAAAGGAGAATGTTTCATGCAGAGCAAGCAGATTGTCAATTGCAGTACCAAGCCTCCCCCAGCCTATGATTTTGCTGTCCATTGTAAGAGTGTGTAGATCCTCTTCTCAACATAAGAAGACAATATTTTTCACATATATTCTTCTTTAAGATATGTCAATTCTCTTCTCATCCCTTAATTCCCAGGTTGTACACCACCTCTCAGAATTCTTATCTTCAAGTAGGTACTGGCTCCATAAAGATTGTCCACATTTGTTTAATAGTGTTACGCGCCTAAGTTGACGTCATGTACCCGGCACTAGCGCCATCTAGTGTCGGAGACGAGAGCGAGGGGAGCTTTCCAGAAAATGACATGACAATGACAATCTTTCAACCGACAGCGCCATCTGTTGTCGAAAAGAAGAACTAAGCTTCTAGAAGCTGAGGGGAGCTTTCCAGAAAATGACATGACAATGACAATCTTTCAACCGACAGCGCCATCTGTTGTCGAAAAGAAGAACTAAGCTTCTAGAAGCTGAGGCTCGAATTTTCTACGCTTGGTCGGTTGGCGCGCGTATTTACTTGAATATTATGGAATATTTTGGATGTTTTCGTGGAAGAGCCCTATATAAAGGCGCTGCAATACGCGATCGGGGAAGTATTGAATTTGGCGAGACAAGCGAAGCTTCGGAGCGGAATAAAGTGAATCAGTGTTATTAATTTTTAGTGTTTTAAGTTTTAATTAGTGTAAAGAAAATTAAAGTGTTAATTCAGGTAATTTTATCGGCAAATTTTATTGCCACGAACCTCATGCTCGTAACAATTGGTGTCAGAAGTGGGATAAAATCATGCCGATTTTACCTAAGGAGGAAACGGAGGGTGTCCGTACCCGCAGTCAACGACAGCATGAGACGGACCAGAGGAGATTTGCTGGTACAACGCCGCAGACGTCGGAGGGCGAACTGCCAGCCACGGAGGCTGCGGGCCCGTCAGTAGCTCCTACATCTGCAGCACCTGACTTAGGTGCTCTGATGGCGATGCTACAGAAGCAGCTGCAGCGCGGACGAGAGGAACAGGCCTTGTTGAAAGAGCAGCAGGAGGAACAGGCTCGCCGACAGGAGGAACAGGCTCGCCGACAGGAGGAACAGGCTCGAACCGACAGGAACAGCTCCAAGTCCGTCAGTTGAAAGAGCAGCTGCGCGACAGGATGAACAGGCCCGTCGGTTGGAAGAGCAAATGTTCCTCATGAAGGACCTTCACGCTACCTTCGGGAAGGAGATAAACGAGGTGAAGGATAGGGTTGCTCAGCATGATAACCGCCTGTCGGAAGCTGAAACCCAAATCACGAAAGCTGAAACCCGAATCGAGAAAGCTGAAACCCGAATCGAGAAAGCTGAAACCCGAATCGACCAAGTGAACAATCGGGTTGACAACGTGATGGCTGACGTGAAGAAAACGCTGGATGACCTCAAACTGGGGGATGCAATTACAGCTCCCGTAGTAGCTGCAACACCTTCGCTACGTGGGTTCAAGGTGCTACCGTTCGACGGGACTTCTTCCTGGTCGGCCTACAAAATCCAGTTTGAAGCTGTTATGAAGGCGAACGGCTGGAATAAAAGTCAGGCCATAACTGCTCTCACACTAGGCCTGCGCGACCAGGCCTTAACAGTTCTGGAAGCTCTCGGTGAGGAAGTGACTTATGAACAACTCCTTGAGGCACTGGAGTCGAGATATGGCGACGCTCACCTGGAACACGTCTTTCGTGCGCAGCTTAAAGATCGCGTGCAGCGCATCAACGAAAACCTGCAGCAGTGGGCTCTAGAGGTGGAGAAGCTGGTGCGAAAAGCATACCGGCCTGTACCTGCGCTCATTGAAGGGAAGCTGGTGCAGTCATTCATCGACGGCATTCGCGACCTGGAAGTCAGAGCTGCTGTGAGGCTCGGGCACCACGAGACGCTTAAGGACGCCTTGGCCCATGCACTGGAGGTAGAAGCCGTGCGGCAGGATCATCGTTCCCATCGCGTCAGGGAGATCGCAGCAGCTACAGTTCGCGACCGCAACAAAGGATTCAGCCCTAGGTGCTATGGCTGTGGGGAAAAGGGCCATCTACGATCCAGCTGCCCTAAGCGAACTGAAGAAAGGGAAGTTGATCGATCTCGAGAGGGTAGTGCAGCTAACGGCACCGCCTGGCGGTGGCAGCAACATCATTCCCCTCACGCTAGGGAGGTTGCAGCAGTTCGCGACCACAATAAAGGATGCAGCCCTAGGTGCTATGGCTGTGGGGAAAGGGGCCATCTTCGATCCAGCTGCCCTAAGCGAACCCTAGAAAGGGAAGGTGAACGATCTCAGAAGGGAAGTGCGGCTAACATCACCGCCCAGCAGCAGCCGGGATACGACTTTACATCAGACATCGCAGCGGGAAATCTCATGGCAACGCAGATGCATGGTCAAGAAGACCTTGTCCTGAAGATCGGAAACATTGTACCAGGTAAGAGAGTAAGGAAGTGGTATCCGTGAGGATGCTCAGGACAGACCACCTCAGCAACGATTGGAAGGACAGCCTACGACATGCACAGCAGGAAGATCCGGACATCAAGCCGATTCTGGAATGGACGAAGGCCCGCGCTACCAAGCCTAAGTGGAGCGACGTCTCAGCGATGAGTTCAACCACGAAAAGCTATTGGGCCCATTGGGACAGCTTGCTGATTCAGGATGGAGTCCTGTGCCGTAAATGGGACAATTGTCGAGGAGACAGCTGTCGTTTGCAAATGGTTGGCCCTAAAGCTAAAGTTGCGAATGTTCTACAGCTGTGCCATAATGGTCGTTCAAGAGTCCATCTGGGAGTTAAACGAACTCTGCTGAAGGTCCGAGAACAGTTTTACTGGGTCCATTATCATGACGATGTCGAGGCTTGGTGTCGTACATGTCCAAGTTGTGCGGCCGTGAAGGGACCTCAGACACGTAGTAGAGGAGCACTGAAATTGTACAATGTTGGTGTACCAGGGGATAGGACAGCCCTTGACATTGCGGAGCCGTTACAGAATGGCGCAAGAAGGACTCCTAAGATCGCCCATGCGGATCGCCTGGCGCGTTATTATGGGGCCGACAATGTTCGGGACGAGCATGTCTTAGGAGGGGGCAGTGTTACGCGTCTAAGTTGACGTCATTTATCCGGCACTAGCGCCATCTAGTGTCGGGGACGAGAGCGAGGGGAGCTTTCAGAAAATGACATCACTAATCTTTCAACCGACAGCGCCATCTGTTGTCGAAAAGAAGAACTAAGCTTTTAGAAGCTGAGGCTCGAATTTTCTACGCTTGGTCGGTTGGCGCGCGTATTTACTTGAATATTCTGGAATATTTTGGATGTTTTCGTGGAAGAGCCCTATATAAAGGCGCTGCAATACGCGATCGGGGAAGTATTGAATTTGGCGAGACAAGCGAAGCTTCGGAGCGGAATAAAGTGAATCAGTGTGATTAATTTTTAGTGTTTTAAGTTTTAATTAGTGTAAAGAAAATTAAAGTGTTAATTTAGGTAATTTTATCGGCAAATTTTATTGCCACGAACCTCAAGCTCGTAACAATAGCTTTGTCTCATTTCTCTAAATCCCTGGGCCCATTTTATCGTGAAATACAAGTCCCTTCTTTAATACTCCTTTTGAAGCTATTATGTTTAAACCTAACATTCACCTTGACCGTGATATTAAAAAAGGTTCCCCTGAGGTGGAATTAAAATTAAAGGAAGCCATAGAAAAAAATTGGAAAGGTTGGATGATCATGTTGAATGCATCCAAAATTATTGGTCATGGCTGTACTGGTGCACCTGTCTGGATTCCCAGGTTTAAAATAATCCTTAGTTTTAAGTGCCCTTCATTTTGTTCCATTTTTACTGCTGAAACAGTAGCAATCCATGAAGCTCTGCTATATGTTAAATCACATAACTTAGACAAAACAGTAATTTTTAGCGATTCTAAGAGTTGTTTATCTGCCATTTTATCTAATCAATTTCAAAGTAAATATAAATTCTCCATAATTCTTAGTATAAAAAGCATTCTGCATAGGTGCTATCTTAAAGGGATTTCGGTCTGTTTAGCGTATATACCTAGACATAGTGGTATCTGTGAAAATGAAAAAGTGGATTTGTGTGCCAAAGAGGCTATTAGAAGTGGCACCCCTCTAAATATTACCTATTCTCATGACTTACTTTCACTTGCAAGGAAAAAGCTTGTTAACACATTGAATGAAATATGGAGAGCATCACAAATACAAAAAGGCAAGCATTATGCTGCTATACAAGATAATATTCCATCAAGACCTTGGTTTTTCATATTTAATAAAACAAAAGAACATGCTACTTCTATTGTCTGCTGCTTGAGAATTGAACATGCCTGTTCCTATGTTCACTTAGCCTAACTTAGGATTAGGGATAGTTCTCTATGCAAATGTGGCTTAGATGAGGGAAGCACTAACCATATATTCTTTAACTGCACCATGGTGTCATCATCTATAGATTCAGATATACAATTGTCTGCCCCCTGATATCCCTCGTCCCATAGATTTTAACTCCTTTCTAACCTTCACAAATACCTCTTTTGTATATATTTTATGTGATTTTATTAACTCTAACAACATTAAGTTGTAATTTGTCATATATAATAACACATTAGTAGTGTTATTCTAACAACATTGTCTGTCTTTTGTTGTAGGTAATTCCACAGATAAGTTGGCCAAAATTAATCACATAATATTGTTGTTAATACTTTTGTATTATCAATTTCCCTTTTTTATGCAGTTTTTTGTCCCAAATAAACCTTTTCGGATGTAACATATCATTGGCGAATTCATTCACAGTTCACAGTTTTCTGCACTTTCTGAGTTCTCATTATTTAACAAAGAATAATCTTAGGACAATAATACATTTATAAAACTAAATTTCAAATTTATCTAAATGAATTAAAAATTGTAAGAATTATAATTAATAAAATGTTTTAAATTACCTGGACTGAGGAAATGGGTAGAAATAGTCCCATAACAATGCACAAGCAGCTACACCAACAGCTAGAGTACACAGAAAGAGACGTCCATCAATGATTGCATAGGTTTCTTTGCATTTCAGATCGTCTGTTAGCACCTGTTTTATAAACATCAATCATAGTATTTTAAAATATTCTAAGTTCATATGCTGTTTTACAGTTGCTATTGTTATATCTATTAAGTCCTTACCTATGAAATAGCACAAAAAAATAGAAAACAATTAAAAAATATTAATTGTGTTACATTAATTATTAGGATTCTAGGAGCGAGAACCAATGATTGCAATAAAAGGGATTTCTGCCTTATCGTAATAGAAATTTGCCTCTATAATATTATTTAAAATTATTTAAAAAAATTAGTAAACAGTGGATTAAGAAGTTTCCAGTTGGAGATCCTGTAATTTCAGAAGACAGTTTGTTGTGTGGTGTCATAATGGACATACAGTTCTATTGGGCAAGTAGTAAGCTGCAAACTTGCCTATATGCATTGACTACATTTGACAGTATTTGTCATAATAACAAACTAAACCCATGTTATTAGTCATTTGGGGAGTCAATTCCAAATTCTCTAATATAAATATATATATTATAACTCAACTAATTAATACAAACTTTAACATAGTTTTAAAGTTGCCAATCAATAAGTTATAAGGAAATACACATTCCAAGCTTCTCTATTAAGCCATAAATGTGAAAGGCTGCTGTTAATACATATTTTGAAATAAATCTTCTACCACCACTTCAACACTACACACAACTCAAATTTGTAAATATTATTAATTAAGTAACATAACCATTGCTCTGATCATAAACGCAGAAAACTATACAAAGAAAACACATATACAACCAAATTAATCATATTTTTGAAGCTATATATATATATATATATATATATACAACATGTAACATAATTAACGCACTTTGAGAAAGTAGTTTGTTTAGAATCGTTTACTGAATCGATTCTTATCATTTTTAATATAGGTAATTTTTTATCCCATTTTATCCCAAAAATAATTAAAACTACGTAAATTACAGTCACACTAAATCTGTACAGTCAAAACAAATTGAAATGGACCGTAACTTAAGGCAATAAGACTTTTAAGAGTGCAGTTTTATTTGTATTATTACTAATTCTGTCATTCAATAAAAATAAATAAAAATGAACTTTATTTCAAGCACGTTAAAGTCTTTGCATTCGTGGATTTGTAGTGTGACCACAA
Organism: Parnassius apollo; assembly: GCA_907164705.1. Lineage (NCBI taxonomy): Eukaryota > Metazoa > Arthropoda > Insecta > Lepidoptera > Papilionidae > Parnassius > Parnassius apollo. Next base: position 2,094,393 of record CAJQZP010000935.1, read on the forward strand.
CATTCTTCCGGAATTAGTATAACTAATTTTATAAATAATCAGTGCATAAAAATGTTTAATATAAGTGTATGTATTATGATTATAACATAATATACTAATTGGGATGTCTGAGGGTGTGCATTAATTACGTTACATATTGTATATATATATATATATATATATATATATATATATTAAAATTATATAAATATATATATATATATATATAAAAGGTTTAGTTTCACATTAATTTGAATTATAAATACCAAGGTGATACATTGAATTTCACCATAGCCAGTATTAGAAAATAGCAAAGTATTAAGTGAGGACCTAATAATTTATGCAAATAGAATTTTAGAGATTAAATATATAGAACAGAATGCTAGTTACCTACCTCTCTAATCGCATCATCAATAGCATTTTTTGCTGCTGCACCATCCCATTTATTAATTTTCACAACCTGGAAGTTGGAGAAAAGCTAAGATGAAAAGAAATGTAAATAACGCTCTTCAGTAGGTTCTCGTTATACAGCTGTTAGCTCTGCATTTCGTATAGTTTCATAGATTCAGCTAATGCCCAACTATTTGCAAACACATTTTGGTTGTAAAATAGAAATTTAACTTGAAGTTGATAAAATCTTTTAAATATAGGCTTAGCTGAAGACAACACTCATCTATGGATTTAATTATGAAATAAAAACCTATTTTAATAAGTTTCTCACTAAATTTCATTCTGTTTTCTTTTTCACTAGTTGTGACGTGTCTGTTTTCCATATTAAATGCATGTTTAAATCATTAGAAATGTACCTCGGACTTTTCACCCATTTTAGACAAGGTATGACCTGTAATAATTCTTCAATTTTATTGGTAACAAAAACTGTAGTCACACACGTAAAAGTCCTTAAAATATTTAACTATTTGAGAAGGTAATCGTCACCGCTTCTTCTAATTCCAATCACAGACACCATAGATTACTGTGTTGCACAGACACAGAACCGTAGACAGAGAAATTGTCGTTCTTTCTCACTCGAGGCCACGCTAATCATTAGTAGTCTATAGGTTTCTCTGTCTACGTGTCTGTACTACCACAGTCTATAAATCCATATTTTATTATACTGTGGTACTAAGAAATTCAGGACTTCATAGGCGTGATTTTTACTGACAGCTGTCGCAGAGATCAAGCTATTTTTATGAACTATAGTTTGTTGTCTGCCACAGACAACTTACTGATTGTCATGGTCTACGTTAGTACTCTTATTAGCGTAGACAGAGAAACCTATAGACTAATGATTAGCGTGGCCTCGAGTGAGAAAGCGCGATAACGTAGTTTTAGGTTATACAATAATCTTTATGACTTTTAAACATATTTAGATAAAAATTTTAATTGTTCTAAAAACTGAACTGAACAAGATTCGCCAATCTTAAGCTCACCAAACACTTTTTTCTCACTTAAACCAACTTATAAACTCCTTACGTCGCTACGAACTGTCAAAGTTGTTTAGCAAAGTGTAGTTTTCTAAACAAAAAAACCGGCACGGAGAAAGGGACAAACAATCACACCGTTCTCTCTTATTTCTATGCAAGACGTATGCATAAATCTATCTGTTTCGTGTGCGAACGCGAAAGAAGGCGTCAATTTGTCTATAGGTTTCTCTGTCTACGCTTATTAGTTTGTGGTCATGATCTGAGCTGGTTGTTCATTAATTCATTTCATTTGTTTTGTCCGTTGACTTACGTTCCACAGTTTCATTTCTTTAAATAAGTTTTATTCCTATAATAAACTAGTTGAATAAACAAGAAACCGTTTCTCCCTACTAGTTCCACAGTTTCATTTCTTTAAATAAGTTTTATTCCTATAATAAACTAGTTTTTGAATAAACAAGAAACCGTTTCTTCGATTCATCAAAAAAAGCTGTTGCGTAAAACTGTTTCAGAAAAAAACGCCCAGTCCTACCTCTTAAGCAGTGGCGTAGCCACCTTGGGGCAAGGCGGGGCAGTGTCCCGGGGCGTTCAAGCTCAAGGGGCCCCTCAGCCTCCATGAACGTCCTCCGAAAAAATTATCCATGAACGACATGAAGCAGTGTTAGAGCCACGCGGTATCTTTTCTGTCATACGGCCTGCTCGAACCGGGGTGGTACCACGACCTCCGGAATACCAGCGTGAAGTAGAAGTTTACTTCTGCGTTTCGCTTGGTGAGTGCGGATGGCCGGATGCACAATTCCCTCCTTCCCTTTTAATACATAGTAGCGGAGTTGAATAAGGCACTACGCCAGGAGGATACCAGCACCTCTGGTGTCGGAGAATCCCTCACTGAGCATCCACACTCAAGTTGCCTTCTTTTTCCTGAGCGTGGGTGCTCAGGTTGCTCCAATATTCTGCGAGGGGCGGGAGTTCCACTCATGAGGTACCTTGAGGATCATCAGTTGATTGGTGACCACCAGTACGGTTTTTGTTAGGTTCACTCAGCTGGTGATCTTTTGGTTTACTTTACTCATAAATGGACGGAGGCAGTAAAATTCAAGGGGGAGGTCCTGGCCATATACCAGAAAAAATTCTGTTTGCCAAATTGGCAACGGTTTTTCATCAGCTTTACATTAGTTAAGTGTAAGTAAAATAACACAAAGTAAAAATTTAAACAAAATATTTATTTGCCCTTTACAAAGAAAATAAACCAATTTAACTGTATTGAAATAACTTTAAATTGTTTATTGTATCGTATATCTATATTACTCATTTTTTAGTAAAATCTTTATACCTGCCATAGTTTCTCAAATCGTCCAGGGTTAACTAGTAAAGCCATAAGATGATAAGTCGGCATTTCATATCCCACATTAGAAGCTGTGTAAAAAAGGTGAAATAAATAAGTAAAATACTAATTATTAACCTTGACATGAAGATGGCTGAGATAAAACATGTAAATATAGTACAAAAAGCTTAAAAATTCAAAGGTTTGATTTATGTACTTGCAAACATTTTTCGGGCATAAACTGCATCAAAACTGTTTATGACGCTAGTAGTATTTGTTATCCCTATTATTTTATGCATAAACAACAAATTAAAAGAATGTAGACAAAATTTATAAGGAATTTGAATTATAGCGCACACATTTATATACTATACTTACTATAGATTCTCCGGTATATCTGCAGTAAACATTAACGTACCTAAGAAACATATAAGACATACCCCATTATTTGCCCCCAACCCTACAAATTACAATTACGCAGTAAACTCACTTTTGACTCGTATTTACTCAATATAATATAAAGATTTCAAACCCAGATATACATACTTTACTAGTTTAAAAATAAAATGAAACATAGTTCAAAAGCTCCTGCAATAAATAATTTATCTATTTGTATCGGCCTTTTATTAGGAAATGAAAGGATATATATCTTTTATATTTATACACTGGATGATTTTTACCATCTGGAACAAATAGGCTGTACCAGGTGACCGGAATAAAGCCTATGGCAGTGTTATTTTACAATTCTATTTTTATTTTTCACTAATATATTATGAAATTGATGTATCAATAAATACTACTAATTGGGTACGTATTATTTTAAATTTGATAGTTTTTAAGTGATTTATTTGTTGTCACATTGTTTGTGACATTGACCTCAGATTTGAGCCGAATGTTAAAAGGCGTAACTTACAAAATCTCAATTTAGATGTGATAACAATATTTAAATATTGATGTTATTCACACTTCTATAAGCACATATGTTTTTGTTTTTTTTGTTTCTTAAATAATATTGTCTGTGGTTCCTATAAATATCGTAAAATCTTACGGTACATCGCGAAAAATGAGTTATATTTTATATTTAAATTTATGGTAAGTAACGCAGCAATTCATTTAATAACAGTTTCATATTAAAAAAAAATATTTGAAGCAATATAATCACCATATTGAGCTTTTGCAAATTCATCTCTTTAAAATAAACAAAACGCGCGTTACGTCACATCGTTCCAAAAGAAACGTGACAATGGCAGCCAGAGATGCGTCACTTTTTTTGGGCCAGCCCGCATGCACCGAATAAAAATAAAGTTCTTATATAATATTGAAAATAAAGTTTTATCTTTTAAATAAGTACGTACTTATTCGGTGTCGTTATCACTCGAATCTTTATATGTGTTATAAATTAATGCTTTTTGTTGTTAAATATATAACGTAATAACAACAGATGACTTTTCTTCTACAGCGATCTTTTACATAACTTTTTAATAATAGTTAATAAATATATATTATATCAATAATTATAAAAAAATAATAAAAATCTCATCATCATCATCATTCAATCACTATAAACAAAGAAAGTACTACATATAAAAAGTGCCTATATATTGAAGGTTTGTAGCCCCTGGTTAAACGACCGAAAGGTCATTGTGCGTTTTTCTTAATCGATTTCGTTCTCGAATTCGATAATGTAAGCATTTATTTATACGTACATAAATTTGTACACCCACAAAATCTGCATCTTAGTTTTAGTCTGCTTGTTCTATTTATTTTTATAGAAGAAGGGGCAACGAGCATGCGGCTTACCTGATGTTAAGTGACTACCGCCGCCCATGATCGACCGGAACACCAGGGGAATTGCAGAATTGTTCTACTTTTGGTGTCAACTTTACTTTTGAATAAAGATATTTAATGTGGGACATGACATTCAAAATTTAAACAGGGAACCTATAATTGGCTGTTATAACCATTTATGAGTTATTTTAAGGTATATTCATAAGAGAATGATATATTTTCTCGTTTCCTAAATTTTCGTAGTTTAGGATCTCTTGTTATCTATCATTTAAGGTTATGTTTTTCTTTTCAAGCCTTCACGATCGTTGATAGTTATTAGTTATTTTTAAAATTGCTTACACTATTCTCACATTTTTAATCAATTTTTAACTTCCTGTGGAAATATCCATAATCTTCTCTGGTTGCTAAAACATTAAAACATATTTGGAGTTTCAAAACGGATGTAATGATTGATTAAAACTACTTTTACGGATTTTATCGCGTTTATTTTACTATTATTTTTAATTCCCGACGTTTCGGGCGCTTTCCAGCACCCATGGTCACGAGGGTCTGAGATGACTGACGTCCCGATGTCATTGTTAAACCCGGAGTACATTCAGCTTTTTTTAATCATTGTTTATGGTCCGATCTATGCAAAATGAACTGACTATGTGCTGAGGTCTTGCAGTGGTATGCTTGGGTTTAGTTTTAATTTTATTGATTATAGGATCCCAAGCAGGTGGTAGTACCCAGCCTCCTTCTCTATTGAAATTAGGATGTTTTTTAATTTCAATAGCCTCACGTATCTTCCTTGGTAGGAATCGGTGTTCTTTCGCGAGGATTTGTGGTCTATCAAATCTGATGTAATGGTTGGGGCCTTCCAGGATATGATCACAAACTGCAGACTTCCCGGAACGTTGATGCTTCACATCAGCTATATGTTCTTTTACGCGGGTTCTAATTGATCTTTTTTGTTTGTCCTATATAAGAGAGACCACATTCACAATCAAGCTTGTACACTCATGCATCTTGTAGAGGAATATGACACTTGACTGATGGTATGAACTGACTAATCTACTTCGGCGGCTTGTAGAATGTTCTAATAGAAGCTCGCTTCAAGATGTAGCCAATCTTGTCTGTGACACCTCTAACATATGGTAGTACAGCAGGCACATGCTCGACTGTGGCTGGCTTCACTCGGTCACTGTGACGTAAGCGCGGGACCCGAAGCTTGTTGTCGTGTAGAACTTGCTTGACGTGCTGAAGCTCAGCGGCCAAGTATTTGCTGTCACAGATCCTTCGTGCTCTCTGTAACAAAGATTTGCCCACGGTAGCTAACTGTGAAGGACGGTGGTGAGATTCACCGTTTAAATATCGGTTTGTATGAGTCTTTTTCCTATACACAGTGTGACCAATGGTGTTGTTAGGATTTCGGATGACTAACACATCTAGGAAAGGTAAGGAATTATTTACTCCATAGTAAATTGAATTTTAGAGTTTATGGAATTAAGATGTTCTAAAAATGCAGTTACTTTGTCTGATTGTAAAATTGTGAAAGTATCGTCTACGTACCGCTTGTAGATCCTTGGTGTAACAGGTGCAGTAAGGAGGGCTTTCTCCTCAAAGTCTTCCATGAATATATCGGCGAGAACGGGAGATACAGGTGAGCCCATCGCAACACCATCTACTTGCTTGTAAAACTCTTCCTTCCGCAATAGATAGCCAGATGTAAGGCAATGTCTGAGTAATACTGCATATTTTGCTGGCATATTATTTTCCTCTAGTTTCCTAGTTATAATTGAGATGCAGTATTCAACAGATAGGCATGTAAATAGAGACTGAACATCAAAACTGACCATGATTTCATTGTCAGTAAGACGTAGGTCTTTTATCTCACTGACAAAATGGTATGAATCCTTAGTGTGAGCTCTTGTGTGTCCTCTGAGTGGTCATAATATTTTAGCTAAGTATTGAGCCAATCTGTAAGTTGGCGAATCAATCTGACTCACTATTGGACGTAATGGAGCGTTCGGTTTGTGTATTTTTGGTAACCCATACAACTTCGGTGGTTTGGCACATGAAGGTATTATCGAATTAACAGTCAAGTCAAGATTCAATTTCTCGGAGTATTTCTTAATTATATAATAATAGTAAAATAAACGCAATAAAATCCGTAAAAGTAGTTTCAATCAATGAGTAGTGTTCGCGTAAATATAAGAAATCGGATGTAATGATATTATTATTAATAATGCTATTCGCATGTTGGTATCCCATTGACTGTATGCTAGTTTGACATAATTATATTAAATGATATGTAATTAAAAACAAAATTAAACATAATAGCTGTATTCTTACGATGTATATAGTAGGAATTGCATTAGATTTTAGCCTTCGCCATTTCCCTTCGTTAACAAAACAATGTTTGGAGAAGCGTTTTGAGCAAGCGTGGCTATTCTTTGTCCAATGGTTTGCGTCCGTGGAATTACTCTCATCCAGTTTTTTACAATTCTTTATAATTTTTAGGCATACTTAAACAACGAAAATATAAAGAAGAATGTCGATATTGGGTTGTCGACTTTGCCGATATGCCTTAAAATCGCATCACTATTATTGAAAATAAATTTTATATTTCAATGTCATTTAGCGATTATATATAACAAATAGTCTCATTTAAAAAAACCCGACTTGTTATTTTGAAAATAATGTGAAATACAATTTTAGTGTAATTTAATTCTAGGATAATAAAATCGTACACACCGGTGGAAGCTTACGAATTCTGAACCTAGTTTCTTACGGGAAGAATGGGATTTGCATCCTAGTATAAAACAAGCCATCTCTATTGATATATTTTATTTAAAGATATAATTTTATAATAATATTTTAGTAAAATACTAAAGACAACAGACGTCAAACATTACATTAAATAATACGACTTAATTAAAACTACATTTGTCAAATAAATCAGCCAGTACGCTCTTGGCTAAATTAATTACGAGCTTATAAACTTTTTGAAGTGAAAACGCATCGTTATAATTTGAAAGTCTGATGATACGAAAAAGCGACAGTAAAAAGAGACGGACACATAAATTCATAAGATTTAATATGGGAGAAAATGAAATAGGAAGCATTATAGATTATAGCTCAATGCTATAATCTATCTAGATATAGGCGTGGCCTACGCGTTTTGTTCAACAAGGTACGAAGGTGTCGTGTGCCTATGGATTAAATAAGCAGTGAAGACGTACCAAACCTCATATTCGTAATAGGTAAAATTAATATAAATCTTTTTGTAATTAAAGAGTACTATATAAGGTATATCGGAAAGAGGAATATAATATCAGTGTCACACACACACACATACACACATATATATATATATATATATATATATATATATATATATATATATATATATATATATATATATATATATATATATATATATTAAAAGGATTGTTGCATTTATTTACTATACAATTATTTTTTTATATTTTATGCCAAACTTGTAATTTAAATTATAATATTACATAAATAATATGTAAAATACAAATACATTAAGTATTTGTATTTTATATTTCATTTCATTTGAAGGTTTCACTTCTGTCGCATGTGAGCTACACGCATATTTTTTTATTTAGTAATGTAAAAAGATACCAAAGATGACCACTTGGCATTTATAATTTCACGCATAAATTATACGCAACATCTTTAAATTGATTAGTATCTTTTTGCCATATTTGAAAGTTAAATTAGAAAAAGCAAAACAAAACACAAATACTTTTTAGTTTTGTCCTATTTAAAGTACAAAGTAACACTGTTATCGTAAACTTAAAAACAGAACTCGATAAGCGTAGTCTCGCTTCGAGATCTACACTAGTACTGACTACTGACTAGTACTGGGAGCGTGCGGGGTGAGCAGCGATGGTTGGACGCGGTGCACACCCGCGCGTTACCTCAGCCCCCGATTCCTCGGAGCTCACGCGCAGACTGTAATAGGCCTTCTACACGGTCGGGACCAACCACCAACCGTCGTGACCTTCGGTCGAGTTGATGTAAAAATGGACAGTGTAGACATAGGTTGTCTGACCAATATTTTGGTTGAGTCTGATGGCCTTGGTCGCGAGCGCATCCCTCACGACACGTTGGGTCCGTGGTTGACGCCGACCGTGTGGAACGCTGTCGGCCGACGAGAGCGCCTGAGTGCGCGCTTAGCAGTCGCCGCAGGCATACCCTTCCCGCGGATGTTTAACGGCACTATCGATACGAACGGAAGCAAATAACGTGAGGTCCTGACCGAATTCTTGTCACTGTACTGTGATTTACCATGTCTTAAAGTACCATGTCATGTTTGTTTAAAGTAATGCGCTCTTTCAGCCACAATTTTATCCATTTTTTTTCTTTTTTTTCATCTTCATTCAAGCATAGAAACGTTAAAGCTAAACCGATTTTTTGTTGTATAGAAAAGCAAGGAGCCATTTTTAAAAGTAACTACATTACGTCTTTACTCTTTAAATACCAGAGACAACTGACAAGTTGAGTCAACCACCCGACCGTGTAGAACGAATACAAAAATCGGTTGAGCCGACCAAGGTCACGACGGTTGGTGGTTGGTCCCGACCGTGTAGAAGCGCTTTAACTTGTAGTCATATAATATTGAAGAGCGATAACTTCCTAATACAGTTATTTATATACTTAAAAGAAATGTTATCAAATTTTGTTGATAAACCTGGTATGTTCCAAACATAAAGCATTTTGATTTGATTTTGATTTTTTTTAATTCCTGGATGCGGTGGCTCAGGACCATACCTTGTGTGTATGTTGACTCAATTTATGTAGAATTGTAAGTTCTCGCTATGCATACGTATGAAAGTAATTACTCTAAGTGTTCTAAAGATAACACAAACAAAATTACCATCTTTTTAAATAATGGAAATATCTCTGTGTAATGTCAAAATAACGTTTTTTTACTAAATGCATATTAAAGTATATACGGTACTTATAATGAAAACAATTAAAAAATTGGCTATTTGTCTGTTTTTTTTTTCCAGCTAAGTTCGCAAAATTACTGAACCAATTTTGACGGGACGTTTACTTGCAGATAGCTGATGTAATAAGGAGTAACTTAGGCTACTTTTATGGTTGAAATATAATTAAGGTTCCGCACAAAAAATAATCAAAACCCATAAAATCCAACCGTAATAAATTCCACGCGTACGAAGTCACGGGGAACATTTAGGTTAGTCCACTACTTCTTCTTCTTTATTAACTGGCTTCACGGCTCTGGTTTCTAGACATTCTGAGCCTATCCTTTCTTTAGGAATCTTCATTTTATGTTCTTTTTCTTCACAGTATGCTGATGCGTCACATTGCGAAGCCCTTAGGGGATTTTGACGACAGCTCGACCTAGCGGACAGTTGATGACGACAGCCACTCAAGTTCATAAGGCGCCCAAGCGATCAAAATAACTTGATGTTTATATCGACATCAAAGCACTTGTTTCGTAGTTTTCTCTAATAGTTCACACGCGCGGGCACTTAATTCACAAAATCACATCACTTTCCGAATCAAAATCCACTTCAAACCATTATTCAAGCGACAATACAGGGGCGACAATCCGTATACGACCAAGTTCCCGTAAAAACCATAGATAAATAAATTGTAGCAAGCTAGTAAAAACCATAGATAAATAAATATGTAGCAAGCTAGTAAAAACTCCCGTTAGTCCACTACAAATCAAAAGACTACAGATTATTATGTATAACGCACAGAGTACTTTGGTGCTATGTTGTTTTATGTACAACACTATCGATAGGTTTATGGATTGGTGGATTGGGGCAAAGACTTTAGTTGGGGTTGTTTTTTAATAATAATAAAAAATGGATTGGGGAAAATGAAGTGACTTGATTTGACTATTAATTTCTGAAAGCGTTTTCATTTTCAAGTTTGCATTTCGGTGTCTAATAAATATTAAAAATAATAACGCTTTAAAAGTTATGGTAAGTCTATAATAGTCTAGTGTAACATTGTCATTGTTAAAAATATTGATGGGCATTGGATTTGGCCCGGTAGTTAAGCTGTGTAAATGCTTTTCGTTATAAAAATCTATTGTTAATTAAAACATTGATATTAATAATTGGAATAGTGTTAACAAGTTAATTACTTGGTAATTTTTTTGTTGATCTATATTAAATTACCATGTGATATTTACACTTTAAACTAAAAAGAGGTCAAAACTCATAGTGATTTTCCGTAATGTAATGAATTTACTATACTTATAGGTCGTTTGTCTTTACGTTTTAAAATGGCCAAAAAAAGAAAACCTTCAACAAAACCTGCTGCCCGACGATCAACTCGACGCGGGAAACAACCAAATGCCGAAACTGTTGTTGGGGAAGGCGAAACTTCCACCCCCGTTGAATCAACTACTTCAGAGCTACAAGCTAATGATAAACCTCCTGAAGATTCATGCATAAACATTTCTGCATCAACAAAAAATAATATTCAATCATCTGAACCTCAGAGCTTGAAACCTAGTATGAAATGTTTACAACCAGTTGTAGCTCTGCATAAGAAATTTGGTAAATATCGTTGTCTATTTAATAATGACGATAATTTGTCGAGAAAGGGTGAAACTGGAAGTGACAGTGAAACTAATAGCAGTATTGAAACTAAGGCAATTGATCCTTGTGCTAGTTCAGAATCTGACTCAAATGCGTTAGATGTTCATTCTGATACAAATAGTGGCGCTTGTCCCAGTCCTCTGACTATTGTCTCAAAATCAAAAGATAATCAAACCACCCAAGCCGTTCCACAGCCATTACCAGAAAAGTCAAAAGCTGCTCCAGTAAAGCCCTTACAAAATTCAAAAAATGACAGTAAAAGAATTTTGCGAGGGAATCATTCAATAACTGATACATCAGTTTTAGTTGAGTGTGTAGAACAAATGGAAAGTATGAAAAGAGATGAAAATGTTAATATACAATCAAGCCAAGAAATTCAAGACATTCCATTGCAAGAACAAATTGAATATGCATGTGACGAAGATGAAATAATTACAGTAGTTCAAATAGTTGAGGATGATAACCAAGAGCTTTATTATAACATTAAGATAGATAGTCCAAAGAGTGAATCAAAATTGCAGCAGATTAATGATAAAGAAATATTAGAAAACAAGAAACGTGATTCTGATTTCCAAAAACATTTTGCAAACTTAAATCTTGCCTCCCAGTCAAGTTCACGAAATTATTCACCTATGGATTGTTCTGAAATTAAATACTCACAAGTAACTGAATGTAATATACCTGATATATTTCTGAAAGAGAATTCAAATGATTTGACAAGGCCTGATCCAAGCTTAACCCCTAGTTCTACTTTATCTGATGATAGTAATTCCTCGAGGGTAACAGAGCATACACAAAATAATTCAAATGATTCAGCAGAGTCCTCTCCTACGGGAGTCAGACGATCTAGCCGAATCAAGACTATTAGCAATATGAAACAGAAAACAAAAGGATATGGTTTAGTCAAGACACCATTAAAGAAAGCTTTAATTACACAAACAAAACTGAAACTTGAAGAATTAGGCTCTGATAGTCAAGAAAAAGTCAGTGAAATTGTTACAAATACAACCTCAAATTCTGCACAATTTCCAGTTCCCTCTGAAATGCCAGTAAAAGTAAAATCCCGTTGGCGGAGATCCAGTGAGCTTGAAATGGGTGCAAACTCTCCAGCTAACTCCCCACTTGCTAGTCCAAGTTTACCTCAAAGATTACTACCCCCACTTGAAGAACAGAATCCTTCCCATGAGGAGCAGAATTGCACTGAGTTAACTAAGGAAGCTTATGATAAGATAATTGAAGAGAGAATGAATCAGTACCAACATTTAGATGAGAATGAGTATCTATGTGATCGTATGATTAGTAAAGACACAAAGAAGATGATATGTGACTGTTTCATGACCAAAGAAGAATTAGAGCGTGGAGAATTAGCATGTGGAGAAGATTGTTTAAATAGATTACTCATGATTGAATGGTAAGAGTTTATAATTTCAATTATTTTTGTGAATTATGATATACTATATTTACTATTTACAGAAAAATTAAGTACAAATAACATTTTTCAGTAATTCTCGGTGCCCTGTTGGTGATCGTTGTACAAATAGACGATTTCAAAATAAGGAAAATGCTGCATTGAAAGTCTTTTATGCAGATAAAAAAGGTTGTGGAGTTGAAGCTAATTCTGTTATTCCTGCGTAAGTTACTTTATTGTACGTTCCCACTATATCTTGTTGATACTTAATTTTAAGTCAAGTTATACAATAATATAACACATAATAATCATTATCATCAAATGGATTACGATGTGGGGGAGGAGGATTTTATTTTAATATTTACTTAAGCTTAGTGTTAGTTGTTTCTCATATTTAACCTAAAAGTATTTTTGTTAGGTAGTATTTTTAATTTAAATAACATACTGTATAATCATTTTACAGAGGTGAATTTCTAATGGAGTATGTAGGTGAAGTCCTAGATTATGAACAGTTTTATAAGCGAGCACAATCTTATTCTGATGAAAACAATCTTCACCATTACTTCATGTCCCTAAAAGGTGACACAGTAATTGATGCAACAATGAAGGGCAACATATCTCGATTCATCAATCATTCCTGTGAACCAAATGCAGAGACACAGAAGTGGACAGTTAATGGAGAGCTCAGAATAGGTTTTTTCAGCAAAAGAGATATTGCTATTGGAGAGGAGATCACCTTTGATTATCAGTTTCAGCGTTTTGGGTAAGTAGCTTATGATTATTTCACTCATATTTTTAATTTAACTGAATATTTTGACTTTTGTTATTAGTCTGCTCATGAAATAAACAAAAATATTTGGCTAACATTATCTCAAGAAGTAACTAACATTATAATACTGCATAATTAAAATCAGGGGGTATTGAATCAATGAACAGTTTAATTGGTTGATTTAATTTGTTAATTGATTGACAAAGATCAAGAATTGTTGATCTTCTACTGCTAGTTATTTGACTTATGTGTGTAAGAAATTAAGAGTACAAGTGAAAAGTATGGCAAATTGTTAGTAGTATTTAAATTTTTAATTTGCAGTTTGTGACAAGTTGCCTGTCAATTCAGAAATGATTGTGCAGCTTAGGAGATTATAAATATTTTAAAAAATATATAAAATAAATAAATAATACAGTTATAGATAATAAACCCCCTAATATAGTATAGTTACTGTTGGATGTGGATCATTTCAACTTTAAAAACAATTACTTAGATAGTCTTAAAAACCGAGTAGGAACTTAATGACTGCTGTGTCTTTTGAATCTAGAGTAAACCACCTAATAAAGCAATTTACATTAGTTAATTTGTTCACTACTTGGCGAACAAAAAGAAACAAGTTTTGTTACATTTACTAAAAAATTGTTGCCGACCCATAGGTATTTACATTTTCTTTGTTAATTAAGGATTATGATTTCTTATATTTACGCGAACACTACACATTGAAATAATATTAGTTTTTACGGAATTTATTGCGTATATTTAACGTTTTAAATACCCGACGTTTCGAACGCTTTACAGCACTCATGGTCACAGGCGGGACAGATGTTAAATGTCCAGATTTCATAGTTAACCGTGGTTACCATAGATTAAAATTTAACTTTTGTTCTGATCTACACAGTAGTTACAATATCAGTTGTGTGTTGTTAAATATATGCAATAAATTCCGTAAAAACTAATATTATTTTAATAATTAAGGATTATTATAAATTTAAATTTATCATGTTAAAATAAGGTGGTGATAATAATAAAGGATCAATCTTTTGATTCCCAGTCATTTTGATGTATTTTTGAGATCCACTTTTTTATATACCATTTCTGTAGACCTCACAGTCAGTAACAATTGAAAATTCCAGCAAGTGGTGTGAGGTGGAGTTCACATATCAGTGATGTGTTTGTTACATGCAGCAAGGTGGCGCAGCGGTGCTACTGTGGAGCAGAGAATTGTCGCGGATGGATAGGTGCCGAGCCTGACTCCGAGGATGATGATGATGAGGTATTAATTAATACAATTATGCTGACCCTGCTGCTGCATTTTTGCATTACATAGATGTCCCACTGTAAACTATTAATATATTTCTGATGGAGCAGCAGTGTGATATTATAAAAAACATTATTTCCACCCTACATATAAATACAACCTAAAACAGCGACCTTGATGGTGCATATTATAAAGTGACGAGGGTGACAACTTAGTTCAAACTGTCTTATAGTTTTTACTTGTTGTTTGCCGCCACCATTGCTTATAAATGTGCGCATAAATACAGGCACATCTATGCAAGTATATGTATATATAGCAGCTAATGGAGCTGCTGGACAACACTTCCCTTTATCTTTATTGCACTTTAACATTTGTAGAATTAACTGTCACTATGTTGTACTTTCGCGTCCTGTAATAGATAGCTGACTACAAAAATGTTAGGGAGAGTTCTAACCTATCATACCTAACATCCTAACAATCCTAGCTTTATATTAAACAGCCCTAAACCTAACCATAAATGTGATATACATAAGTGCTGGATATCTTTACCTGATATATGTGGTAACCGGCGAAAAATGGTGAGGAAATGGATACAGAGGTCACATTTTCTTACTGCCAATCTTGCAGACAAACAAGACCATGGTTAGATGCAAGGTGTCTTTGTCACAGTGAGCCAAATGCTGCAGCCTTCAATGCCACAGCATCAATGGCCAAATACAAAGAAAGCTTATTTACAAGTTACTTAACTACTATGAGACCCGTTTACTGGAATCGAGGCATTCTATCTTAGTCCTCAAGAGTGACAAAGCATCTGCATTTTGATTCTTAAGCAAGGTTAAATGTAGATGTCTATGAGTCACTCAGCGTCCACTTACCATCAGGTGGACCATATGCTCGTTTGTCACCCTTATCCTATAAAAAAAGAAAAGTATTGAAATCAAAAGTCTACAAATTTTTGGGATCCAGTAACCAATTTTGCAACTTAATTAATATTTAATAAATTATATTACAGCTCCATGGCGCAGTGAGAGTACTGAGTTGCATCGCTTGGGGCCGCGGGTTCGAATCCCGCACGGAATAAGTTTTTGTATTGCCTACAAATAATTGTTCCAGGTCTGGATGTTTGTCCCTGTGCAATTTACGTTTGTAAACTGCCTCTACGATAAAGGAGAAAATCCTAGTGTGGGGGTAAATTTTTATAAAGATTTATATAGAATAAAATTATAACCATATTGCATAAACTAATCATTTTTCTGCCAGCTTTATCAAAGTGATAATATTTTAAGCTCATTAAGAGAGACCTAGCGAAGCAATGTCAATTTCAAAATCTTGCATATGACATACTAAAAATATGACTTCTAAATGCACATGGATAGCACTTACACAAATTTTTTAAAGTGTTATTCAATACCTAGTACTACACTGGTAAGCAAAAATACGAAATAAAATTAATATAGATAAGTGTTGATAAATGGAGTTGTGATAACTCAGGGGTTGAGCGCTTCTTATAAATTGTACATTGCACAAGCAACTTGGGTTCGATGCCTGTCGGTAGCAAGATATTCTTAATTGCATTTTTAAGTGCTGAATCATAATGTGCTAAGCGATGATACATCGTGAGGAAACCTGTATGACTGAGGAATAAAAATATTTGAAAGACATGTGAAGTTGTCTATCACTCACTGAAACAATGTGGTGGACAAAATGCTTTATAATCCTCTCAAAAATGACAGAATACCTGTATCCAGGGATATGTATATGTAATTAACTAACAAAGTGCATATTTAATATTCAGGAGGAAGGAGATGTCTCAACATCGAAAACAGGAACAATTGAATCTTCAGAAGAGCCATGTGGAACAGATGTACTGTCTGAACAACCACAGCCTGGAATTCCTAAAATCAAAAGGGAGCGAAAATATAAGCCAAAAGCACCTGACTTGGTGCAGGATGCTGATGTAAGATTGTACTTTATTTACTATTTTGATTTCGGTAATTCAGTATCTATAATATGAAATGTTTTTTTTTATTACAAATAATTATCATTTATAAGAGACACATGGAAAATTGATGTATTAAATGTTTAATTTCTCAGTATTTATTGAATAGCGCTTTCCTTAAAAAAAATTATGAGGGCTGCACTGAAAATTTCGGGAATCAACGAAGTGACACAACATTACTATTTAAAAATGTATTTATTGCTTTTCGAAGTATTCTCCGCGAAATTTGACACATTTTCCCGTACGATGGAACCAATCACTGTAGCAACCATTCCATTCGGAAATTGGGGTCTCCAAAATGACCGTTTTGTAGGCGTCCACAGCTTCTTCAGGTGATGAAAATCTGTCCACGCAATTTATTCTTTATTTTAGGGAAAGTATAGAAATCATTAGGGCTTATAATTCTATGTTTTTTTGTTCTAAAAACTCTTTTGTTCTGTGTGCGGTGTGAGAACTCGCATTGTCGTGATGGAGGATGATGTGGCGGTTGCAGTTCTCTTTACGGAGTTCAGAAACAACCTGTGGCAAACAAATGCTAGCATACCATTCTGCATTAACCGTTCTTTGTCCCTCAAGAGAAATAATTGTAACATGGCTGGTTTTGGAGACAAACGTGGCCACCATTTTTTTTTGCAACACTCCGTGAACGAACGATTTTTGTTGGCTTTAACTCATTTTCGAACACCTAAACTTGTGACTGGTTTTTTGTTTCGGGTTCGTACGTGTATGTCCAGGATTCGTCACCTGATACGATGTTGTATACTGCATTTGAGGATCCTGCGTGGAATCTTTCGAGAGTTCTGACGCACCAAGTAACGCGAGCCGCTTTTTGCTTTTCACAGAGCAAATGCGGTTATCCATTCGGAAAACAACTTTTTTACACCTAATTGTTCATGCAAGATTATTTGTATTTGACACATGCCAATATCTAAAGTTGCCTGAATTTCGCGGTATGTCACATGTCGATCTTCCTCAATCAGCTTACGCACAGCATCAACGTTTTCTTGGGTGACTGCAGTGTTTGGACAACCTTGACGGGGATCATCACTGAGCTTGACACATCCATGTTGAAATTCAGCAAACCAGCGATAAATTGTGGTTTTGGATGGGGCTTCATCACCAAATGCAGAAATCATCCGGTCAACACACTGTTTTTGTGTTAAACCACTTCGAAAGTCATAATAAATCATCGCTCTTGAATTTTCTCGAGTCAATTCCATTTTCTCAACGACTAAACAAGTTTGACAAAACCTTGTGACAAGACCGAGAATCTTTTTTTAAATAAATAAATGGTATTCGATTTTTAAAAACAAGGAGTTTTCAATTAAAAAGATTTTAATATGATAGGAACAGTGGAAATATTCCATTCCCGATACTTTTAGTGCAGCCTATGTACAGTTTACAAACTCTTAACTATAACAAACACTTTTTTTAATTCTGGATATAAAACGGACTTTTTATGTATTGCTACATTTTGGTATATTTAAAATAATTGTCCAGTAATCAGCACTAATCGTATAAATATTATTTCAAATAAAAATTGTTTTTACTGATTTTATCCCACCTTGGATTTTATCACACCCATGATCATGGATGCTGAAAAGTGCTTGCGTAAACATAAGTAATCATTATGTAGAAATATATTGCTTATATTAAGGTTTTCTAAAAATCAATTTGTTTATCATATTAAAGGTTCAATTTGGTAAGGTCAAGTGAAATTACTAGAACAAGCTAGTCATAACTAAACTGTTGATGTTTTCATTTTTAAATTTACTGATATTGAAAATTACTTTTCAACTATGGAGTGTAGAAGTAAGGAGTACAGACTGTGTATTAAAAAGTGTCCATAGAAAACCGTTAAATAAAGGTGGCGCCATTATAGCTACGGGCAAAATTTTAAAGAACGTGCCGAAAAATATTAGTGGGATAGAAGACTTTTTTGAGGTTATATTTAGTAAATAAAAATATTTTAGATTTTAGAGCTACTAAGCAGTTTAGCAGCACACTTCAAAACGTCGACAACTGCTTCATGTGTTCAAAATGCTTTATCCCAGTAGCTACTCCAGCGCTGTTGTGGAGAGTTTTTGAACTTTTATTTACTGCTTACAGATGAACACTTTTTCAACTATTCTACTATGGGAGTTGGTACTCCTTACTTCTACACTCCATATTTTCAACTTAAGAGACATGATTAAATGACAATGTTTGTCGGTACAGATCGAAGATGACCTCGAAGCGCTCAGCCGCACGGGTGTGAAGAACCAGAGCCACACGCTGCGTTTGTCGCGGACTGTAGTGCGCGCGAAGACAAGACGTGCGCAGACCGCACTGCTGAGACTTCTGCGGGACGCCGACCTGCCGTGCCGCCGCCTATTCCTCGACTACCGCGGCTTGCGGTTGCTGGCGCCCTGGTGTGCTGATGCCTCCACCGAGTTCAGGTCAGTACCGAATTTAGGTCAATTGTCGAGTCGGGTTGTATTGACTGACACCCCTGCCAACCCCTCGTCGTTGCTGACTTCCTGGTATTTTGACGCCTCCACCGACTTCAAGTCACTGACCGAGCTTTGGTCCCCTGGTGATTTTATTTTAATAGAATAAGGATGACAAAGGACCACACAGTTCACTTGATGGTAAGTAAATGCTGTGGCCCATAGACATCTACATTTATCCTCTATTAAGAATCAAAACGCAGATGCATTACCACCTCTGGGGGCTAAGATGGAATGCTTGGTTCCAGTAAAAAGGGGGTCCGGATCTCTACACTCACCATATGAAATATTGCAGTATTAAGCTGCTCTTTTTCGCTGGTATTCTGTAAGAGTGTGGTCCTTCCCCGGCCGAGCCGACCCATTCGTGCTACAACCGTAATATAGCTGTAGCGTTGCTCTATCACATATAAATTTTTTACCGCGTCTATGGGTGCCTCTATAGGTCCCATAGCTGTAATACCGAAACAGACCGACTCCTCGACCACATCCAAATGGCTACAGATTCAATGCTACAGCAGATCCCATCCGCAGAGACCGTGATCCTTGGCGATTTTAACGCCCACCACGCCGAATGGCTCTGTTCACTTATAACCGATCATGTAGGGAGATCTGTTTATGACTTTGCTTTGGCATATGGTCTGACACAACTGGTTACTATGCCTACGCGGATGTCAGATGTGGAAGATCATACACCTTCCCTATTGGACCTTCTACTGACCTCTCACCCGGACGGATATCAGATTTCCGTCGACGGTCCTTTAGGCTCGTCGGACCATTTTCTTGTTAATGCTGGTGTTCCACATAGCTGCGTGTTATCGCCAACGCTGTTTCTTCTGCATATCAATTATATGTTGCAAACCCGTAAAATTCATTGCTATGCAGATGACAACACTGGTGATGCTCTGTACACCGGCCGTGCCAATATTTCTCGGGAAAACGTCTCCGAGTACCGGGACAAACTTGTGTCTGAAGTCGAGTCTTTGCTGAACAGAGTCTCGGATTGGGGGCGACAAAATCTAGTCCAGTTTAACCCCCAGAAGACACAAGTTTGTGCGTTAACCGCTAAAAAGAACCCCTTTGTCGTATCTCCTCAGTTTGAAGGCACTCCCCTTGCTGCCTTAGCTAGCATCAGAATCCTCGGCGTCGACATATCGAATAGTGTGCAGTTTCATGGTCAGCTGGGGAAGGCCAAATTGGCCTCTAAAAAGCTTGGCGTGCTCAGCAGAGCGAGACAGTATTTCATACCGGCGCATCGCTTGCAACTTTACAATGCGCAAGTTCGGCCTCACATGGAATACTGTTTTCATCTCTGGGCCAGGGCACCCCAGTGCCAGCTCCTTCCACTTGACCGCATCCAGCACAGAGCGATTCGAATCGTCGACGACCAAATTCTTTCTGATCGGCTTGATTCATTGGCGCTGCGTAGTGATGTTGCATCCCTTTGTGTTCTCTATCGTATCTACCATGGGTAGTGCTCTGAGGTTTTGTTCGGATTAGTTCCAGCCGCCAAATTTCACGAACGCACATTGCATCAAAATTCCCGATACCATCCTCACCATCTGGATGCTTGGTGGTCTACTACAGTACATTTTACTAGGAGTTTTCTTCCTTGTACAACTTCTCTGTGGAATTGTTTACCACCGTCGAATTTTCCGGACCGATACAACTTAGGAACCTTTGAGAAAAGAGCTTAATCCTTTTTAAAAGGCCGGCAACGCATCTGCAATTCCCCTGGTGAGCTGAGCTGTTGTCATCTGCACGGGCTTTCTGCCCAGCAGGTATCGGGCCTTAGGGTATGCCCCCTTTACCCGGACATTCCTCACGGCACACTACAATGTGCCGGTCCTGGGCGCCTTTGATGTTAAAAGGTGTTGTAATGTAAATAACGACTTTTCGTCGTAATCGGGTAATTTTTCAAAAAAAGGATGGTTATCTCAATAATTGTGTTTAACACAATTATTTTGTCTAGGTTGGCCTTTCTGCGGCATTGTGGGGTTTACTCGACTCCCTAATCCTGGCCCGTTGTCGGCGCCGTTAAACATACCGCGCGCCAGCCGGACCACGAATTCGTGTAGGCTCTCTGTCTTCAGGTTGGCCGCTATGACGTCGTTTCGGACGTAGCGACCCGCACCGACTATGGTTCTCAATGACAAATTCTGCTGGGCCTGAAGTCGCCGCTTCTGATGATCGCTCAGGAGTGCATACCAGGCCGGAGCAGCGTATGTTAGCAAGGGTCTTATGTATGTTTTGTAAATAGTCAACTTCGACTTTGTCGGTAACTTGGATGTCAGGACAGGGCGGAGCATCGCCTGCGCACATCGAGCCCTGCGGATAACAAGGTCGACGTGCGCAGTCATGCGCAACATCCTGTCGATCCGGCATCCAAGGTGGGTCACGGCCTTCTCATATGCGATCTCCTGGCCTCTGAGGGTTACGGTGGTGGTAAATTTCTATAGCGGCGAGTGAGCAGAGCGGTCGTCTTGCTAACATTGACGGCCATCCAACACTCATCCAACCATGGTGGCAGCAAGTCCAGCAGACGTTGCATCCTTGCAGCTGCAATATAGGCTCTTCTGGACGACGTGAAGTATGCGCTGTCATCCGCAAATAGCGCCAGCTCGACGTCGTCCTCCCATTCGTGCAGATGCCCTGCCAGGGTAGGTATGTCATTGGTGTAAGCCGCGTACAGGATTGGAGACAGACAGCTGCCCTGTGGCACACCAGCTGTTATGGGTTTTATTGCGGACTCGGCGTCCTCTACACAGACGTAGAACTTCCTGTCTACGAGGAAGGACGCCACTAGCCGCAATATAGCAGGAGTGACACTGGTCTGGTCGTCTGAATTCAGGGTGCCACACCCGGTCGAACGCCTTCTCGATATCGAGAAAGACGCCCAACGATATGCGGCCGAGGTTGTGCTCGGCCGCAAGCAGGTGCAGCACTCTGGTCAGCTGTGTTGCTGTTGAGTGACCCCTCCTGAATCCATGTTGCTCCGCCCGAAGTTGGATGCACGGGCGGAGACGTCTCAGCAGTAATCTTTCACACAGTTTAGCTATATGCGGTAGCAGCGTGATCGGCCTGTAGTTGGCAGCTCTACGCCTACCTTCCCGGGTTTCGGCAAGACGATGATTTTGCCTTTTTTCCAGTCCTCCGGGAATTGGGATGTCCGCAATATGCCATTGTAGAGCCGACCTATCTCTACAAGGACTCTATTGGGCAGCTGTCGTAGTGCAGCGTTGGTAATCCCATCGTGCCCCGGCGCCTTCCTCGGTTGCAGGCGGGTTACTATGGTGTTTCGGTTGTTCATGGGCGGCGGTAGTGACTTACCATCAAGTGAGCCGCATGCTCGTTTGCCCCCTCTTCTATTAAAAAAATCCCTCATCAAGCTATATAGTGTGATGGTGTAACTCTGATTGGAATTGTTGCTGGTGGGAATCACACCACAACTGTGTTGTATTTTGTCATTTTAATAACACACACTATGTTCAAAAATACCTCAAAACCTGAAAACTAAGTAGTACAACCAGTGCGTGTTGCCAGTGATGACTTACGGATCTGAGACGTGGTCCTTCACCGCTGGCCGTATGAGGACGCTCAAGGTCGCTCAGCGAGCTATGGAGAGGGCTATGCTCGGAGTTTCACTGCGTGATAGACTCAGAAATGAGGATATCCGCAGTAAAACCAGAGTGGCCGACATAGCCCAACGGATTAGTAACCTGAAGTGGCAATGGGCTGGCCATTTAGCTGGAAGAACCGACAACCGTTGGGGAAAAAAGGTTCTCGAGTGGCAGCTTCGTACCGGTAGGTGAAGTGTAGGGCGACCCCCCACTAGATGGAGTGACGACCTGGTAAGACATGCAGGAAGTCGATGGATGCAGCTGAGGACCGTGCTTTGTGGCATACCTTGGGGGAGGCCTATGTTCAGCAGTGGACTTGTGAAGGGCTGTTATGAATGAATGAATAATGTCCAAAAACAGGTTATAAAATATTGGTTTGTAATTGATAGTGATTCATTTATTTAATACATGGAAACCAAATATCAAACATCGAAACGAAGTCAATCATGATTCCCATTGGTTACTCAATTACTGGCTGGCTTTGAATTCTACACTCAATTATTTTTATCTCTTTTTTATGTCTTCTGGTCTGCATCTCTAATAAATATTTCGTTCACTCATTACTGCCTATGAAAAGTCCACTGTTGAACACACGCCTCTCGTATAGATTTCTACATGACAAATATTTAAATTGTTGTGGTTACCTGAATAATATATAAGGAAGCTTGTGTGTCGTTTATTAAGTGATGATATAAAAAATTCTTTACAATTCTCTGTTTATTTGTAGGCTAGAAATGCTTCTGACTGTGGACCGGTTACCAATCACAAACAAAACAATGGTGCAAGAGAGCCGTTTCTTCACGATCATCGAGCGATGGCGTAGCACCATAGATCCTCCAACTGATACTCAGTTTATTGATGAGGCGACCGGTAAATATGGTTTTCTTGAATAGATTAGTGTACAAAACAATAATAAAAACAATAATTTACAAAAACGTATATGTTCTATTTTTTTTGCGCTCTCGTCATCAGCCCGTTAAAGTCTGATCACGGGACTCTCCCGTTTTAGGGAGTATTTTGCATTAATACTTGGCATGCAGATTGACAGAGATCGCAGTATTAAATGTCTCGCATCAATATCGCTATTGCCTGTCGCCGGTATGGGTACGACTAGCGTAAAAGATATTATTATTAGAGATGGGCCGAATATTCGTTTTATGTTCAGTATTCGGCATATTCGGCAGCTTTACCGAATATTCGTATTCGGCCGAATATTCGTCTAAATCACCGAGCATTCGGACCGAACATTTTTAGTGTCCAATGTATTGAAATGTACGAATTGAGTAATGCGATGTCTGTTACTGTTGAAAGTATATTTTATTTATTCTACTCGTACTTACTCTAGTCCAGAATGCCTCAATAAAATTTATACATTTATGTTTTTGAGACACTGCAAATTTAACATTTTATTTAATTTCTATTTGTTAAAATAGAAATATGATAAAATGTTTTTGAAATCAAACAACATTAATGAGAAACATTACATTACATTAGTACATTTCACTTTACTTAGGTCGTCAGTTTCCCTAAAATAAGTCCAAATAGTAAATCTCCTGCCGCTCATTTTTATCATATAATTATCAATTTTCACTAAGAATAAAACAAACGAAATACTTTTTTTATCACAAGAATATTCAAAACATAAGCATGTGCCGTCAATTTGCTCAGTACTAGATGATGCAATTAACTGTCAGGTGCGGCGGGGAACGAGGGGCAGGGTCCGGCGCTAATCCCGCGCGCTTTAGGGTAACAAGTTTCGACAAAAATTGGTTGGGTACCGAGGTTATTCTGCCGAATAATGTTCGGCCGAATATTCGGTTCGGTAAAAGTTTTATTGAACATTCGGCCGAATATTCGTATTCGGTGAAATCCATATTCGGCCCATCCCTAATTATTACTATTATACCGCTATCAATCGGGAGCCATTACAGTTTTTGGCTTTTCCCAGAGTCCCCTCTTACGACACTCACGGAATGAAATGGGATAATGAATTTTAAGCCACGGTGCCAAGATCAAGTGGACAAAAATTGATTTAAGCATTTGCAAAGGAATTTTTGTGGCATCTAGTAAACTACGGGATCACTTTAAAATTTTTAGGCTTTAAATTTTATTGTACAAACGGATTAATCATAGAAATTTATTAATTATAGAAATATCTGAATGATCAGCGTTCAGCGACCAATGCGTAAACGCAGCATTTATCCGGGGAACTACTTACTAAGCCAGAGAAAGTGAAAGATCTCACAGTTTACATGTGAACTATAGCTATAGCAGTAATCACGTTAGGTCATGCAAGGCGCACTGTGACTAGTTCCGCATCTGACCCGCATAGCTGCTTATTTTATGTACCTTAAATATTGAATGAAAGTATGTATTGCTACAGGTTTACCAGTAGACATGCCTGAAAAGAATAAAGAAAATACGGTTATGCTGGAAAAAGTTAGAGATCTCTCAACTCAGTTGCTAGAAAGATGGTCCAGTTTGAAGGTATGCTTATGGAAAATCTATCTTATAAATTAAGATTTTTTTTGTTTATATCTTCTTTGCTTTCATTAATGTTACGTTTCCGGATAATTTAATGATTTTGATGGCTACTAATGCTGGATATTATAATGATTCACTAAAATTAAATCATCTGTATTAACAATATTTAGTAAATAAGATATGTTGATGAATTATTATTACCTAATATAAACTTGTTCATATAGTTTATTGCCGTAAAAATCTACGAAAATAATCCAGCTGACAATGGTTGTGTGGTCATATGGATGTTTGTAGATGTGGTAATTACGAAAATGAAACCTATTAGCTCATTAATGTTATAATATATGAAATGTTGACAAAAAATCCTTTTGGAAACGAATATTCATATTGTTATTCATATTCGTATGGTTTAAATCTAATTAAAAAAATAAGTGTCTGGAATTTTGTAGTTAAATATTTACAATATGTTTTTAGGAAGTGTTCAAAATCCCTAAGAAGGAAAGAATACAACAAATGAAAGAGCACGAGCGGCAGGCGAATGTGGAAAGGCGAGCGGCCGACTCTAGTGGTTCCCGCGATCGTGAGCGCGAACGTGAACGTGAACGCGAACGAAGGGATGAACGCGACCGACGAGATGACAGGGAACATCGCGAGAGGGAACGGGAAAAAGAACGCGAACGCGAAAGGGAAAGGGAGAGAGAACGAGAACGAGATCGTGAGCGTGATCGGGACAGGTATAGAGAACGTGAGCGAGAGCGCGACAGGGAAAGAGATAGAGATGAAAGGGACAGGAGAAAAAGAAGAGGAAGCCCCGAAGGGCGAAGAAGTATAAGGTGAGTTTATTTATTTTTTGTATGTTGTTTATTTATATTATATTTACGACGTTATATTACGACGTTGTTAGTTCTTTTATTATTTAAAGAAAAAATTAGTTCTCTTCTCTAGGACCTCTCTCAATAACTAGAATCTTACGTCTAAGAGGATTTTATGGTTACACATTCACAGTTATGTGTCAAATGTAAATTATCCAGACTGAGGTATAGAAGCAGTATCAAAAACATTTAGTACTGCAATCGATAGGCGATTCTGGTCTAGCTGACCAACCAAGAAACTGGATGATAAAAGAAAAACTTCTTTCCTTTTTAATATTTGACTACAACCTTAGCCATTACTGTTATGAACAAATGTTACCTAAACAACATTACCTCTTCCTCTTCATCATCATAAGGACATAAACCGTTATGTCTTCAACATGAGCTCTTAGAAGAATTTGCTGCTATTATCATTTGTTGTAATTACGAAGATGCTGCTGCCTGCCTGCCCTGCAGGACGTGGTTCTTCACTGCTGCCCGTATGAGGGTGCTCAAGGTCGCTCTGCGAGCTATGGAGAGGGCTATGCTCGGAGTTTCTCTGCGTGGTAGACTCAGAAATGAGGATATCTGCAGTAAAACCAGAGTGACCAACATAGCCCAACGGATTAGTAAGCTGAAGTGGCAATGGGCTGGCCATATAGCTCGAAGAACCAATAACATATGGGGAAGAAAGGTTCTCGAGTGGCAGCCTCGTACCGGTAGGCGCAGTGTAGGGCGACCCCCCACTAGATGGAGTGACGACCTGGTATGACATGCAGGAAGTCGATGGATGCAGGTGGCTCAGGACCGTGCTTTGTGGCATTACTTGGGTGAGGCCTATGTTTCGCTGTGGACTTGTGAAGGGCTGTAATGATGATGATGATGATGATGCTGCCTGCCTGTTTCATTTTCCCTCTGTCTCGTACGACAACCATGGGACAATATTTATACTCCTCTCTACTCCTTTTTACTCCTCCACTACACGGTTAATTCGTGATTTATACTATGCCCCCTATTATTGGGCTAAATGCAATATTGATCTTACATCTTGTGACAGGCTAAACGAGCGAGTTTTGGCTTCGGTGCCTCCAATGAGTAAAGAGGAACGTAGAAGAGCGTTTGCTGAGGCGGCCGCCGCGGCTGACGAATCACGTCGTCAGCGCGAGCAGCAGCCCTGGCCCTATTGGCCGCAGCCCGACGGCTTCGCGCAGGTACACACCATTCTCACCTCTATAAATTAAGACTAGGGCGACATATGCACGCTGTCCTGGCCCTACAGGCCGCAGCACGACGGCTTCGCGCAGGTACACACCATTCTCACCTCAAAATTAAGACTAGGGCGACATATGCACCCGCCCTACAGGCCGCAGCACGACGGCTTCGCGCAGTTACACACCATTATTTCCTATATATAATAAAACTTTAGAGCGACATCTGCTCGCTGCCCTGGTCCTACTGGTTGCAACACGACGGCTTAGTGCAGGTTACACACCATTCTCTCCTCTATGTATTAAGACTTTAGGGCGTCATTTGCTTCCTGTCCCGGTCTTATTGGCCGCAGCCCTACGGCTTCGTGCAGGTACACACCACTCTCTCCTCTATAGGTTTAGACTATAGGGCGACGTAGCTTCGCGCAGCTAAGCTATGTCGTAACTCTCCGCCTTTATGTTTTAAGTCTTTAGGGCGACACCTGTTCGCTGCCCTGACCTTACTGGGCAGCCGAGGCTCTACCTAATGCAACGTCTACTCACCGCCGTGGTTCCATTGGCCGGCTGCAGCTGATGGCTTCGCGTGCAGGTTCACAACAATGTAGACTTTATATGTTCGAAAAGACTTTTCATATTCACAACATGTAAAAAATGTATTAATAAACACTTTCAAAGATATTTTGCCTAATAAAGTTATGTGTTCCTTCAGATGTTTCCCCCGGGCATGATGGGTGGCCCGCCAAACATGTTGGGCCCTATAATGCCGGGAATGGTACCGGGCATTTTACCTCCAGATGCACCAAGCGAATGGATGGGACCTAATGGGGAATTTCAAGGTCCACCCACGTTTTGTCCACCGTTCCCTGGACCACAATTCTGCATGCCACAGCCGAAGTAAGTGTATTGAAATCTGTATTTTGATTTACAGTATTAACGATGATTTTTTGTATTATTCTTTTAATCATCCACCCATAGTATAATTCTTTCAATCAACCCGGCGGGTTGCGCTGGGGGTTTTCGTCATGTGACCTGCGACCGCGCCTGTTAGTCCGGAATAATCTCTTGTGCGCTATGGCCGTGCCGGTGGGAGGTCGAGAAATTAGTCTAGAATAATCTCTTGTGCGCGACGACTGTACCGGTTGAAGTTGGGAAGTTAAGTTAGAATAGTTAGGTCTCGTGGAGACTGCATCCTTTGCATTGTCTTATTTTGTTTGTATACATGACAACGAGGCTTTTCTTGAGTTTTGATTGACTAATTTAACTTCGATTGCAGACAGTATTCACTTAGCATCAGGTAGACTGTGTGCTCGTTTGTCACCCCCACTCTGTAAAAAATTATCAACTCACATCATAATTATATCATTTATATATCATATCAAGCAAGTGTCTTTATATGGTACTTGATACCTGCTTTATAATGGCTGTCTTATAAAAGACTACTACATAATGAAATTTTCTATTCATTCATTCCATGTGTACAGATTTTTAGTTTCAAAGTCATCAGAAGTCACAACATTGAAAAGCCATTTTTATAACCGGCACATTTAATAGCATGCATGCGCGCTTGTATGAGACTTGTGTGCCCCGCGTATATTACGCGTCTAAATTGCGCGACATGAGACTTCGCTTATATATTATTTGTAGATAAATCGTTCTTCAATCATATAGTACATAATTTTAATGTATCATCAATAGTTTTCTCAATGTACGCCAAATAATAAACTTTACAGGCACGATTTTGCTACTATACATAGTAATAATAATATACATAAATTAGAGATCCTTAAGAGAATTGCAATGATGTAATCCACATTATTGCAATTTTATTAAGGATCTCGAATTTTTTTGAAAATAAATTATAAACCTATGTTACTTCCTCATAATTTAAGCTTTTTAAAAAATGGTTAAATTCGGTCCAGTAGTTTCGGAGCTTACTCGGTACAAACAAACAAATAAAAATCTTTCCTCTTCATAATATTAAATTATTAGTATAGAAGGGCTTTATAATAAGCTAAAAAGTGAAACAGACATACGCAACATGGAGTATGTCATTGTAATTATGTGTTACAAAGTTATTACTTGTTTTTATTGGCAGGAACCTTATTATAATATTATTTTGTTTACTTTGCGTTGGCTTTTGAGAATTTTATATTTTTTCTAATTACTTATAATTATCCATTTAACAGTATGATGGGCTTTGGCATGGGCGGGTTCATGTTTGGGCAGCAACTGCCGCCTTCATTCGCGCCGCCGATGCCCGCCGGTCCTATGCCTCCCCAGCCCCAACCGACGCAGCCTACGATGCCCACGATGCCCACGATGCCCGCATTGCCCACGCAGACCACACAGCCCACGCAACTTCCACAAACCCTCGCTGACGCTCGATGCGAGGTAATGTGACATGATAAATATTTTTTTTGGATAATTCTGTGGCCAATTTGACACACATATACACATATATATATATATATATATATATATATATATATATATTATGTTGGGTTGTACTTCAAACTTCCCACCAACAAGAAAATTACTTATTCTTAAACTTCACTCACATCCTTTACGAATTTATATTATAAAGTCTTATAGTATTTATGTACATTATTTATATTCATGGAAGAAGGCTCACAATAACAACAACAAAATTTAAATAAATTATTAGTATACATTACCATTTTCTCAGAATAACAAAGACTTATAAAAGTTAAACGCATATGATTTGTAGGTTCAAAAGAATTAAAACCGGAAATATTATATTCCTTTTTAAGATATACAGAACAAAGAAGATAATGTATTGCAACGTAATCATGATCATTGACATTACAACAGACAGATCAAAATACAACTTGCAATCCCAGCCGCGTAAGCGATTCGAAACTAAGTGTATATCCTTCTCTATCTCTGTCTATGGGTGAAAGCCAGCCTACATTCAGCAGAGAAAACTTGATGGAATGTAATGAACAAAAAAAGGAAACTAGTGTTGTACAGTCTGTACAGTTATTAGTTCCTTTGTCACTTCAATGTATACTTACAAATAAAATTGAAGAATCAATAATACAGTACGGATTAAGTAGCTATGGTGGAACCTGGAAATCGCATCTTTGTAGAATCCATGAATTACCACTTAGAATCATCAAAGCAATTGTCCCCCCTAAAATCAAACAACAATATAAGGACAATTACTACAAATTATTTAAATTCTGTGGTATCCTGCCAATCGAAGGAAAATTAAAACTTACTTTACTTGTAGAACAGTTCTTTAATACAAAATTACAAGTCCTACCTACGTACAAACATCAGCTTAGAAGTATATATAACCCTAAGTTATATATTGATTAAAACTACTTTTACGGATTTTATCGCGTTTTATTTATATTAATTTTAATACCCGACGTTTCGGGTGCTTTTCAGCACCCATGGTCACGGGGGACTGAGGTGACTGACGTCCCAATGTCAAAGTTATCCCGGAGTACCTTCAGCTTTTTAATTATTGTCTTTGGTCCGATCTACGCAGAATGAACTAACTGTATTTTGAAGTCTTGCAGTGGTATGCTTGGGTTTAGTTTTAATTTTATTAATTATAGGATCCCAAGCAGGTGGTAGTACCCAGCCTCCTTCTCTATTGAAATTAGGATGTTTTTTAATTTCAATAGCCTCACGTATCATCCTTGGTAGGAATCGATGTTCTTTCGCGAGGATTTGTGGTCTATCAAATCTGATGTAATGGTTGGGGCCATCTAGAATATGATCGCAAACTGCAGACTTCCCGGAACGTTGATGCTTCACGTCAGCTATATGTTCTTTTACGCAGGTTCTAATTGATCTGTTTGAGATTACATAGAAAAGATAGATAATGAAACTGTGAGAAATATTGCGTGGTTTTTGAGGCACAGGGGTGAAAACACCACCAACGCCTTCACTCCAGGCTGCTACTGGGAATTTCTTACAGAAAAACCCAATGATCTGGGGCCACGCCAGTGCCCCCGCCAAGTCGAGCAAAAAAGCGGCACGGCCGTACCATACTTTTCTCGAAGCAATTCAGGCCATTTTCGACCCCCACTTTTCGAACTTCGTTGTGGATAGTACTAGAAACCTGAATTTTTAGAAACCAAGCAGGCATTGTATGGATACGGTATATTTCCAATTTCATTCAATTTGAACGAGTAGTTTAGGAATTATAATTAGTCTTAGTTTCTTAATTTTGTCACTCAGTGACTGACCGATCATCAAAACTCTAAGGCATATTTCCAATTTCATTCAATTTGAACCAGTAGTTTAGGAATTATAATTAGTCTTAGTTTCTTAATTTTGTCACTCAGTGACTATAAATAACTATGTAATCCCTTAAGGATATATAGGATTACAAAGTTATATTTGCAGTGAATGAATCAGTGTACCTGTATATGTATAATATAATGAAATAAAAGGTGTAGATAGGTACTTTTTGGTAATCAAGAAGTAGAAGGTACTGGAAGGAAAAAAAGTGGGACTATCTGCAAAAAGAAATGAGATGCTATCAAAAACATAACTTGTAAAAAAATCAAGTCTTGCAACTTAGTTCTTCTGTCGTAAAAAGTTGTGAGATCCATGTAATACCAAGTCAGTTAATTTATTCATTCCCTACTTAAGGGTCCTTCTGTCTTAAGTTATTACGTAATTAGCTAACATAACATCTTGTTGTGACCATATCAATTTAAAAAAATCTTTTATGTTTATTAAGTTTATGTTTATTAAATAAATAGATTGACTTGGCAATCGCACTAAGCAATCTAATTTAATATAATATGTATTACTTGTGAGATACATTGTGTTTTCATGCGATGTCCCAAGCCAATCTAAGAACTGAGTTGCGAGACTTGTTTTTTTTTACAAGTTGTGTTTTTGATGGCATTGATTTTAGCCCGACCCGGGTTTTGACCTAGGGACCACACGATTAGCAGTAACACTAGTTCTATGGGACTAGACTATGTCAACAGAACAATTTTTTGTTTGTCCCCGCGGTTGTTTCCGAGTTATTAGTCAATAGCGGAGAGAAATTCAAAGCGGTAAACATTTTGGGGCTCTCCGTGGTAAAGCCATACTGCAGCTATATGAATAGTATAGTAGCATGAAAGGGTCGGCTCGAGGACAAGGATCAAGAAGGTTCTCACTGAATACCGGTGTAAAATAGCAGCTTAACCTGCTGTGTTTCGTATGGTGAGTGTAGAGAAACGGACACCCATTTTACTGGAAATGAGGCATTCCATCTTAGCCCTCACGGGTGATAACGCGTTTACTTTTTGATTCATAACCGAGGATAAATGTAGATGTCTATCGGCCACAGCAATCACTTACTATCAGGTGGTTTGGGTGCTCATTTGTCACCCTTGTCCTATAAAAAAAAACAAAGTTAGAAATTGTGGTTGCGTTACTTTAATGCCCCTTCATTTTTGTCAACCATATAGTGGCTGTGTATAAATATTCACTATCCCATATCGTCTCATGGGTACCGTAAGAGGCGGCTAAGTGATGGGGCAGCAACTTGTAATAACAACTAAAAAAAATTGTGGTTGCTACTCAGGCGGGTTGCCACCCGTGGTAACTTTGGCATTATTTTCCCTTATGAGAAGGGCTGTATTCAGCTGTGGACTTTGATAGTTTGTTAGGAAGAATAAAAATTTTTTTTGCAATTACTTGAATTTGTAGTAAAAAAATGTTGTTTTTTTATATAAGAAAAAGGTGACAAGCGAGCACACAGTCCACCTGATGGTAAGTGGTTGCTGTGGCCCGTAGACATCTACATCTATCGTCGATTACGAATCAAAATGCAGATGCATTGTCACCCGTGAGGACCAAGATGGAATGCCTCGTTTCCAGTAAAACGGGTCTCTGGTTCTCTACTACACTTACCATACGAAACACAGCAGCATCAAGCTACTATTTTACGCTGGTATTCTGTGAGAGCGTGTTCCTTCCCCGGTCGACCCATTCGTGCTACAACTATACAATTAATATAGCTGCAGCCTGGCTCTACCACGTTGTGAAGTTTGAGGACCTATGGTATTCCGATACGTCACGCGCCCGATTAGTTCGCTTAACTAAGTTACTGGCTTCACACAAGGCAGCGTTTCTCTTATATATTATAATTGTGTGGTACGTTCGGTAGGTGGAGGCGGAGATGGAAGGTGAGGAAGAGGGAGAGGGAGAGGGAGAGGTTGAGGGTGAGAGTGAGCAGGAGCGCGCGGTGCTGCCGTCGCTGTGGCGCAGCGCGCGCGACTCCCGCGGCCGCACGTACTACTACCACGTGAAGCTGCGCCGCCCGCAGTGGAACCCGCCCACACCGCCCACACTGTCGCCAGGTAACACGCCTTGCCTGACGAGGTAAATAGGGGGAAGTTATCTCCTGACAGGGGTCGCATGGAGGCGATTTCTACTAGTGAGACCGCGGATTTATGCGATGCGTTTTCGTGGGCCTGCCAATATGCAAAAAACCTGTAGCATCATTGTGTTTTAGTTAGTACGAGTCCTACATAATCCCTCCTTCCCCAGTCAGCCGTGTATGCATTTCCCTTTGAAATAAATACAGTGTTAACATCTGCTTCTTCAATGTGCTAACTTCTAAATAACAACCTGAAAATAAGATTTTCAAAATTGAGGTCTTGGTGACGCAGTGACTAAGCGTTTGATTGTGAATCTGCGGACTTTTAATCTTGCGCGAAAGTATTATTTGTAAGGCTTACAAATAATTACATCTGGTCTAAATGTTGCTGCATGTGCATTTTATGTATTTTTAAATCCTCCGTGGTATAAGAAAAAGGTAATGTATAATTCTTCATGTAAAAAGAAAGAAATCATAAATATTGCTTTAAGACGACACCGTGAAAAAATGAGGTGCATTTTTTCACGGTGTCATAGTCCTCCTTTCATCGAATTACTATTCGATGAAAGGAGGACTATGACACCACTAACGAAAGTGGGATTTTGATATAGGTAAATTCATGTCTTTATCTTGAATTTGATTGCTCAAAAACACGATTGTATAATTTTGACTCGATCATAATTATTTGCGAAAACACCTCTAAAAATCACTATAGTTGAAATTACAACGAAATCATTTGATCTATATGCTTGGGAATCACTCAAATATATTCATAACATCAATATTCATAATTTACTTGCTCATTATTTTGAATTTTAAGATTCTGACAATTTCTAAGCGCTTTTAATCGTCGCGGGCGCTACGCAATTTTAGACCTTATGACGGCGTTTCTTCAAGTTTTTGTAGAAATTATGTATTCACTCGGATCAGTACGGCGATAGCGTTTTCGATGTGTCGTCTTAATTATATAAATTAATTTTTAGTATATTCTCGTAAATTGCTTATATTATAAACTGTCGTGAATTTTTGTACTTTTGTCAACTTTTAGTCGAGACTTTTATATCCGAAAGAGAGACGTAGATATAAAAATATATAAAAACATGATTTTATTTTGCTAGGAAGATTTTTGCTTGAGAAAGAAAAGGTCGGTTTTATAAACTAAAAATATTCAAGCCAAATTGTCATCCCTAGATGAGAGTTCTTCTGAAGATGAGGCGGAACCCATGAGCGCCTTGGACTCTGCTGTGGTGAGGCGGCAAGTGAAAGGCAAACTAGTGGAGGGAGTCAATGGCATATATGAAGGTATTTTTCATTCTAATATTTCTTATAAAACTTGTTAGTTATAATTTAATAAATTTAAAATAAGTTTCCTTTTCCTTACGAAATACCATTTTAGCTTAGAGTTTATCATTATCAGCATGATCTAAGATATGGGGATTGACATCTTAATACTTTAAGTGAGGAATTCTTGTATATATTGTACCCGTGCGGTTAAAGAATGGGATGGAAAATGGCGATGCCTCTATTTATCTCTCGCTCGCACATTGTTGCTACGAGGGGTGATCCAAAAGTAATGATAATGAAAATAAAACACGGTAATTAAAGTTAAAATAATAATTTATTTTCTACATAGTCTCCTAACAAATCAATACATTTAGTCCATCTTTTTTCTAAACCTAGGATTCCCTTTGAAAAAAATTCTTTGTCTTGACCCTCCCAAAACGCTTCAACAGCGGCCATTACTTCTCTATCTTCTGTCTTCGAATTTCTTGCCTCGGAGGCGTTCCTTGAGCCGAGGAAAGAGGTAGAAGTCACTAGGAGCTAGATCTGGCGAATAGGGAGGGTGTTCGAGCAGTTCGAATCCCGTTTCTTGAATGGCAGCCATCGCAACTGCGGCTTTGTGAGCCGGTGCGTTGTCTTGGTGAAACAGCACTCCAGCTCGCAGTTTGCCGCGTCTTTTTTCCTTAATGGTCTCCCGTAATCTTCTTATTTGGTCTGCGTAGTAAGAGCCTGTAATAGTGGCTCCCTTTTCCAAATATTCCACCATAATTATGCCTTGAGCGTCCCAAAAAACAGATGCCATAACCTTTCCCGCCGAACTTGAAACTTTGAATTTCTTTGGTGTCGGTGAGAAGGCTCGCTTCCAAGTCATCGATTGTTATTTCGTTTCAGGAAAACGGTGGATCCAGGTCTTGTCAATAGTCACAAAATGGAACAAAAAATTTTCTTGATCTGCTTGGAACTTTTCGAGATTGACCCTCGAAATGTCAACTCGATTTTTCTTTTGCTCGTCGGTTAACATTCTGGGTACCCAACGCGCGAGACCTTTTTCATATGCAACTCGTTCGCAAGGAATTCTTTGATCGTTGCAATACGAGATCCCTGTGACCAGCTACATGCCTGATGGTCACTCTTCGATCTGCCAACAAAATATCTTCGACTTTTTTCACGTTGTCTTCAGTGAGGGACGTGGATGAGCGTCCTTCGCGATGTTCATCTTCAGTGGATGTTCTGCCCAGTTTAAACTCCCTGGCCCAGCGTGCAACTGTAGAATATGGAGGAGCAGAGTCCCCCAATGTTTCCACTAAGTCACTGTGTATTTCTTTTGAAGACATTTTTTTCAAACAGAGGTACTTGATGACAGCTCTAATTTCGTTTTTCTCCATGTTGATGTTATCTCTTTGACAGTTCGTATTCAAATGAATGTATCTCCCGGAAATCGTGATCTATTTATATGATTTTTTTAGGCTGACGTAGTGAGTATATAAGCAAGCAAAAATATTTTTTTGGATTTTTATGCGGACCTGAAGTAACCGATTATCATTACTTTTGGATCACCCCTCGTATTTATACTCCCAACCGCCGATAAAGACTGCAAAAAAAAACTTTGCGATATGCGTTTTTCGTACATTCTATAACTTTAGTGCAACTTGTTATTGGAATAAATAATAAAAAAATGCCATAAACCACAAAAAATAGTCCGGTTTTGTTAATTCGTGAGCTACGACGTGTTCTCAGATTTCTTCATAATTTAATGATATTTAGCCATTGGGAAATAAGTAACCATTTTTTAAATTTTCGTTTGTCTGTTGGTCCGAGCTAATCTCCGGAATGGTTGAACCGATTGCAATAAAACTTCAGGAACGAATAGAGAGTAACACCAGGAGTGATCTAGATTAAATTTTATCACAAAAATTTAGAGATTTTATTAAAATAGAAATATTTTTTACGTGGTAGAGCCATGTTACAGTTATATTAGTAGTATAGTTGTAGTACGAATGGGTCGGCGCGACCGGGGAACGACCACGCTCTCACAGAATACCTGCTTAAAATAGTAGTTTAATGCTGCTGTGTTTCGTATGGTGAGTATAGAGAAACGGAGACCCTTATTACTGGAAACGAGGCATGATCAAATGATGCGTTGTCACCGGTGAAGACCTTAGTCCTCACCGGTGACAACGCATCTGCATTTTGGTTCGTAATCGAGGATGTACATGTCTATGGGCCAAAACAACCACTTACCATCAGGCGGACTGTGTGCTCGTGTCACCTGTCCTGTAACAATATATTGATAAGATAAAATGAATAGTCTGTAATGATTATCGTAAGTCTAAATAACGCCACATTATCAGAAATCACTCTGGCAAAGCCAAAGCGGGTCGCTAGTTATAAATTAATTTGTTAATGTACCTTCTTACGTGTACAGTTTTTTTAAAACTTCCCGTATTAGAAAATTTCCAATTAATCAAATTTATAAATTATAATTAACGTTATAACGATATACCGTTATTAGTTCGCTATTGGTACTGTACATGTTGACGGTACGTGCTCTTTGAGCCGCCATATCTAATCCCATACTTTATCCTTAAGAGCTATATATATTATGTAGATTTAAACATGTATATTTGATCAGGATTGGCTCTAAGAATTTTGATGTAAGATAATGTTTACAGATAGTCAAATGTCCAGTATAATGTGCGCAGCTTGTTCACCCAGGTGCCTGTTGGTAACTGATTGGAACTGCTTCCTTTTCAGTAATAAAAGAAGATAAACATAATGGCTTGATTCCTGATCACGCCCTTCTGTCATTGAAACCAAGAAAACGTCGGCCCGGTCTGGTTACAGAAAGGCCGATTAGCGTAAGTTATTATGTCATTTCTAATCATTTAAAATTTTCAACATATTCTTTGTTATCACTTGTCACAAAAAAGGTTACAAAAACTTCAATACGTAATATAACTAACCATCTTAGTTCAGGATTTTTAAAGAACAGAATTTGTTTTTTTTTAAATTATACAACTGAAAACTTAAGACTACAATCCAACTATGAGAGCGATGAAATAAATAGTGCACCTGTGCTTGCTCGCATACTTGCGGGCACTATAATCCTGCGCGTGAAGACGGCTGGTCTCCTTGAGGCTGGCCACCGTGACCGGAATACGGTATGGGTAACATTATAACATCCTTCAGAACATAACACTGCAGTGCAAGCACTGCTATTTAGCGGCGGAAGTAATTTGTAATGTTTATTATGTGCACATAATTATTTGAGT